>OU015493.1:27999793-28404929 GCA_907164885.2 Dolomedes plantarius
ATTTTCAACGAAGAAGGAATGCATTAAATAAACTGGCTATATTAAAGGGGAATCACCCCTATTGCAATTTATCTTAAATATAATCAAATTAATAAGGGGGAATTCCTTTGAGGCATCTCTGGGAATCTTTTAAAAATCCAGCTCTTGTTGATTCTGAAACATGCTGTCCTATGTGTAAGCTTTAAAATACCTATCCACACAAGTTAAATGATAAAAATGAAGTTTTAAAGATCTGAGGATCACTTGAGAAGAGGACCGGCATTAATAAGGTTCCTGATTTTGAATAAAACGACTTATCTAAAATTTGTACAAGATATTGGGGAATTGGATTAAATCCTCTTTAACTTCTTTTATAGAAAATATAAAATACTTATAGAGTATAACCACAACAGAATAAATAATGAACTTTTTATAAAGATTGATAATAGGAAATGGGCGGGTATTAGTTATGCTTCATATGGGCGAGGTGGCCCAGTTCGCAAAGGCGTCGAGCCAGTGATCTGAGGGTTTCGGGTTCGATGCCGGTCGCTGAAAAAATCCACCGCCGTGTTCACTAATGGTGGTCGGTGCACGTTTAATCTGCCGTGGCTGCAGTGTTCTCCAAGTTCTCAAATTTAGCTACGGAGATGCGGGGTCAACTGTTCCGGTCTTGTCACTTGACCCAGTTCTAAATTATGGGGCCGTCTTGTAGGGGGTAACCGTGTCCCCTTAAATGACTGGCGAGCAGTCTCTACCTTTACTGAGAACAAATGGAGTCATAGCCAATTACCCGGGCATATGTAATAAATAAATAAGTTATGCTTCACTTCCTAAAACCATGAATTTGTTGAAAAACACATCCAAATTTAACAATTATTAAATCTGGATGATATTTTTCTTTAAAAGTGATCGATAAATATATGTTATCGAATATATGTTATCGATATAGATATATGTTATCGTAAATATAAAGAAAGTGTATAGTTGTGACATTCATTCACAAGTATTGTCAACTAGTTTTTATCTTATCGACTAATCTCCCTTGTTAAACTAGATGATGTCATTTAGTATGTTCATAAATTTCAACTAGGCTGTTAAATAGGTGTTCCTAAAGCGAGTATAGAGTTGTGATATTCATTCACGAAAATCCTCATCAAGTTTCTACCTTAACTGTGTATCGACTAAGCTTCTCTGTCAAAGTGAATGATGTCATTTTGTGTGTTCATAAAATGTTAACTAATCCTTTAGACAGGTTTTTATAAAGCAAGTGTACAGATGTGACGTTTATTCACAAGAATTATCAAAGAATTTTACAATTTTGAGCTTCTACCCCCTCAACAGCGTAATGACTTAACTTCTTCGCCAAACGAGATGATGTTATTTTCTGTGTTCGTAAAATTTAAACTGGGCTGTTAAATAGATGTTTCTAAAGCAAGCGTACAGTTCTGACATGCATGTACAATAATTATCAAAGAGTTTTTATCTTCCTTATTTCGTCTACCACCACGTTTTCAAAAGAAAAATTATTCAGCGCACCCTCCCCGCAAATTTTCCATCCTAAACTAACAAACAGAGATGAAGTGACAAATTTACGTCCTTTTATGGATATATATATTTCTACCTATATCCTTCAACATAGTAAAGAAGGATATCGTAAATTAGACAGCTTGAAGCGTGAAATTATAAAATTGTTTATTAAAACCAACCATAGTAACATTCGTATTACACACACAAAATGAAGATAAAGAAGGATAAAAATTACAAAAAACTTTAATACTAATGAGATGGCTGGACTTTGTGTGCTGCTATCAATTAAGGCTGCTATGTACTAAGAAAAAAAATCGTTTTCCCCTTTTTCTCTTCTTGCAGACTCTTATGGTGGGAGGAGTCCAGTTGACAGTTCGAGAATTCCGGCCCCCTTAGGATTGACATTTTGAGGGATTGTAATGGCTCTCTCTCTATATGGGGGGTTAAGCGCTGCCCCCAAATTTTTTATTTAAAATATATTTTTGTCAACTATTTACAGGTACATATATGCCGATAATCAAATAAAATTGGTATTGTCAGGTAGCCTGAACTTTCGTGCAAAGTGCTACAGGATTCATTTTATAAATTTCAGCCACTTTGAAGGAACTTATGAGCGTTTAAAACACACTGTACCAGATTTCCCCTCGAATAATTTAAATTTAAAAATATTAATTGCATTTTTTAAAAAAGACGAAAAATGTACACAAATGTAAAATTTCTTTCTCCATGACGGAGTAGAATTTTTTTTTTTAAATCTTTGAATCCAAGTCGGCAATCCGTGGAAAAATTTTTTCCATAGGTTAACATTGAGGTGAGCGAATCCAATGGGGTTAATACATAGCAGCCTTAATTAAGGTTCGGCATTATTTTTATTAGCAGCATTTTTAAACCATCGAGATTAGCTGTTTGTAGTCTGCTTCTGTTTTTAGTAAGCATATATGCGACAACACTGAACCCAAGTTCCACTCAATATGATGATGTAAATGCAATTAAAACTTTTGTAATATAGCCTATAATCCAGGATAATGTATTAGTATCAGATACTGCGGGCAGAACTGTTGGTAGCTGATTATTAGGACCCCTCTATTACATCTTGGACCTGCAATATCCCCATGGATCTTCTCAGTGCCCACCAGGGGGCGATACGAACCCTCCTTGGGAGTCACTGATCTAAATGGTGGGTTGATTAGGCTTCTTCGTCAAGTTAGATGATGTTATTTCATGTGCTCCTACAATGCAAGAAATTAGTTGAAACATGTAAAATTACAGTCCTAAATAAATGTTTCGTATTGGAAACTGTTTTCTGGACTCTCACGGGCAGCCGCAAGTGTAAGCAGAGTATAAATCTGACGCATGGGCTCTATTTAACTCTCAATTCCGTTGCTTGATGGTTTAAAATTAACTCATTAATGGTGCATCATACAGTGTAGCCTAGAATGTCATGGTCTAGATCAGCGGTCCTCCAAATTTTAGCCCCATGACCTTACCAAACTTTTGAAAAATAAAATAAACACTTCGCGATCCCCAGATAAAAGCTTAATAACAGTAACAATGAGTTAGGCTACGGCCACACCAGCGACTTTTCCCGGTCAGGCTTTTCCCCGCGCTTGAAAATCTACACCAGCCGGCAACACGTGCATGTGACATTTTTTCTGAGTCTTTTCCCTCAGCTTGAAAATCTACACAAACCACGAGAAAATAGGTCTCGTTCTATCCTCCAGCGACCGACCTTGAGATCGCGACAGATCGCGCGAGAAAAACAGGCCACCCCTATGTTACAGAAGCTTATCTATATTTTGGTGCTTGTTTTCTCGTTGCGGTTGTGAGGGAAAAATCGCTCGTGTGGTCGTAGCCTAACTGCACGAGCGACTGGTTCAAACTATTAAGCTGCATTGACATCGACCTTCCGTGACCTCCCTTACACGTTATCAGGACCTCTCGGCGGGTCGCTGCTTCCAGGATGAGAAACGCTAGTCTAGATGCATAGTCTAGTTGTACGGCACAGTATCTAAATACAAAAGATGGTCAAACGTTATTTGCGGAGATCCGATTTCTATTTTTATCTTAAATTTGTCTCCTTAATAAGTCCCCACTGTCAAA
The DNA here is from genome assembly GCA_907164885.2 of Dolomedes plantarius. NCBI lineage: Eukaryota > Metazoa > Arthropoda > Arachnida > Araneae > Dolomedidae > Dolomedes > Dolomedes plantarius. The sequence continues at coordinate 28,003,400 of OU015493.1, forward strand.
GTTTTTTAGAGTAGTACGTAAGTCATGGTAGAATTAAAAACTCATTACCGATTAAAAAAAAATGATCAGCAATTCCAGTGGGCCTAATATGAATTATGAAATTGAAAAATCCTCATGGAAGTGCGGTGTCAAAAATAATATCTTCACTAAGTTATTTAATAAAATAGTATTTGCTACTGAAATTTTTGAATTATTCATGAAAATATAACTCATGAAAATGTAACAATGAGTAACTGCACGAGCGACTGGTTCAAACTATTAAGCTGCGTTGACATCGACCTTCCGTGACCTCCCTTACACGTCATCAGGACCTCTCGGCGGGTCGCTGCTTCCAGGATGAGAAACGCTAGTCTAGATGCATAGTCTGGTTGTAAAGCGCAGTATCTAAATACAAAAGAGGGTCAAACGTTATTTGCAGAGATCCGATTTTTATTTTTATCTTAAATTTGTCTCGTTAATAAGTCCCCACTGTCAACTTTTTTTAGAGTACGTAAGTCAGGGTAGAATTAAAAACTCATTACAGATTCTTTAAAAAAATGATCAGCAATTTCAGTGAGCCGAATATGAATTATGAAATTGAAAAATCCTCATGGAGGTGCGGTGTCGAAAATAATATCTTCGCTAAGTTATTTAATTAAATAGTATTTGCTACTGAATTTTTTGAATTATTCATGAAAATATAACTTTAGATACCCACCACGTCAAATATTAATATTTAAGACAAATGCAAATATAAGGAATATTTCGGTATGAAAACCTAGCCTTCGTTGTCATAATTTCAATTTAAGTACGTTAGAGAATAGTTGTAATCTTTTGATATTAATTTTTCATAAGACAAGTGATATACGAACAAGCCTTATATTATCTTGCTCAAAGTATAAACAATTCCCGATCTGATAGCATAAAGTGGAATATAAAGCTCTAAGATGGTTATAGATTATTCTTATAAATATTCATAAAACTAAGTCTTCATTTATGCATAATATTTCCACACGCATTACAAAATTGACAACATAAAAGTGGAAAAAGTAAGCAAACATTGAAAACATCATTTAATCGTTAAGATTTACATTGGTAAAACACTTACTGTGCTTATATAATATATTTTCAATGCTAAATAATATTTTATTTATTTATTTATTTTTAATATTATTAAAGCAATAGGACTTAGACATACATATATACACTATTATTATTATATGACCCTAAAATACAACAAGCAAACAGAAGAAACAAAACACAAAACAAATTGGCATATAGAAATCTTGGAGCAGAAACAACAGTCTAACTGGTCTGATAGCCATTCGTCCTCATCAGTTCCCTGGCCTCTCAATATATACCATAAAGACAGTTACTTGATAATGCGGAGCACATTATTAAATGCCGTGCATCCATAGGCACTTCCATGCCACAAAGAGTACAGTTTGGGCTTTCTAGAATACCTATCCTGAAAAGGAATTTAGGCTAACAGTCATGTCCCGTGGCAAGTCTTAAAGCAGCAACACTTGTCCTTCTTGGCGCTGAGGGGATATGTAATATTTGATTTTTCCATTCCTAATTTTGCATATCTCTTAATTTTCTCTTTTCATACTGATAACTCGCATTTTACTTTATAATTATTTTTGCTGAAATGACGGTGATTTCCCTAATCGATGTTTGTGTTACTTAAAAATATACATAACGCATTTTTTTTAAACACGGATGAATTTGTTTTAAAACAAATAATTTTTATCCACAACTACAGTGCAAAACACGAAACTACTCTCAAAATTAAAAATCATATTTCAGGCTTGTCCTGTAGGTTAGGCTTCTGTCTGAGACACATTCAATATTCTTTATCTACAGGAAAAAATTCCTTCGCAGTTAATATCATACTTCATATTATTAAACTTTTAACGTAAAATATAGGGTTGTCTTATAAATGAGTGCTCAGTAGCTACATTAAAATTCCTCCATTACATCAAAAATCCTTAAAAATACTCTGAATTGTTGCTGTTTGCCAATGCGGTGTACTTGTCAAGTAAGACATTAGCACTTAATCCTCAATAATTGTTGGTTGCTTTCAGTCACACTCCCTGGTGACACCTCAATTTTGACCAAGCTCCCCCGTGGGCGACATCTGAGGGTCAAGTACCGTTTCCCACCCTCTCCGATTTCATGGACGGATTTAACAGTCTACAGATTTAACGTGCCCTTAATCGTTGAAGGCACAAAGGTAGCAGTGTAGAAAGAGCAGTGTAGTTTATCAGGCATAGTTTGTCTTCAATTTTAATATGTAATTAAGATTACTGGTCGAGTATCGTGTTATATCGGGCCTTGTACGTATATTATCCACATTCATTAACATCTCTGAGAGAAGAGATGCGGGTTCATCAGGATCTGGGAGTGTCGTGTAGCTTTGATCTTTATCGTTGAATAATAATATTTGTTATAATTTAAAAAAAAAAACTCAGTCCGAGATTTTAAATATGCAGCAAGGAGTTATTAGTGAAATTAATTGTTTTTTCTTCTTCAATTAACTGTCGCCAAGGCATTGCTACACTGCTTGTCTTCATCAGTTTGTCCTTCGTCAGGATTCGAACAGACCACCCCTAAGCCTAAGCCCAAAGCGCTACCACTTAGCTACCACGAGCCATACTCTTTCAATAAATGAGGATGTTTTGGCATTTTTTATCCCTACAATTAGATAAGGACCTCTACATTACATAATATACACATAATTTCCTTTACTACGTAAGTCCGCCTGTTATTATTGAAAGATCCGTCAGGCATACGACGAAACGAAAATTTCCAGGTATATTCTGAAGGTTAATGATAAAAAAAATAGACTCAAAAATAATCCTATTAAAAGCTTTGAATATAAATAAATATTTACACAACACTCGATCTTGGAATTTAAGTTTCTTAAAATTTACTCATTAACCGTGATATTTATCCCATGCAAAGTTTTCATGCAGCGAATGCGAAATAAAACGGAGAAACGTGCATAATGAGAGATTTTGTTTAACGAGCATGCATGCTTTCACTTTAAATGAAAGAAGATAAAACTATTGTTTTCTGCTCCAGCAATGTTTCTTATTTTAATTCATTCGGTTATTAGAATTCAAAATAGAATTCCATTTAGAATGATAAATAATGAATGCGAAATTAATATTCTTTCTTTGTTTTGCCAAAGATCTCTAGCAACAGAAACACTTTTTATTCTCGGCTTTACTAAAAAATGTAATTTTAAATATGTATAATACAGGGCTATAGAAATATTCTAGTAAATATACAGATTTAATATCTAGCGTTATTTTAAAGAACAAACAAAATATTTAACTTCAACATATAAGCTCGTTACGGTCTATATCAAATAGCTTAAGTCATTCGACTCCTAGCAAATCGGGTTCCGATTAATACGAGATCATTCGGACAATTTTCCAGTGTGTTAACTATATATATAAAATAGTTCCGTAACTGACTGACTGACTGACAGATAAGGCATAGACCAAACCGCTGGACCTAAAGGGTTGAAATGTTGCATGGCGATTCTTCTTATAGTGTAGGGGTTCACTAAGAAAGATTTTTGAAAAATTCTTCTTAAATTTTTTTAAATTAAAATTTTATCTGTTTTTGTAACATTCTTTAAAGTTTGCATTTAAAATAATAATTTGAGTTATAAAATTTATATCATGAGAAAGATCCTAAAAATTCCTTTAAAATGAAATTTTTTTCGAATCTTTACCTCCATGTTCTCATTTTTGGTGAATTTTTAAAAATTAATTATTAGAATTTCTCTCTATTCTAAAAAAAAGTAACTCCCTCCGCCGCCGCTATCAAAAGGTTGTCACGCTATCGTCTCCAAAACCGCTGGGGGTATGGGGTCGAGACTGATACCAATAGATGCAAAAAAATGTGGGGAAGAAAGTTTGACATGTCTCATCTTCGTCGAACTTTAAGTTTTTTTTTTTTTAATTTTATGTTTTGTGGGAAAAATATTGAGTTTTTCATCTTCAGATTACGATAACTCGCCAAAGAAAATGATCGTAGAATTTTGATCTTTTTACAATCTAAGACTACAGACATTTCTCTTTCAAACTAGGCCTCATTTGTTTAAAAATATTTTAAAACAGATTAATATTTTCATCAAAAAATGAAACGCAGTTTTTCAAGAAATATCGTCTTTATTATTTTCTGTTAGATTTAATTTGAATATTTTCTTCTACATTAGTTTGTCTATAAAACTACCCGTTATGATCTTTTTATAAATATATTTTTTTGGCATTAATTGCATACATTGTCCGTTGTATTTTATTGGAATGTACTCCGTAGCTACTCTTTTCTATTTGCGTTTTACTGATCCCACTTGTAATTTCATGTACTGTATATAAGCACTCTGGTCCTCAATACCAGAGTCTGTGGATTCCTGACGAAGACATGCATTTTGTAGCCGCTTAAAATTAGCTTCGAAATTTAAAACCGGGTCTGTTTATCTTTGAATGACACTAAATTACCAAAAAAAAAAAGAACCTCGAATACACCGTGGTAGTATTACACGTGAAACTTGAAACATCGAAATAGCCTTGATCATTGCCTATACTCCAAAATTTCGATCGTTATCAGTCAGGGACATATTTATCTCATTGTCACTTACAAAAACGCTTTAAAATTGAGGGAAGAGGACTTTGTCTCTGCACAAGGCGAAAATTGAGATCCATTACGTGTTGATACATAGAACTGCAATCGGAATTCTTTCTGGAAGAAATGAGGACCCTTAGAAATCGAAGTTAATAGTTAATTTTGTTTGTTTAAGACTCGATGACCACAGCACACACACACACACACACACCAAAAAAAAAAAATGAGCTCCTAACTATGTGAGTTCGGGGATGAAATTGGAGGTGTTAAGGGGTCAGGTACCTATTAAAAGCTAAGAGACTCAACAAAGATATCCCTATTTTCAATCATAAGTAGTTATGAAAATAATTTATTCAGGGATATGAAAATTTTACCGTGGAATAGAAGAAAGTATGTATATAACACACTTACTTCTATTTAAATATGGCTCTCAATTTTTTTCTAGATTTAAGATACATTAAATTTTTTTTAAATTTCCCCCATTGTTTTTTTTTCTATGTTATATCATTGCACGCAGTTTTGAGTCCCTATATTAATGAATATACATATATTTTTAGTTTTAAAATTAAGTTATATAATATATCTTTAAAATAACCATCTTCTTAGTTACTCGTAGGAAAAAAGAGTTTTTTTTTAAATTTAATACATCAAAAATGTTTTTAATAAATTTTGCTGTAATTAAAATTTGTATGGTTGGAATGACATAATAGTTTTGTTGTTGTTGTTTTTGTTAATGCCCCTTGGTTTGAGGTTCCATTTACCAGGTCCTAATAGGCTATTGGGCTGAAAGACTATTGGGTTCTTGTTTCGAATTAGTACCACAAGGGTGTCGGAGTCCGACTTGGCTAAAAAACTAGACTCGTAATTTTGAACCGAGTCAAGTGACGAGACCGGAACACTTAACCCTGCACCTCCAGAAGAAAATTTGAGAACTTGTAGGACATTGAAGCCATGACCTATTTTACGTGCCCCGGCCACCACTAGTGACCACGGCGGTGGATTTGCAGCGAGGATGATCGAACCAAGGACGTTCAGACCTCACTGGCACCCCCTCTTGCCAACTGGGCCACCACGCCCTTGACATATTAGTAGGTCATTTTAATGATACATGTTTATAGTGCCCGTGTATAATATTTCATGGTATTCTAAACAACTGTTCTAGTGATATCATGTGCGCAATAGTACAACAATGATAAAAACAATGGTTAAAATTTCCAGCCATTAAAACATTTATATTGAAACTAGAAAAAATTTAGAGTTACATTTATAAGAACAAAGAGTGTTTTACTCACAGTAAAATTTTTATAATTGTGAATAAATTATTTTCGTAACTACTGTTAATTGAAAATAAGGATATGTTTGTCGAGTCACTCGACCTTTAAAAGGTACCAAATCAGTGGTTCTCAACCTGAAAGATGCATCCACATGCAGAGGCATGGATGATGTAGAAAAGATACGTATAGATCGCATTTATCTATCTTTAGATATAATTATTAGGCATAAAGGGGGGGGAGGGGCGTAGGTTCTAAAGATTATCCAAATGGGGGCGGGGAGGGCTGCACATAAAAAGTTGGTAATCACTGTTATAAATGAAAAATCAAAATGACAAGACATTAACTGTTGACTTGTACTTCAAAATATTTTCTTTTATCATACGGAAAAAGACTTTAACATATATACTAATATACTAATCAAAATCCTTCCCAATCACCTTCCCAAATCCTTCCAAATTATATGACTGTGCGCAAATAAAAAAAAAAAAATTCTTGTAGAATATACGGTGGCACAGTATTTGATAAATTAAACAGTGATACAATAGAACAATCTAATGCATAATAAATTATACAATATATACATGCATACATACACACACACACACACACACACACACACATATATATATATATATATATATATATATATATATATATATATATATATATATATATATATATATATATATATATATATATATATATATATATATATATATATATATATATATATGTAATAATAACGCCCCATCCTTATAAACTGTTCCGCCCCACCTTTTTTACTTAACGCGTATTCTAAATTATCCTTGTTTCTTCTCAATGAAGTACAGTCACATTCTTCTAATTGTGACCTAAGAATTGACCAACTAACCATCCATATTACCCCATAGTACACGCGCGTTAAAGATATTTGTAAACATGATTCAGCACCACGTGATGTTTTCGCCTCGGAGCGCTTTTCGGTCCTTATGTAATCAAGTCAGATGCTGAATTTTAGCCAATAAAATTATTTCCCCGTGGTCAGTACCCCTACACTTTATAACCTTCTGTAAAAGTATACGGCGTGCTTTTTACTGTCTGTCGATGTCTTGTCCTATTTACGCGCTGCTCCGCTGCTGTCCGATATGATTAAAATCTGAGTTCTGATTGCGCCCCGGCAGGGAACGGAGGCGTTGCTATTGTGTGTGTCTAGTTGTCAAGATACCTGTGTTTTTCTGAATAATATTTGTCTACATTAGAATCCGGAATAAATTAATATGCGTCGCATATCTGTTGTGTGCATCCTTCCAATGCCTCTGCAGTGTGTGGTTTTCCTCATCGATGTGTCAACGGCTCTCGTGAAATGGTTTTCATTTCCTGACCGTCTGGCTACGTCTACAACATGTTTGTGTTTCATCTACTCTACATAGTTTAAGTTACAGTTTACCGTGCGCGTTTGCCGATATCATTATATATATATATATATATATATTACACGTGGTTATCAAAATAATGGAAACACTAAGGAACATCATGAAAACCTTTATTAATACGGCGCAGAATCATCTTTGTCATGTAATACAACCTGATTCACCTTGGAATTGGATTATACAAATCATGAATATTGGTTAAGAATATATTATACCATTCTTCAGGGAAAAATCATGAAAGTTCCTGTAGAGATTTTGTGGTGTCTATCGACACCTGGCTCCATCCGCTTATACAGATAACAGTGGTTGGATGATATATAGTCGGGGGAATTGTACAGAGTAAGAAAAGATATTTGACATATTTTTCCTTCTCTTCTGACCAATGCTTGATAGGTCTGGCTGTATGTATAGGGGTATTATCATCCTGCAGAACGCCATCTCCTGCAAGAAACAATGTTTGCACCATAGGATGGACTAGTGAGCTAAAATTTCGACATAGTCCTTCCCATACTATCTCCCTTTTAGGGTTACAATAGGGCCTGAAGAAAACCTTGAGATGCCATCCCAATCCTTGATAGATCTACCTCCATGATTGACAGTTAAGTTGAGACAGCCAGAATCTTACGCTTGTGTAGGTGTTCTCTATTCATACGAATGTCCTGTTGCGAGGAACAATGTGAACAATGATTCGTCGGACCAAATGCCGTTTTTCAACATATTATTCGACTAGGATTTGCGCTCGTGGCACCATTGTGGGCGATATTTTGTATTGGCATCTATTAAAAGGGGTTTGGGAATAGCGCCTCTTCCGTAAATGCTTTGTTTGTGAAGTTCCCTTATACCTCTAAGGGTTGATACCGGAACATGCATTTGCAGATTGCGCTCTTAGGGCAGTTTGGTTGCATTTATTTTCTTTCTTTATGTTACAATCCGTTTCAATACCTCGTCCGTCTCTTTCACTCAGCTCTCCCTTTCGTCCACTACTCTGTTTGGCAAGGCATGTTTTCCGTGCACTCTGTATGCTATCATGACTTTCGATTTCATAGCTCAAAAACACCCATTAGCCTGGTGGTTGCAGTAACAGATACGCCAATTTAAACGCGCTCCAACAATTTGCCCTTTTTGCAAGGGCTGCAAGGTTTGACATTTTATGTGGTTCCCCCCCAAAAGCAGGATGACCTTAGCTTCATTACTGCTACCTCACAGTAGCACATACACTATACATACACTATACACATACATACACTATATACATACACTATATTACATAAAAAATACCGGTGATGACTTGTTTTTTAAGGAATACGAAACACACTCAGAAACATCACTAATATTGATAGATGTTTCCATGATTTGGATTACCGCCTGTGTGTGTATGTATATATATATATATATATATATATATATATATATATATATATATATATATATATATATATATATATATATATATATATATATATATATATATATATATTTCTGACATTACTTTTTTTATTATTACACAATTATGAATGTATGGTACATATTAAATGATCTTTATTTAGCATCAATAAATTTAAAATTCCTCTTTATGTGCATTTAGTGATGAAACATCATTCTGATCCCACGTATAAGCTATATTCAGCGGAACTCAACTGTATTTGAAAGTTTTAACGACCGTGATAGAAATCTGTTACATACATTTTCAATTAGTGTGCATTAGTCAGTGTAAATAATGTCTCATAACTAATCATACCATCTGTTACTCTATTTATGACGGATATCCAGACTAAGCTGATGAAATATTGATTTATTTTAGTATTTCATTACAGTGATAAACCTAAAACAACAAACACCATTTCCATATATTCATTTCTTCTCTCTAATTTGTATTCGGCTCTCTTTTTTCTTTGCGAGACTAAGGTATTTAATTCCACAATATGATAAATTCTAAGATTTTATGCAAAGTGTTGTTTATAAGTGCATGAATTAAGTTAAAACTTACGGGAATAAAATTTTATGATGACATAATATTGTTTAGAAAAATCTTTGTAAAAGAGTTATAACGAATACCATTTTCCTTTTCGTTCATTTATTAAAATACGAATTTTCAATACTGTAAAATTTTATCAAATCTGTAATATAAGATAAAGTGCATCTTTGTCAAATTATATAATCTACTTTTTGTCATTGCATTTAGCTATAAAGTTGTTGGCTGCTATTCCAAATCTGAATTGCATTTCAAGTTTCAAAGGTATGTAATAAACACTAAAATTTATTATCAAATATTACCTGAATGTTTTTCGTGAATTCGTTGAAATGCAATTTGAAAAGATATTTGTGATTTCTTTATAATTACATTTATTTAGTGAGACATGTATATTAAAACTTCTTTCTACTTCATAAATGTAAAATTGTATATTCCGGAATAAATTAGATATTTAGCAGTTGAATCGTAAGCAGCTTTGAACACGCCATTACAAGTTTGGGACTTTTTTTGATATTTTCAATTAAAAATAATTGAGAGAATTTTATCATTTTCGAGCAGTATGAATTTTTATTACAATAATAAATATTAATGAATATTTGTGTGTTCGAGCTCTAGAAAATAAGGGCTTCATGCTCTCTAAATATTTACCATATTTCTAAATTTATGAAAGTGTAATAAATTTCTAATAGGGCATAACTTATTTCGCCCTGAAAGGAGCTAGAGGATGGAATTTTTTAAATTTTAATATCGAAGCAAAAATCTTGAGAGGCTTGTTATACTTATTACATATTTGTATTTATAAATTATTAGTACAAGAATATTTTTCACATTTCACGAACACCTGTTCTCTTTAGTATGAAAATTTTTGTTTCAGCAACTTTTAATGAATTAGTAAAAAAAAAAAATTACAAAAACACCTTTTATGCTTAAATATTACTCATCGGGAAAATCGTGTAAAATTTCTCCTAATTTCACGATATCTTTTTTTTCTAACAATAAATAATGTTTAGAAAATTCACATCACTTAAAGGAAATAGCAAGTATCTACATAATACTCTGGATTAACACTATTTTTAAGGCTAATTTCTTTAGTAAATTACCATTTCTTCGCAATAGTTTTAATTGGTATTTTTATGGTACTTATTATTCTCATGTTTCTGTGGATAAATTTATCATACATTGGATTTTTCTTCCCAAAAGGAAAAGTTAAGGCTTTATTTAGGAGTATACAGTCCACAAACAAATTACCTATATGTTATTAATATAGTTATTTTTATAAGCACTTTATATTAACATGAATCTCCCATGAGTTTAGATTCTTAAAAAGTGAATATCTCCTTACAAGATAAATAAACTTTATACAAGTATTTTAACATATATTTTTACTCAAGTCGCAAGAAAAGTATGAGATACAAATATGTTTAAGCATATTATTGCATAATTACGTTGGTAAAAATATGTTGAAATGGAAATTGGCAAAAATTAATATTCTAGTAAATGTTACTGATTAAACTAAAAGGAATGGATTTTTAAAATTTTTAAAAATGAAACAAAATTGTTATTATTATTATTATTATTTTGCATTTCTATAGGGTTTATAAGTTGTTGACTGCATCATTGAAGTTTTAAATTAGTTTTGTAGGATGGCTGTTTCGAAAAAGTGTGAATACTGAGAAGTTAATAGTATAAAATATTATTTGCTAAAATATCTCGGGTTTTTTTTTACTCCCAAATATAATACTTTTGAGGCAAAATAGTTCATTGCTATCCTATCTAATATTCTACATTTTTTATAACATACATCTAACTTGTCCTACATACGGGAGTGAGTCAAGAGGCAGTGCTATTAGTATTCCATTTCAATGACAACATGTATGTAATCAATGAATGACTGAGGAATGGTTCTTTAAGTAAAAAAAAAAAACGTTTTCTGTAGGGGGTCTTTAAAACAAAGAAAAAATATTTATTTGTACAGTGGTGTGTTAAATAAGACTTTTTATGAAACTTTCGCTGAAAATATCTGAATATCCCTTATTTTTTAAAAATCTCTACTTTATGCTCTAACAAATATTGACTCTCTCGAAATAAAAATGTATAAGGGTGGATCAAATTAGAATGGAACAGGATCTATAGAATGAAATGGCATAGTTTATTTCACACGTAATCCCCAATTCTACATAAGCACTTGCTCCGTTGCTCCATCAAGCACTGAATACAATGCTCATAGAAGTCTTTTGGCTTAGATCCAAACCATTTTCAAACATTGTCCATGACTTCACTGCCCGAGTAAAAAGGACGACTATTCATTGCCTTTTTCAGCGGATTAAAGACGTGGAAGTCACATGGCTATAGTTCCGGTCTATATGGTTGGTGTTGTAACGCTGTCCACCGAAACGTCACCAACGTGATCCTACACAGAGAACGTTGGTGAGCATATGTGGCGGTGCGTTGTCATGCAGAAAAACCACTCCAGGAACTCAAGGAGAAGCGGTCCTTCCTGACCGAAAATTACGTCAGCAGGACTTTGCTAGTACTATTCACCATCTTGGACTTCTTTGGCGGCGGGGAGCTCGGATGCTTACACTGTTGGCTTTGTTGTTTGCTTTCTGGTTGAAAGTGATGGCACCAAGATTTATCACCTGACACAATTATATACAGGAAATTATCCTCATCAAGATATCTGAGAGGATGTTGTAAAGACAAACTGTTGCCGGACTATACTGCTAGCTCACCGTCAGCGCATATCACGTGCTTTTGCGGGATTACCTAGGGCAAGGCAGTTTCCGAAATAGGGGTTACCTTCCTTGCCTCCTGTCGTAACGTTTTCTACCGCCATTTAAAAGTAGTTTTTTCATATGGGATTTTCCCCTAAGAGCTACGCGTACCCTATAAATGGGGATATTTCCCATTGACTGGGGCACTTTATTCAACGAAAACCTAATTTTAGCACTAAGAACGCACCCTTTCGTTATCAGCAAAATTCCTCCGGTGCGGGGTGAGAAAGGGTTGGTATATCACGCAAACAGTTTAGCGGGTTTCTCCCCCAAATACACACACGTTCTCCCTTGTCTTTGTCGTTCACGGATTTTCTCGCTGCTTGGCGAGCGATCTTCGCCAAATTTGGCACACAAGCAAAACTCATCAGCCACCTGCAAGACACATCTTTCCCGGGTGGTTGGGCAGAACAGAGATCTATCCTGACCCGTTGGACGACAGGGAGCAGAGAGATAATATGAAGCGAGACACTTGGAGAACGATTCTGTCAGCGTGGGGACTGAAGACGCATACCTCGGTCCTGATTCCTGATATGCCCGTATAATGAAAAGTGCATCCTGTACCACCACTAGGTCTTTAACCATTTATTTCTTCATAGAAGTAACCATTAAATATCATCGATGATTTTTAATCACTCTCGTTGTCATCCTTTTTGTCGACTTTCTTTTAGTTACGCATTTTCTCTTCCAGAGTATGAATCTCAATCTACTGTTAATGCGACACTTCCCACTCTACCTCTACACAAATGTGCCCCACATTCATACAAGAATAATCGAAATTATAACCACCGTTCTGTTTTCATTTGATCCATCCTTATTATTAGTCAATCAAGGAGGGTAGTATGTCCTAACAGATTCTAAAGCCACGAAAGGTTTGGGCAATATTTTTCTTGCGCCTACATACAATGGAAATCTCCGGGGATTTTCTCAAAAAACACAGTACAATCATAAATATTGGGAAAAACGAAAGGAAAACTGCATTGATTAGAATTAGGTCAGAAAAGAAATAGTTTTTCATCCACAAAAGTGCATCTGTTTCTCTTTAAGGGGACAAGGGACCTTCAAACTCGAATTTCTTAAATTTCAATTTTTAACTTTATACAAAATGAGAATAATTTTCTTTTTTACTGCATTGAAAACCCTTAGAATTCAAAATAAGGAATTTTTTGCAGAATAATGACTGCTTTTGAAAATTTTTCAAAAATGCTACCGTTATTCAAAATGTTCTGTGCGCATTCTATATTAATTAAACTCTTTAAATTTTTTATTCTAAGTTTACTATAAGTATATAAATAGAAATGTGCATTTAATTTTTTTAAGTAGAAATCTAAAGTCTTGAATATTTTTTTTTTCTTTTCTATCTGTTATTTTTATAAATTTGAAAAATATTAGTGATTTCAACGAATTATGCATGGTTTTGTGACAAAAACTTCAATTAACGATTTTTAAAAAAAATTGGAAGATATCAGAAGAAAATGAATACGCATGGAGCCTTTTGAAAAAGTCTAGTATTTTTGAAGAATTTTTTGATAAACAGGTCTAATACCTCCACAGAATACTTATTTGTGAATTCTAAGTATTTTCAGTGTAGTAGAAAAGAATATTAATTATACTCATGTGGTGTATAGTGTAAAATATTGAAAGTTAAAGAAGTACGAGATTTAAGGTTCCTTGTTCCCTTAAAGAAAAGGTAAGCGGATTTTATTGGGAAGCCTTGTTTCAGCGTACAGCATGTCTCGAAACATTTTTTTTTCTAAGTCTAGAATCAACGCGATTTGGGCCCTGCTTGATTCGGAAATTATTTGCTAATTTGAATATTGCACAATTGAAATATGCGTAAATGTTTTTTTTTAATATGAGAGAGAGAGAGAGAGAGAGATAGATATGAAAGTAATGTATCCAATAGTGTAATATACCCTTGAGAATTATTGTAGATTAATATTTATATACTATTAGCCAATAATATTTTCAAGGGTTTTCAAGGAAGCAGTTGTCTTCGACGTAAATCCCTACATAAAATATAATTTAAATTCATCAGTAAACAGCTATATTTTTTAATCGATAACGAATAAAATTTCTTTACACTGAAATGTGATTTTTTTTCATTTTTAATCCGGGCATTTTTAACCCAGCAGCGAAAACACTGGGCTATTTTACTCCGATAGGGTTTGAACATACAGCCATTCATAATCGACTTTAAACTAGAGGTCATGTTGCTAAAGGTTGTATAGAGCAATGGAGCGCAAACCCACTTTCTATAAATAAAAAATCCTTTGTCCCCCAACAAAAAAATTATGATAGAAGCAATATTTTACAAAATTAGGAAAATTTTAATAAAAAAAAAGAAAAATATATAAGCACATTTTGACAAACTATTATGAAAATCCAGATTTAAAAACCCTGTCTCACACATATAGAGATACGCAAGTGGAATCTGTGTAATTATAATCTTTTATTTAAGGCATTTTTATCGTAAGGCTGTTTGACACCTTTTTGAACAATATCATAACATATTTTTTAACATGAAAAAAAATACAATTACAAATGTTAAAAATATGTGATTATAGAAAATTTAAAGCGTATTTTTAAATTAAATAATTCAATAAACTACAAATTTATGCCAGACTATTAGCGACCCCTCCGACAACCCTGTGGGTCGCGACCCACAGGTTTACGTACAACTGGCACAGAGGACCGCACATCAATCTTTTAATATAACAGGCATCAATAGTGTAAAATAGTCCTTTGCAGAGAAAAGGCAACTTTATGCAGGTTTTAATACAAGGCATGATTATTTTAAGTCAAAGTACGATTTTAAAAATTATAATAAATGTCAATCTTTTTATCATTGAATTTATTCTGCAATAAACAAATTTATGTCTTCAATATATAAGTTCATGGCGAAATGCATGAAGCACGCCCTCTTTGTCAGATCCAAAATTACAAATATGTACGCCTCTAGCGTAATAGGAAGCATAGACCTCGGTTTCGTTGTCATCAGCATCGCAGGTGATGAAGGGTTGTTGTTTTAACTGCCGAGGAACGGTTGAACTTTCCCGGGAGTTTCCTGAAGAAGATGTCGTTTAGCGGAGCAGAAATCCGGTTGATGTATCCCGGTATGATAGCTTCATGATCCTGTATAGGAGTGATTGAATTTGATGATGATGAAGATATGGTCGTTGCCTTCACAAAATAAATAAATAGAGAGAAATTGTGGAGAGAATAGCGCCTTCATATTGTGGAGTTCCGATTGAGTCGTCTCGGAGAAGAGGAAAGTTTTTGATAGAGAGAGTTTGAGGACAGCATGTCCTGATAATTACCCCATCTTTCGAAAGGAGCGGAAGCAGCCTACGACAGAGCAACGACAAGTGTCCATGGCAGAGCAAAAAGCCTACGATAGATGACCACGACCGAGGCCCACGTCAACCTAAGATGTTGAGTGTCAGCTACCATAGAAGGAAGGAACGAAACCCCATGCCCGATGAGAGCGTCGAGACCCGTGTTCCAGTGCGGTTAGCATCCAAATGAGTGAGTGAAAATCATTTTGTTTTGCTCATACCCCACCGTGCTAAATGAAAGATTAGTACGGGAACAGTGTTTTTTTTAAAGATAATTTTGATGAATAGTAGTTCTTGGCTATGAGTTAGTTTAATAATTATATGCTCCCTGAATCCAAAAAGTATAGGATAAATGATATACATCTCATTGAATAGAATTTAAAAAGACATGCTAAAAGTAAATGAAAAATGTGTAATTTGTGTACTAAGTTTTTTTGTTGATATTTCTATTGATTTAAATTGTAAATAGTAGTGTTGTAAATAAATTAGTTTTTTTTTGTAAATATGAAAATTTAGTCTGTCATCCTTGTGTTTGTAGTTGATCTAAAGGAAGGTTTAGAAGCAAAGTTTGTTTTACCTGTTCGTTTGGCAAATTGTCTAGAACCTTGGGTTGTATTCAACTAAATAAATAATAAAACACAGCTCACCCAAATAATGTCTATAAATAAATAATTTGTACTAACCAAAATAATTTACGAATCATGCCCAAAATAATTTACGAATCATGCCCAAAATAAATATTTAAGACAGGCAATACGACATTCGTCTTTGTTGATCCAAGACTGCCTGGTAAAATAAGTCACTTTAAAGTCCTTTAAAACAAATTTGAATTTTTTAAAAATACTCCTTATTGCTTGATTTTAAGTTAAAATATATTGAAAAAAGTATTAATTTATGAATAATGAAGTCCTTTAACACTCGTCTTTTCAATAGACAAATTATATCTGCACGCACGTCATCGCTAATTCTATGTAAAATTGTTACTATTACGTGTATTTTTGTAAGTTGAACTTAAATTATGTGCTTCCAATGTCCGTGCATACTGCAAAATTTATGAACATTTTGTGTTTCTAACTTTACTTTTAATTAAAAATGAAGATTCAGGGAATTTTATCATTAATGGAGGTTTGGTTTTTCTCTCAAATGATGTTCATTTTAAAATTAAAATTCAGTTACTTGGAGTAAAATTTCGCATATTCATGCAAAAAAAGGAAGCAGTTTAGCACTCTACAAAACTATTTCAACTTGTACATTATCTTGTTTCATTTTGTGCATTATATATCGATTTGACCAAATATTTTAAAAATGCAATGTATAAACCAGAATTTAAATCCCAAAAAAATCTCGATTTTTATTTTATTAAGCAATGCAAGAAAATCAAACATGTCGCGATATCTGTGAAATGTCAAGTTTTCACAGTCCTCTGATCACCCTTTCTTATTTTTAAAGGAATAATTAAAACGTTTTTTTAAATATTTTGAAACGAAAATTTTAATATAAGAAAGCTGATAGGCTTTTTCTCTGACATAATTCACTTTCTTATAAATACACTGCTGGCCACTGTAAATGCAACACCCTGAAGGAAACATGCAAATAACATGAAATTTACAACATGCATTAGCGGAGGTGAGATATGCAAATGATTAGAATTTCAGCGCAGACGCACATCACGCGCGCCTGTGGCGCCACTTGAAAGCGCTATTTAAGGCTTGGAGATTTCGACGATTTCAAGTTCGGCAATTGTGTTTTTTTTTTTGTGGTTTTTTCAAAAAAAAACGATTAATTATGCCTCGTCGAAAACAGCGATCATCATTTGATCAAGTATCCGAGTTCAACAGAGGAAGGATAGTGGCCTACCGAGATTGTGGATTATCTTTCAGGGAAATCAGTAGTCGTGTTGGACGAAACCAAACAACTGTAATGCGGATATGTGATCGTTCGATGCAGGAGGGTACGACGGACCGGCGTGTTCGATCGCATCCACCTCAGCGCACGTGATGACAGGCAAATTGTGCGCATGGCAGTGACGGATCTCTCAGTCACATCACGAATCATAGCACAGCACATGCAGTCTATAACGCATCATCCAGTGTCTGCGCGTACCATTCGACGCCGTTTACAGCAGAGTGGTCTGTCCGCAAGACGTCCATTGCTTTGTCTACCCTTGACGCAGAACCACAGACGTCTCCGCCGCCAATGGTGCGATAACAGAAGGATGTGGACGGCAGAATGGAATGAAATTATCTTTACTGACGAGTCACGCTTCTGTCTGCAACACCACGATGGTCGCATTCGAGTCTGGAGACACCGTGAAGAGAGGATGCTGAACAGCTGCGTTATGCACTGCCACACTGGTCCTGGACCGGGTATTATGGTATGGGGCGGTATTGGATATCACTCTCGCACACCTCTAGTACGCATTACCGGTACTTTAAACAGCCAGCGCTACATCTCCGAGGTGTTGGAGCCAGTTGTCCTTCCTTACCTTCAGGGCTTGCCCACAGCCATATTTCAACAGGATAATGCGCGACCACACGTCGCACGCATTGTCCAACTGTTCTTCGTCAATCGCCAGATTGAATTACTTCCCTGGCCGCCTCGCTCTCCGGATATTTCGCCGATAGAAAACATGTGGTCCATGGTTGCTCTACGATTGACCCAGATTCCATCCCCAGCTGCCACAGCAGATCAACTTTGGCAACGTGTGGAAGCTGCTTGGTCTGCTGTACCCCAAGAACTCATCCAAAGTCTCTTTGAATCAATGCCGAGGCGTGTGGCAGCGGTGATCTCCAACAATGGCGGCTACTCTGGCTACTGATTTTGGCAGGAACCACAATTCACAGAAGTCTATAAATTTAATCATTTGATACTTGGTCAACATGTTATCTACAAAATAAATTTTGTTGTGATATCTCTTGTCTTTCTTGGTGTTGCAATTTGGGTGGCCAGCAGTGTAATTTCTTTTATATAATGGCATACATTTTTTTTTCTAAGATTTTGAGAACGATGATAGTTTATTATTTTTAGAAATTACAAAACTACTGTTCTGGAAAATTAATTTGTTTTTAAATTTTCAGTTCTAATGGAAGTAAAGAATTCTATACACTAATTAATGTATGAAACACCTCGTTTTTTTGCATTTTGACTATAGCAGATCTTACACATTTATATGTTCATGAATACTGAGTATTTATATGTTCATGTATACTGAGTATTCTTTCTAATATGGATGCAAATCCTTGAAGTCTTGTATCTCATGTTAGAAAACCTTTTTGCAAATTTCAAAAATAGAAACTTATATAGGTCCAGGATTTGGCACATTACCTTTAAATACATTCTAAATGAATTAAATTATTTAGAGGGGCTGTGAAGACACGTAATAACTTTCAGAACTTATTCTTTCTGCCAACAAAAAATGAAACATTTTACTTATTTTTTTTTTCAAATGTTGGTCGAATGAATCCTTCTTCAGAACTAGATTTCGCGGATTTGAATCCAGTGGTAGTCATGCTCCTAGCAGCCGTTCGGAATCTGCTTTACATCATAGGTCCTGACCAGATTAAATCTCCCGTACAAAATACTAGCGTTCCTAACCAAATAACCAATACTATTCGTAGTGATTTTGAAAAACTTAAGTCTACACGCTTTGAAGCCAAAAAAAAAAAGTTTCCATTTTTTAAAATAAAGCCAACTCGTTTCCATAAACACTTGTTTATTCACCTGTTTTTCACCAGTTGTGAAAACCGGTTTCGCGTGAGAGCTTTTGAAAAAAAATACTTCCTTACACTAACCCGGCAATTCAGCTGGTACAATACGGACCTCAAATCTTTGACGATCGAGAATTCAACCGTAACCTAAGCACAGAAACGCTCGAACAATATTATAGGGCGTATGTAAAACCTATGACCGACATATAAAAATAAAAATTAGTGTTGTCAAAGAGAATTCTGTAAATGGAACACAATTTTATCTAGGCCAATAATTGAGGCGGTGAAAGGCAAAGTGATGTAAGTCACATTTTCAGCATTTTTTTATTTGAGGGCAAAAATGTAATCTCCATGTTCAGTTTATTGCAAATAAATGTTATTTGCAATATTATAATAATTATTATGAATTATAATTTGTTCAGTTTATAGTGGATGTTTTTGTAGTTTTTGCAGTAAAACGCTTTTGACTTACACTGCTTGACTTACTGACTTACACCACTTTGCCTTCCACTGATTCAATTGTTAAAGTTTTTTGGAATGCGATATGTGACGCGAGGACACTGGATATAATTATTCCTCAAACGATGGATTAACTGAGTTGGTAGAATCCAGAAAAGAGGAATATATGAGAAGATAAGTCATGAGAAGTATCTGTGTATATATATATACAGTTGGTTCTCTGTTTAACGACGCTCTACTTAACGACGATCTCTATTTCAAGACGATATTTCCCGGTCCCTCCGACGTAAAAAAATTCTATTTTAAGACGATTTTGCTTCTATTTAACGACGATTTTTTCTTACATGATAAACTTTTTCTTCAACATTTTATCTACAGGAGGGTTACTTTCTCTGGGGGAGTTTGGTTTCAATAACAGACCCGGAATTTCCTTTATGTTTGTTGCAATCATAGACTTGTTGCAGTGGAAAAAACCGGGGGGGGGGGGGGGGGGAGGATTACTGTTTCTCGGAAGATCGAAAATTCTTCCCTGGTGGATCGAATTTCTTAGTGCGGGTGTGGAATCACACACTACGCAATGTAATTTAAAATAACTTTTTGTGAATAAAATAATGATGATAATAAAAATAACATTTTTAAAGATGCCAATATATTAAGAAATATATTGACAGTCCTAAGCCTGTAAAGTGTGAAGGGAAATGTTATTCTTTCACAAATTCTGTTTAAGGACGATCTCTACTTAAGGACGATTTTTCGCGGTCCCTTGAAAGTCGTTAAACAGAGAACCAACTGTATATATATATATATATATATATATATATATATATATATATATATATATATATATATATATATATATATATATATATATATATATACATAAAAGAGACATATGAGGCAAAGTGATTGGAAATAACAGTTTTCTTGCACCGATGGAGTATCAGTATAAAAATTTTAAAAATGCGAGATTGATCCTAGACTGTAGTAGTCACTTGTCACGAGGATTCTGAAGTAATATTTTCTAGAGCTTTTAAAATTTTCGCCGTCTGAGTTTGTACAGTTTTTATAGTGTCAAAGGTTTACCATCTTCTATGGAACTCGTCAACAACTAAATGTTAAAGTAATATATACTCAGTTTCGCTACAAGTTTTACTTTAAGTAATGTTATATTTTAATCTTGTTAGGCACAAACTGATATTAGAGGTTGAAATGTGCATGTAGTTCCCTCCCTTCCCCCCAAAAAATATACAAAACGATAATAATAATAAAATAAGTATTGCTGAAAATGTTGTGACGTGATAAAATTAATATTCATTTTAGAAACTCTTCTGGTACATCAATTTGTATTTAGATTTACTTCTTCTTATAGCATTTTTACTTATCTTACATAAGGTATTTAATTTAAGAGATTACTTAATTATTCGGAGAAAAAAAATTAACTATCAGATAATTTAGTTTTCTTTTTTAGATCAGCAAACTGGGAATTACTTAAATTAAATTATTAATTTGTTTAAATTAGGATACGCTTTCTAATTAATTAAATTAACATTAAATATAGTGAATAAAAACTAAATAGCGTTGAAATTGTTAAAAAGAAAATAGAGTACAGAAGAGCGAACTTGTTAATCCATTATTAAATATGTTATTATTTTTAACTATAATGCATATTTTAATCACTATAATTGGTTTATTAAAAGAAGTCCAATTTTGAACCATTTGCATCTTCAAAAATAATAAAATTGCATAAAATGATAGTCACGAAAACAAAAATTTCCTGAAATTTCTCACCTTTCACTTGATTTTTTTTTTTTTCATTTTTCAACATTTCGTTTATCTCGTTTTTTATGGTTAAAACTCCATGACAACTTTCTTTATACTGATTTCCGGCTGAATATTCACAATCAAATAAATTATGTTGTGCGTTTTTAATACTATAAAAGAGGGAAAGCAAAATATATTTTACTGAGGGAATTAGGTTTTTAAAATTTATTTACATACACACTATCACGAGATCCAACATTTTAGCATGTTTGTTGAATTCCGGATATTAATGGATGCTTATCGTTTCCCCAGAAAATTCTCGGTGTTATTTTGCATCAAAAATATAAGTTATGTGTAAGTTTATGTGTAAGTAAATATTGGAAGTACATGGAAGCACCTTGCTTAAAACTAATTTCATATATAATTTTTAGTTTGAAATCGAAATATTTCGAAAAAAATATAAAAAAACTGAGCAAATGCATTTCAAAGTCTCTTCAGGAAGTAATAAACGTAACAATTTTCGCATACCCCTATTCTGGAATTATTTCGTTAGTAATGAACATAGATTTTCTCGTAAGTGCGTCTTTCCGTTCTTCAAAATCATCTAATTACCTTATTTATTTTAATGTTAAAATCCTTAAGAACGTTTGTTTAAATAATTATTTTTAATTTGCTTTTCAAACAAGCCTAAATTATTATATTTTAATAATGGGTAATTCTTTTAAATGGACATGACATTAGTTTTTAACAAAGATAGGTTCGTGATTAAAAACTTTTTACTTCTAAATGGCAGTATTGTTGATAGAATGAATCTCCCTCTGTTTGTCAGAAAGTGAATCACATTTTATTTGAAAAAGCTTTAAAAAGGACATTTAAAAATGTTTTTGCTGTAATCTGCAGAAGATATTTAGTCTGGTTTGTTGAGAAAAAAATAATTACCGTGGAAACTAGAATGCGTTTTGAAATGCTGTTTGAATATTAATTGTAAAACTATTATTTAAACGAATCTGTGAAAAATTTTGAATTAATTTTTTAACTGTTTGAATAATAATTGCAAAACTATTATTTAAACGAATCTGTGAAAAATTTTGAATTAATTTTTTAAGAATATTAAGTGTAATATAATGCTACCAACATTTAAATGTATAGGATAGTAGTTGAAAGCGTAAATTCTTGATTTTGCACTCATATGCATTGTTGAAATTAGAAGATAAAGCAGCGCAAATTCTCAAATAGTTTATCAAATTATGTTATGAATTTTCAAACCCTTTTTGTTCTTCAATTTTTCAGATGGTTATTTGTATGTGTTCAAAATTTACTACTTTAAGGAAAAAATTTGACCTAGCTTATTTTTACAAAAGAAACACTAAATTCTCGTGTTTACGGGTGTCCGTAGTTAAAAATTAATTTGTTTTAGCATGTTCCAAAATATTTAGCATTAGTTCTGAATTTGAAGACTAGCTAATAATTATTTTTCAGAGGCCATTATGCAAAATTATTTCAGTTTCATGTAAACACAACAATAAAAAATTTTGAAATGGAGATTAAGACTAATTCTTCAATTAAAAATTTTTAATTTGTTATTTGCAGTCCTTTTTAGCATAGCTGTTGTTATAAATAGGTATATAAGTAATATAGTAGGTATGCTAATAAATAGTGGTAAAAAATTATCTTCTCTTTAATAAACAAAAATATTATTTTATAATTTTTTTTAGGCTTTTGAATGTTGTTAACGTATTTCTGTAAAAGTTGCATTAAATCGGAAAAAGCTCCGAAGAGAATTCGAATTTTCCGAATATAAAAATTTATACATTAAGCCTTAGTTTAATTAAAATATTTATAATCACATATAAATATGTCTTTGTACTTCAGCGATAATGTCCATAGTCCCGTAGGAGATAAAAAGATTATAACCAGAATAATTAATGTCTTAATTTTAAAAATAGACATTTTCAATTAAAGCAAATATGAACGTAAATTAAAAACAAATTTACATATTTTTAAAACAGAATTTTCCATGTTTTCATGACTTTCTGTAATATGAATGAAAAAATGTACATCGTATATAACAATGAGAAGAATGAGCTTTAAAGATGAACGATTTAAATATATGGAATTTATTTCGTAAATGTAATATATTTTTGTTATTGTAATATATATATATATATATATGTATAATTTTAAGTTTTTTATAGGCTTTTACAAAAAGCTTTAAAAACACTTAAAATGCTATAAGCACTTAAAATGATATAAAATAGTCACAAAATTTGCTGGGTTGGTAAATTAATTTTTCTTTTGCTGTTGAAAAAATACTTGTAAAGTAACTAAATAATATAAATTTTCGATTAAATGTGAAAGTGCGGTTAAAAATTGAAAGATGACAATTTCAATGTTTACAAAATTCAACATACTTTTTGCAATTTACTGGATGTCGTTACCAAACACCTTATAGTTTCATAGTTAATATATAGTAACTTGTTTCATAGTTTTATTTTAAAAAATCACATACTTACTTCAAGAAATTAATATTTTTATTGTATTTAAAAAAAATATTTTTCCATCTTAATTATAAATACCTATCTTTAGTAATGTTTAAAAATGTGGTACTACCATAGTAGTTTTATAGTTTTATATATAAAAAATTTCTTAACCTTACTTCAAGAAATTAATATTTTTAATATAATATTTTAAAACATTTTCCATCTTAATTATTAGTACCCATCTTTAGTAATCCTTAATAATGAGTTACTATCATAGTAGTTTCATAGATTTATATATAATATTGTCAACCTAATTTCAAGAAATCAATACTTTTAAAATGATTTTTTTAAAGTATTTTTCCATCTTAATTATAAATACCTATCTTTAGTAATCTTAAATAATGAGGTACTATCATTAAAGTACCTCATTATTAAAGATTAATTTTTTTCTTGGTAGAATAAAATATAACGAAATAACTACTAGAAGATACATAAAACATATTTTTTTCATTATCAATTGATATACGGTATGTCTCTTAAAGTGAATATCTATTTTAACGTTACGCACCATTTTAAGTTGTATTTTTGGGGAGGGGAGTATAGTATGCATATTATATTCTTTAATTGTAGTTAATTTTTCTTAATGTATGTGTAAAAATTTGACATCATTTTAAATAAAATTATGATGTTTTTCTACCTGAATTGAATCATGTCTTATAAACTTGAATCGGAACTTCAACTAACACAATAGTACTACGAATGAGAGGGCAATTAGCAGTTTTACAAATTTTTTTCCTCATTTTCCTTCTTTTCTTTTTGAACAAAAAATCACAGGATGCTGTGTGCACAAATTACACAGTATGTTTATTTAAGAACGGCGATATATTTCGAAATTTTCCTTTAATTTACTATTAGCTTTCTAACCATCCATTAACTAGGACAAAAGACAGTATCAAAGAAATGAAAAAAAATATAAAAAAGGGAAAAATTTCTTAAAAGACGCGGGAATAGGAAACTCTATTTGCGAATTTCAGATTAAATTACTTTTTCCCTCTAAATCAGAGGCCGAGTTGCTAGACTATAGCGAGAATAATTTATCATTCCAGCTTGTAATATAGATTTCAAATTCCAGCTCTCGATTAAACAATTGGTCATGAGCTTCGAAATCGTCACAAAGGGCTTGTTATTGTTAGTTTTAGAACATATTTCAATATCTTTTCTTATTTCGTTCCCGGTTCATTAACCTTGGTTCCAACGTTCGGGCGCCATTATTGCCTTATCTGCCATGACCAAGGAATCAAAATTTATATATATATATATATATATATATATATATATATAATTAATAATGTTAATTATGTATATGTACATATAATTAACACTAAAATGCATATTAATAATTTACAGTGCGATATAATTTAAATGCGTATAATATTAAATGTAAAATACGAGAGCACTCGCGGACATTTAATACAAACAGTCATGAATGGAAATATGTGAGAATATAAAAACGCGCCCGTAGTTAAGCACTTAATGTATTTACTAATTTATTCAAGAAAATGTAAAGAAAAAGAAACAAATGTTATGAAGAATTCTCTTAAGCATTAGCGGTATCTTAGATTGTATTTCGCATTATGATGCTTGAAAAAGAATATTTTGCCTCTGGTACAAATACCAATAACCTGTTTTACTCGTTATCTTCCTTTCTTCAATACTAGTGGAGCAAAATATTTGCATAGCGTTTCAAAGCCAACTTTCGTTGAATCCTAATTTTCTATTATTAATTATATTATTTCTATTATTAATGCTAATAATTATTTATTATAATATCTGTTTGTGTGCTTATTAGGAGTGATATAATGTAATGTAATTTTATCTATATGTTCTCTTAATATATAGAACTATTAGGGGATGTTTATAATGTCAGTATCAATTTACTATGAACGAGAAAATCAGAATGAAAAATGTAATTATTTCTCAAAAAGAACAAGCTTTGATAGTGACTTTAATGGTTATCAAAATAAAAGATAAATACATAAAACCATTAGAGAATTTTCTTTGTAATGACTCATTACTAATGATACACTCGTAAGCCACGACTGTTGTTTCTTGAAATTTTGAATCATACTTTTTAAATTTGCTATTTTGTTCCCAAGCAGAAGCTTAATTTGTCTAATTTTAAAATAACAAGAAGAATGAAAAAATTTTGACAAATTTATGAATTAGATACTTAAATATTCAAATTAGAGTATTTTCTGTATTTTAACATTGAAATAGCGTAAGAGTGCTTCGAAGTACAGCAATGTGTTGTGAAATATTTTGGAATATGATTTTAGTTGTCATCCGGTATGGAAGGATATGTTCGCACTTTCTTCGTAAAATATATTCATAACAAGCTTTTAAAAACTGAATAAAATGTGGGCGAGGATTCCCTCTAAATGTCATACAAAAGCAAACTATCACACTTATGTAAATTTTTATGAATGAATTCCAGCGATATTTCTAGGAGTAAAATTCTTTTTACTACGTGGGAAATTTCATTTTAGTTCATCTCATTTCTGAAAGATACTAATTCATGCATTTATACTTTCGTGAAAAAAGTATTTCGCATGAATAATAAAACGCAATAGTAAAATTCCTTTGTGTTGACTTATTGTTATGTAATTTTTATAACGCGAAATTACACATATTTTATATGTTCAATCAAAAGCACGCTGTTAAGTTACGTTTCATTCAAATTGAGCTTATATGCATGACTTTTCATGTTTTATTTTCCATACATTACGAAATTTCGATTAGGTAAAGTTTTTCAAAAATTACCTTTATGAGACCAATTCAAGTTATTTTATTCATTGAAAAATATTCCAATCAGTTAAGTTAAATTTTTCCACGGCAAATGATGTCGAGATGATGAAAATAACTCGTGCTTAAAAAAAACAAAAGTAAAGCCCTCAAAGCTAAAAACTAAAAATGAAGCTGTCAGTTTTTTTCTGCTTGAGTGTTGATTTTTTAAATTTCCATGGCATTCAAAGTTTTACTTAAACTTGCTTTTCTTCAATTTAATTTCTTTATTCCTTTGCCTCAGCTTTTATCCCTGATAAAAAGATTAATTCTCCTTCATATTTAATTGAAATTTAAGTAATGTTTCTCATGAAGGATTCCGTTTTTTAGATGTTGTTATAATATCACAAACAAAAATATATCATATATACTTTTGTATTATAAAAATGATTTAAATTTACCACATAAAATTTCTGGCTGTTTTATTTTTTGTTTTACTGCCTGTTTTTACCACATTTCCTCTAAGTTGGTAGGAAACGTGCTCTGCATATTATTACCTAAATTTAGATAACACTGAAATATTTCCAAAAGTGTACGCTTGCTAAACCAAATGGACATCACTCTCTCTCTTGTCACATTCTCTCCTTACTGTTATATCGAAATATATTACTGTGACCCCTCATGTATCATGCAATATAAATGCAAAATATGGCAAGCGACCTCGAAATGCAAATTAAAATTCCTCTTTATCGTTAAAATGTCATGTTTGATCTTCCCTTGAATTTTATGCCATTTGCTTCGGATTTGACACGAAGTGAACGAAGAATGAAAAAAGCATTAACCATTTTATGAATTAGATACTTAAATATGATTTTTCTGAATTTTAGCATTGAAATACCGGAAGAGTGCTTCGAAGTTCAGCAATGTGCTGTGAAATATTTTGAAATGTAATAGTAGTTATCATCCGGCATGGAAAGATATGTTCACCCTTTAATAATAAAATATATTGATATCAAGCTTTTCAAAGTGAATAAAATGTGGACGAAGATTACGTATAAGCAAACGATCACATTTACGGAAGTTTTTATGAATGGATTCCAGATAGATTTCTAGGAGTAAAATTATTTTTGCAACGTGGAAAATTTCATTTTAGTTCATCCTAGATCATCTTTAGTTCACTTTTCACGTGGAAAATTTCATTTTAGCCTTATGACACAGGTATTCTCAAAACATATATTATGACACAGGTATTCTCAAACTGAAATTATACCCTTGCTAAAAAAATTGAGATGAAACTTTGCTTTGTCTGTTGTCGGAACTTAACAGTATAATATTTCTTATGCTCTTAACAAAAAAAAATAAATGCAATGGTTTTAGCTTGAGAGACTACTTTATATCATTGACATTTATGCATACTTTAAAAAAAATTATTCTGAATTTCAGCAGTATGTTTAAGAAATTTAGACTATTTTTTATATCATAATTCATTAAGTTGCATACATCATAATTATTTTAAACAGTCGGAGACACATGTTGAATGCTTCGGCATATACTTTAACATGTTCGAATTATAGCTAAGGACACAGTTTTTCCTCTATTACTTTCCATTATTTTCAAACAAAAGGTGATTCTCGCGAGAGTTTAAAATATTTTTTGGAACATGCATATATGTTTATATATAAAATGTTAAAATTAATCGAAATGCCTGCAATGTATGAAGTATGTTTTTTATCTTAATTGAAAATTGTCTACCTTTCACAGAATAGTTTCAGGCTTGCATTAATGAAGATCTCATGTACTTTACATTAGGTCAAATAATTCCTTTTCCGATATCATTCTGAAAGGGAAGTACAACAATTTTCTCTAAAATTTTCTTTTGGATTTTGCTATTATAAAAGCCCTTAAAAAGTAGTTGAACTAGATTGAACGAGAAAAAATTCTTTTTGTTATGTTCTTTTCGTAATCTTATTTGAATAAATAAAAAGTATTCTGTACCACTGCAAATTTAAAACCTCATTTAACAGCAATTATGTTCTAACTTTTTCTTCAAATATCACTTTTAACTTAACATTTTAATAATATAACAACCGTCGATCTGTCTATTATCAGAATGGAAGTGCTTTACTCGTATAATGCTGTTTTGAAAGAAAATCTGTCTCTGACCTAGGATAAATTCGATGTTTACTAACAAAGACGTGACAAAATATAATTTCAGTGACTTCCTAACTGTAAGAATCGCTTTTAATATAATAAACTATATCCCTTTAAACGAAAAATAAATTGAAAACGAAGTCTGACCTTTCGCTAAAAGTATCCACAGAGTTGTCAACGAGAAGTGTCTAAACATATCGGATGTTGATATTCCGTCCGTTCCAGATTATCTGTCCGCTCCATGAGACGTGAAAGCACGCTCTCCACGAGACTTCTGTTCTCCAGTAGCCAGCATTTTCCCCATTTGTACGCACTCACCGCCATCTCGCGGTGGAAGGAGGCATTAAACGATATTGTTTTTTATTCGTTTTCTAAATATGTGGAGAAGACATATCTCAAGATTGGGGAGGCGCGATGATATATTTCCGATTTCAGAAATATTTTTCGCAATGGTCTATTTTTTTTTAACCTTTCGCAGAATTTTTTAAATGAATATTTGAACCAAGTGATAGCACTTCATCAAAATCAGAATAAATATCCACCAAAGAAGGTTACATATTTTGCATTTTTTTTAATAAAATTGATGATTGCTTTTTTTTTTTCTCTGTGGTGTATGTGTAGAAATAATGCTCGTTCTTTTTTTTCATACAATGTATGTCTAAGTAAAAGGTTTAGTAGTTTAATTCAATCTCATCGGAACTAGAAAAATAAAGTTATTAGAGTGTACTTCAAGCAGAAAATAATTAAGAAATTATTACATTTTAAGTACTTATGTAATAGTTTGGTTCGAGCATATTAACAAATTAAACAAATTGATAGCATCATATATGCAATCATTGGCCCTGATATTTCCATTTAGCTTTTATATCTAACTGATCTTTTTTCTACTTATTGTGTTAATTATTGTTTTACAACATATGAAGTATTAAGTTCATCTAAGCATTTTTGCCTACTTACACCATTAATTTTATATTATTAAGTTCATTGTATACTTAGTTTTCCAAAAAAAATCTGAAGATTGGAAACCATACAGAACCTGACTTTAAAGATTTAATGTTATAAACGATGAGAAAACATCCTTCTGATGATAGGAGACATTTTTCATATCCTGGCAATTTTATTATAATTCCTAAACTGACCGCGGGTTTTCTGCATTAACATCTACATATAACTACTAAAGAGAATGAATCAAGTATATTTGGTTTTGACTAATTCAGAAGCACTTGTCCGGACACGGCCCTGATCCGCGGAAATTGTTGATTAAATTTAATTACATTACATTTTATACACACACACACACACACACACACACATATATATATATATATATATATATATATATATATATATATACATACATATATATATATATATACATACATATATATATATATATATATGTATGTTTGTATGTATATATATATATTTACAGGTGGTTATCAAAATACTGGAAACACCTATCAATATTAGTGGTGTTTATGAATGTGCTTCGTATGCCTTAAAAAACATGTCTGGCAATCTGTATTTTTTTATATTATATTGTGTATGTATATAATATAGTTCTACTGTCAGATAGCAGTAATGAAGCTAAGGGCATCGTGGTTTTGGGGGGAAGACCGCAAAATGTCAAACCTTGCAGACCTTGTGGAAAGGGCAAATTTTTGGAGCGCGTTTAAATTGGGGTATCAGTTAAGCCATCCGCACACGGGTCGTCTCGTACTCGGCTCGAACTCGAAGCGAGATGTGGGTCTTGCATGAACTATGCGAAGTGTACCCGCACACGGGTACGAATCGCACTCGAAGTGGTTTCGCATCGAATTCGAAGCGGGAAGACGAATCCATATTTTTCTCAGTAGGTTGAATGTCTTCAACGTGCAAAGTACAAATCTTCTTGTTTTTATTTGCTTAAAATGAGCAGTTCCAGTGATGAGGAAGACATTCTTATATTATATTGGTACCATAAGATAAAAAGGAGAAAATTTCGAAGGAGAGTACAAGTACATCCGTAATTGGAACGGAATTTTCACCATCGGCTGTTTGTTACACCACATTAATTGCAAGAAAGTGATGCAACAATTTTAGCATTCTATAGAATGTCAAAAGAATGTCAAAAAAAATTCAGTTCAGTATATTTTAATATTAATAAAAATACAATTTTTTTGTTATTTATAAAATTATTTGAAATTTCGTTTTCAATCGGAGTTATAAATGCATATAATTTTTAAGATACAAAAGTTTGTGCTAAGCTCTTGTCTTTGTGTGGGTGAGACGGTGGGATTCATGTACCACCACGACAAATTCCAGGCTTTGAAACTTTTTCATCAGAATTAAAAACATTATTTTTATGTTTATTGATTTGAAAAATTAAATATATTGAATTTCGCTCTGTGTTTTGCAATCGATTATTATTATTTTTTATGTATTTAATCAGAATAGATTTCTTGAAACTGTAATAAGATTTTTTCATGAATGATTGTAATAAGTTTTTGTAATTAATAAAGAAATACTATAATGAAATATTTTTTTTTAAATTAAACTATGTAACATTAATAAAGTTTGTAATTAAGAGAACAGGGGACTTTCAAATTCAAGTTTTTTCAATTTTCAATTTGTATCTCTATATACAAAATGAGAATAATTAATTTTCTATTTTGCTACACTGAAAACATTTAGAATTCAAAATAACGAATGTTTGGCAGAATAATGTCTGTTTTTGAAAAAAAAAATTAAAAAATGCTAACGTTTTTCAAATTACTTTATGCGCATTCTATATTAATTAAAATTCTTAAATTTTGTTTTAGAAGTTTACCATATGTATATAAATATAAATGTGCATTTAATATTTTTTTTGTATGAATCTAAAGTCTTAATTTTTTTTTTATTCTGCCTGTTATTAATTTCACTTTTTTTCTTTATTTTATGGTCTATAAATTTGAAACATATTTGTGATTTCAAAGAATTATGCACAGTTTTGTGACAAACACTTCAATCAACAATTCTCAGAAATTTGGAAGATATAAGAAGAAAATGTACACGCATGAAGCCTTTTTAAAAATTCTTGTATTTTTGAAGAATGTTTTGATAAACAGGTCTTATTCCTCCATTAAAATACTTATTTGTGAATTCTAAGAATCTTCAATGTAGTAGAAAAGAATATTAACTATACTCATGGGGTATATAGAGTAAAATATTGAAAATTAAAGAAGAACGAGATTGAAGGTTCTTATCCTCCATTAAAATACTTATTTGTGAATTCTAAGAATCTTCAATGTAGTAGAAAAGAATATTAACTATACTCATAGGGTATATAGAGTAAAATATTGAAAATTAAAGAAGAACGAGATTGAAGGTTCCTTATTCCCTTAAATACATTACCTGTCAAGTTGACCTCCCGTGCAACTTCATTACACGCTTTTTCTGTACAATCTTTTCTAGAATATTCACGGAGAGTGTGGTCATGAAGCTCCAGGTGACTTTCCTGTTTTCCTAAAAGTTTAATATCGAACACTTCCATCGATAATCGAAAATTCCGCGCGTCATGGTCGATTTTTCCCGTTCCAAACAGTTTGAGTGAAACCAGACGAGTACGAATCGAGACCGCTTCGACTTCGAGTCGATTGCCAATCGCCGTTAGTGGAGTCCTATTCAATTACGTAAGAAGTTGAGTGGTGGGAAAAATCACTTCGAGTTCGAGCCGAGTTCGAGACGACCCGTGTGCGGATGGCTTTACTGCAACCCCCAGGTTGATCGGTTTTTTTTTTCGAACTATGGTATTGAAAGCCATGACAGCAAACAGAGTGCACTGAAATACATCCTTTGCCAAATAGAATAGTGGACGAAAGGGAGAACTGAGTGATAGAGACGGACGAGGTACTGAAGCGGATTATGACACGAAGAAAGAAAACAACTGTAACCAAAATGACCGATGAGCTCAATCGGCAACTGCATGCTCTATTATCAACCATTAGAGGTAGAAGGGAACTTCCCAAACAAAGCATTTACGGAAGAGTAGTTACTTCCAAGCTACTTGCAATAAATGCCAATACAAGATATCGTCCACAATGGTGCCACGAGCGCAAAGCCTGGTCGAGTAATATGTCGAAAAACGGAATTTGGTCCGACAAATCATTTCTCACATTGTTCCTCGCGACAGGACGTGCGTATGTCTGGAGAACACCTACACAAGCTTAAGATTCTGGCTGTCTCATCTCAACTGTCAATCATGGAGATAGATCTATCAGGGATTGGGATGACATCTCAAGGTTTTCTTCAGGACCTATTGTAACTCTAAAAGAGAGATTAAATGAGAAAGAATGTGTCGAAATTTTAGCTCACTAGTCCATCCTATGGCACAAACATTGTTTTTTGCAGGAGATAGCGTTCTCCAGTCCGATAATCCCCCTATACATACAGCTAAATATATCAAGTATTGATTTAAAGAGCATGAAAAAAAAGTTCAAATACCTTTTCTTGTCCTGTACAATCACGCCGACTATAAATCATACAACCACTGTGATCCGTATAAGCGGATAGCTAAAGGTATCGATATCCACCAGAGCATCTCTAAAGGAACATTCATGATTTTCCCTGGAGTATGATATAATATATTCTTAACCACTATTTATGACTTGTATAATCCAATTCCAAGGTGAATCAGGTGGTATTACATGACAAAGGTGATCCTGCCCCGTATAAATTTAGGTTTTCATGATGCTTCTTAATGTTTCCACTATTTTAATAACCACCTGTATATTAGGGTGGGTCGAAAAAACTTCTTTTTTATTTTTTCTCGGAAACGGCTAGTTGAAAAAAGTATTTTTAAATGTGACGGGAACTTGTGTTCTGACGGTAGGTATTTCCGAGATTGGGCCATGAAATACGCGAAGCTATGCTGGCTACTTTATTATGGGAGCAGCATACAGGGTTCCCTCCTATATCCGTTACACCCCACCCCCCCCTTAACTTCTAAACGGTGAGAGCTTAGGCCATAAATTTGGTATCTAGTTATATTAAAAAGGCTATGCGTTACTCGATGAGACAACTTACAACTCCATCTATCGGCAAGTTTTGGAATTAGCGTTTTTATCTCAAAAACGATACGATATACGGAAAAAAAAAGTCAATTACAAAGTTGTTCTGCATCATCGATTTAGTAAGTAATAACACCTTGCCCATGTTATTACTCAAATCAGAATGTAAAAAAAATGAACATTTGTTTGGTCGCGATTTTCAATACTATGGCATCGTGAAACGCGAGTGAAGCTGAGAAAAGACAACCTCACGGACTAAATACCAGCAACATAATTTCAGCAACGTAAATAAATGATCCTGAAGTAAGGGAAAAGTCTCAGTTTCTCTCTTTCACTCTTTATGACATGACAATTTTCAAAATCGTGACGAAACAAATGTTCATTTCCTACATTCAGTTTTAAGTATTAATGTGCTCAAGGTGTCTTTTCTTACTAAATCGATGATGCTGAACAACTTTGTAATTGACTATTTTCCCGTATCTTGTACCGTTTTTGAGATAAATATGATGTCGTAACGCTTTTACAATACTTCTATAAAATATATTATTTTCACATTGATAGAAACGCTAAAAGGGGATGTTCCCCCTTGCTCGGGTTCGTGATCTAAATTTATACTTTCCCCTGTCTGTCTGCAAAAGAGTCACAGAAAAATAAATTTTTTCCACGTTTTATTAACTTGCTTTCTTGTTTGTGTGTTTGTGTGTGTGTTTGTCAAGTACAAATCTTGCAATCGATTTTTAACTAACTTCCCGACTAGCTAGACATTCGAAACTTTTAGAATAGCTCAGAACACGATGACAATGCATTTTTGAAATAATTTTAGCTATTTTTAAGCAGAATTGAATTAATTTTCAGTTATTTTCAGTTAATTTTGTTTTGTAGATTGGTGCAGCCATCTATTGGCTAGAACCGGAAAGAAAAGTTAAGTGCAAGTTAACTTCTAATTAACTTCATTTTCATTCATGTTAATGGGATAATTCATCAAAAAAATTTTAAAAAAGTATTTAAAAAAGTATTTATTAATACCTAGAATTGTCAAGTTTATATGATTCAACAGAAAATTTAAAAACATGGTGTATAAAATTTCTTTTTATCTTGTAATTATTGTCCCTGCATTACACCCAATGCTCTCTGATACGAATTTTAGAAAGGGGTTGCAGATGAGAAATTTCCTGCGCTGTTCCAGTTTACATAATTTTCGCCTTCCCTCCACGACACACAAAATGCCCACAAAGTGCCATATCCTTTGTTATCACTCCGTTGGCGAAACTAGTTGGCTAGCGCAAGTCGCCAATATGCAGGTGTTTCGCTCATCAACATGACGTGACAAAGCCACGACTGGAGAGAGAATTTTGATTACGAAGACAGAGCGATTCACCAGTAGCCTGTTCGAGCGCAACTGTCATGATGGAAAAGGAACGTGTTTGCCGAACTGCAAGCCTAGTTACCCGAGTCTACCTGCTGAGACATCGACGCCCTCCTGACGCCGCCTAGACGCCTTCATTATTTTTGTTATGGCCTTAAGTCACCTTCTTTTTCTACAATAATCTCAATCAAAAAAACCTGATGTCCATCAACCAACTTTGACTTGTTTCTGTCACCCTTTCTCCTTTAATTTTTTTCAGATCATCCATTACATTGCAAAAGATGTGGGTAAATCTTCTCCCACCATTTCGTTATTCGACATGATCTGCTTCTACATTAATTTTACTATTGCCACAACCAGTTCCAGTACTACATATGCTATTTCCAAAATTTGCCGATAGATTGCATTGTGAGTTTCTCATCTAGTAGCGCATGGCCTTTTTACTATACCTAGACACCAACTTTATAGCCAAAGCTGTCATCGTTTAGAAGTTAAGGGGGGAATAACACATGCAGGTGGGAACCCTGTATATGCCTCAAAGTTATACAAACAGCTAGTGTCTGACAACCCAGTACATTAACTAATAGGCATAAGGTTTCCATGAACTGGGCATAGACTTGAAGCAGCATGGAAAGACTTGCCCGTATATGTCATCCAAGCCCAGTTCGATTCGATGCCTAAACGGGTTAGAGCCGTTTGAAAGCTGACAGAGGCGGCTGCTGTGTGTACTGATTTTGGACCTTGTGTACCCTCAAATTGCCTACAAATTTAATCACGCTTTCTTCCTAATATGCTGTATACGTACAATAAGTATAGTTGTGTTATTTGCTTTCCTTCCTGGTGTTGCAATTTTGATGGCAGGCAGTGTATCATACTGTGGTGTAAAATTGGCGTGTGCTGTAAAATTTGTCGTAAGGGAAGGAATTCCTTCTCTAAACGTTCAGTCCTATTTTGCACTTTCTATATGTTGGAGAATTGAACAGGCACTCTGAGTCACAAAAAAAAGGAGCACTTACACAAAGAAAGTTACCTATGGGAGTCGTGCAGACAGTTCACTATGAGTTCTGAATTTGTCTGTACTGTAGGAAGAAAGTTCATTTTTGGCGAAATACCGGATAAGACAGTTCTACACCGCAACACGGTAAAAATATACCAGATGAATCATGTAGTGTACTAAATACACCGGAATAAGTTCGTTGCACAAAAATTAGTCCAGACTGGAGAAATGTTCAGCATAGAATAGTAGTAAAAAAAGTGATAGTAACATCAATGTAGATGGCCGGAAGAAATTACTGCATCATATCGTTTCTTTCTATTCAATACCTGCTACGAGTCCGAACTATTAAGGTGAAGAGACATCTACGATGGGACGCAGCTGTAAACTGCAGCTATATAAAAAGGTGTTGTAGTCGACCTGGAATGCGTAGACAAAATACATTCGTTGTTGCGCCGAAAATAACTCCAGTTCGATTGCTGCTCAAAATCACTTACTGGGGAAAATGAAGATATAGACTCACACTGAGTATAAGAAAAACTTAATCCATCTTTAAAAACAAACTTCAAATTTATTGTTGTTTTTATATAAATCAGAACAATTTCTTGACTAAATTAATGGAGGCAAACTGCAGCTCGCTACATCTCACGTTCAAAGTTGAAAGAGTATAAGAACATTCGTTTAAAATATCAATAACAAGAAATATTCAAGTCGCAAGAGATATCATAAAAACTTACAATTCCCCATTACCAAATTTCCGGCAAAGCCGTTCCCTTGGTTCAGGGTCACGTAGAACATTTTTATAAGAAAGGTAAGTCGATGATTGAGAGATAATCCCTGAAATCTCTCGTTTTTTTTTACCGCTGGACAGGGCGAGGAGAGAAGGGTTGCACTACGTACAATCCCGCCAACACACGAAAAAGGAGAGCATACGCACTTACGCACCACTTAAAAGTGCGCCAAATACATTGCCAATGCCTTGCGCCCAAGAAAATAAAAATATGCTCAGCATCGCCAAAACGGCAAACCCTACCTAGCGAATTCCTCTTGCCAGAAGAATCTGACAGAAGAACCCATATAGGGAGTATGGTTGGCTGAGACTGGCTGATCTAACCAATCAGAGGAGGTGGTCAAAGAGAGGGAGTTGCGAAACGCCAGTTCTGAGAAAAATGAATTTCCCATGCTTCGAACACCGTACAAATTACGGTTCACTCCGGGGTTGCAGAAACGGATTCCTTATCAGAACGGGAGTTTTGCAGCTTTTAGGAAACCAATTATTGCTGTTTACAATAAGCGGGAAGTGGGAAGAAGAGCACATCTTATATCGTGGACACCAGGCTAGCAATTTAGATGACATCTGACAAAGAAGTGAAGAAATTTACAACAGCAAATTGCTTTGCCAGATGCTTAGAGCAAAGAGCTATTTACAATTACCGACAGAACGTGCTATTAGCAACGCAGAACTCCCCCGACGCCTGGGAAACAAAAATTGCTGTCGGCTAAGGGGATGAAACTTAACTAGCAGAAAAGATTAAAATTAAGGTTATAATTTAAAGTTTACGAAAAATACACAAAATTAAGTTAATATTAATAAAATTAAAGGAACCTGTCCTCGTTACACATACAGACTGCCATTAAAGCTAAACATTTAATATTATATACTCTCAGGAAATTTGTATAAAGTTTTTAACAGATATATTTTTCCGCGCAGGGGGAAGAATTTAACCTAAGTTAAGGACATTTAATGTTAATATTTAGAGTACTGTATATTACAAAATTATCAGCCAACATAGTACGAGTATGGTGGTTAGCGTTCTCAGCTACCACTCATTTGGTCTTGGGATCGAATTCCGAATAAGGTTTGGTCGGTTACGTGTCGTTCCCCTAATAGGAAGCAATGCTGGCTCACCTATACAGGGTTACCACCTATATCCGTTACACTCCCCTTAACTTCTAAACGGTGACAGCTTAGGCCATAAAGTTGGTGTCTAGGTATAGTAAAAAGGCTATGCACTACTCGTTGAGACAAATTACAAGGCCATCTACGGTCAATCTCCGGAATTAGTATTTTTATCTCAAAAACGGTACGAGATACGGAAAATGTCAATTACAAAGTTGTTCAGCATCATCGATTTTGCAAGAAAAGACACCTTCTGCACATTAATACTTAAAACAGAATGTAGAAAATGAGCATTTGTTTGGTCACAATTTTAAAAATTGTCATGCCATAAAGAGTGGAAGAAAGACACTTTCCTATCTGAGATACTTTCCTATCTTCAGGATCATTTATTTATGTTGCTGAAATTATGTTGCTGGTATTTAGTCCGTGATTTGTTCTTTTCGCACTTCGCTCGCGTTTCACGACGCCATAGTATTGAAAATCGCGACCAAACACATGATCATTTTCTATATTCTGTTTTAAGCAATAATGTGCGCAAGGTGTCTTTTCTTACTAAATCGGTGATGTTCAACAAATTTGTAATTGACTTTTTTCTGTATATCCTATCGTTTTTGAGATAAAAACGCTAATTCCAAAACTTGCCGATAGATGGAGTTGTAATTTGTCTCGTGGAGTAGCGCATAGCCTTTTTGCTATACCTAGACACGAACTTTATGGCCTAAGCTGTCACCGTTTAGAAGTTAAGCGGATGTAAAGGATATAGGTGGGAATCCTGTATAGGTGAGCCAGAATTGTTTCCTATTAGGGGGAACGACACGTAAACGACCAAGCCTTATTCCGAATTCAATCCTAAGACCACTGAGTGGTAGCTCAGAACACTAACCGCCATACTCGTACTATGTTGGCGGATAATTTTGTAGTATACAGTACTCTAAATATTAACATTATATGTCATTAACTTTAGTTAAATTTTTTCCCCTGTGTGGAAAAATATATCTGTTAAAAACTTTATACAGATTTCCTGAGAGTATATAATATTAAATGTTTAGCTTTAAGGGTAGTCAGTATGATACACTGCTGGCCATCAAAATTGCAACACTAGGAAGGAAAGCAAATAACAAAACTTTACTAGGAAGAAAACATGATTAAGTTTGTAGGCAAATTGAGGGTACACAAGGTCCAAAATCAGTACACACAGCTGTCGCCTCTAGCGGCTCTCAAACGGCTCTAACCGGTTTAGGCATTGAATCGAACTGCGCTTGGATGACATGTACGGGAAAGTCATTCCATGCTGCTTCAAGTCTATGCCACTCTTCATCAATCGTAGTGGTGGGAGAGCGATGGTGGCCCAGTCTCTGAGCAACCCATGACCAGATGTTTTCAATATGTGAGACATCTGGAGAAATGGCTGACCAGGGCAAAAGTCGAACACCCTCTTTGTCGAGGTAGGTCAGGGCACGACAGACAGGACGCGGTCTTGCGTTACATTTTTGAAAGATGACATCTCCGATACCTCGAAATTAGGGCAAAGCTCTTAAGATCTGAGAAGTGTAACGTGGGTTGTTCAAATTACTGTCGACGCGAACAAGAGGTGTTCGTATTGTGTACCCAATGGTTGCCCATACCATCACACAAGGTACAAGGCCCGTATGACGATATCGCAGGCCACTCGTTTTCTCCTCGGTGCCTTCAGACACGGATGCGTCCATCATGATGTTGTGCGCAGATCAGGGATTCGTCTAAAAAGACGACGTAGTGCCACTCCTGTATCCAGTTTTGTCCTTGGGCGCACCACTGTCGCCACGCGTCTCTATGCTGTAGTGTCCATGGAAGCCGCAATAATGGTCGCCGTGCAGACAGCCTGTGCTACTCCAGACGTCACCGCACTGTCCGTGTGGATACTTGTCGTGCTGCAAACAAACCCATTCCCTGACTCAAGGTCAGTGATGTGGCTGTACGAACCTTCAAGGCCGACCTGACA
The DNA here is from genome assembly GCA_907164885.2 of Dolomedes plantarius. Taxonomy (NCBI): domain Eukaryota; kingdom Metazoa; phylum Arthropoda; class Arachnida; order Araneae; family Dolomedidae; genus Dolomedes; species Dolomedes plantarius. Next base: position 28,043,397 of record OU015493.1, read on the forward strand.
ACATGTCTGTCTTCTCGGGCGTTAGTGGTGGGAGGCCCTTTAGATCCTGCATTGCGTTCAGTAGGGCACTCCTGAACCCATCGATTATATATTCGCATGACAGTCGTTGGATTCCGACCAATGCGAGTAGCAATAATGCGGAACGATAAATCGCATTCTCGATTACCCCCGATCGTCCGCCTTCGAATTCCGACACGTGCTGGTAGCCGTTTCTCCTTCTGGTTCAAGGCATGGCACGATCTTCTCACAAATAAACAAAATTCATATGTGATTTCCGGACGAGAAACCCGCTGCGTAACTGTCTTTTTATACAGAGTTTAAGAAGCCGTTTCTCCCTCCTTCGTCGTTCGATTGCGCTTAAATGCTAATCATTTGCATATCCTAGCATCTACTTCCTTTCATGGGAATTTGTCTTTTGTATCATCCCTCATTCATGGTGTTGCAATTTTAATAGCCAGCAGTGTATTAATTTAGTATTTTCTGCATAAGGTTTAAAATCACTTACCCATACAAAGTAAATCTGAAAATTTTTATTTCTAAAAAAAAACGAATAATCGAATTTCAAAGAGATTTATTAAAATGATATTCTAGTGATATTATTTTTCAACTAATCGACAGTGTCCCTTTAGAATGCTTTCAATTTCACCTTAAAAAATTTAGCAAATATATGCATTTTTTAGCAAACAGTTCTTCGCTGTATTAAATTCAATTATAATATATATATAGCGCTTTAAATTGCAAATATTTGAATAATATATAATAAAACTAGCCCTTTCTATTTCTTTCTCAATGTGCGTTACACCCACTTAGTTTTTAAATTTGTTCCATCCTGCCGCTTCATATACATATTATAAATATGCCCCATATGCTCGTGATAATACGCACCACAGTCTCTTGGCATAATGAATTCTCAGTGAGAAAATTAAACATTATATAAACACGTAACAGAAAAACGTATATATATATATATATATATATATATATATATATATATATATATATATATATATATATTAGTTTATTTATTTATTTATAATAAATACAACGATCAATGTATTCAATAGATGTAAAAAACAAGAAAAAATATATTTATAAAAAAATCGTAACGGATATTTTTTTAGACAAAATAATGTAGAAGAAAATATTCAAATTAAATCTGTTAGAACATACTAATGAATGTAAAACAGTTGATATTGTACATTTGGAGGAACATTTCTTTTGCTGCATTTTAATATTTTTTTGGATAATGTCCAATCGTCTGCGCGTTAGCAAGAAAAATTTTGTTTTTGTCCAATTCGCTGTTATGCGCGCGACTCAAAATTAGTTTAAAGTATCGCAAAAAGAAAAGAAACCATGTGTTCAGCATTTAATAAATTAAATTCTAAAAATTAATCTTTAAATATTCACCAAAAATCAGAAAATGAAGGTAAATATTCGGAAAAGATTTCATTTTAAAGGAATTTTTATGATATTTCTCGTGATGTAAATTTTATAACCCTCCAATAATTATTTTAAATGCAAAGTTTATAGAATGTTACAAAAACAGCTTAAAATTTCAGTTTTTAAAAATCTAAGAAGAATTTTTCAAAAATATTTCTTAGTGCACCCCTACACTATAAGAAGAATGGCCATTCAAAATTATAGCCATTTAGATCCAGTGGTTTGGTCTGTGCGTTATATGTCAGTTAGTCAATCAATCAGTGAGTTACGGAGCTGTTATATTACTATTAACAGCTGAAGGTAAACAAATGTTAGTTTGTTACGGGCCCGTTTGGGGACGGGCTAATCTCGCGAACCGAGCATAGCAGGGTTTCGCGACTGGTACCGATAAACGCGGACGACCGAGACGAGTGCACTGATGAACAACCTCAACTTTCAAAACTCTAAACTTTTTTAATTATTCATTTAAAACCGCGGATCTCAATGGAAGAGGAGAGCTGAAACAGCTGACATTCCGGGTGGGCTAGCTCCTTTCCGTTTCACAAATTTCCACTATTTTCATGCATGGAAAATTCAACTTTTCCGTCCTCCAATCGACAATTTTTTTATTTCCATGTGTTTTACAACTCTTCATCTTTAAGGATATACACATTTTTATAAATTTAAAAATGTGTTTCATAGCAAATGAAGCTTTTTCCCCAAAGCAGTTTTCCGAATTTCACGAAATCGACAATTTTGATGGACAAATATTTCGGCTTTCTGCATTTATTAATGTCAATTTAACGATTTATCGGCATTTACTTAGATGTTCAGCTTCCAAAATATACCAAATACAATTAATAAAAAAAATGTTATCATTCAAAAAAAGCGTACTTACGAAACTCACTTTTGAAATTTCGCGCGCTGATCGCCAGAGTATCTTAATGTAACTGAATGGAGGGTTCGTAATTTTTCGACTTATTATTTTACTCACTAATAATTCCAGCAATTTCGTGAAATTTGTTTGTAATTAATGAACAACTGATGAGAATTCTTCCGCCACCAATTTTGAATTCCTGAGAACTGTCTTTCTATTTTTTAAGCACTTTTTCGCCCATGAGATTTTCTATTTACATTCGGCCATGTTGCCAAAATGAAGAATTATTAGTTGAGAACGAGTCATGTAATAATTGAAATCCAGAAATAATTTTAAAGCACCAGAAATAATTTTAGTTTCAGGAAAGGAGAAGTTAAAACCTTTAGAATTTTTTTCTAATTGAATGAGCTTCTTTTTCTGTTTAAAAAGCAAAACTTGAAAACGGAAATTTTAAAAAATTATTTCAAAAGACGAAAACCAAAATTTGAAAAAGGGGATTTTAAATCATTATTTCGTTTTTTTAAAAATTCTAATGTATTTTTAAAAGTGATTAAACAGTTTTCAATCTTTAAGAAATAAAACCATTTCATTTTAAATCGAAAATGCAACACATCGGGTTGCCACTCAGCTAGTATATATATATATATAGTAGATAAATATTTTGGATGTTAGATGGTAGAAGATATTAAAATGTATTCTAATAAATTTATATTATTATGTTTCGCATTTAAACACTTGATAGTCTGCACACTATTTAATAATTTTCCGCGGATCGTAAATTAATTATGAATGAGACTAGTTCTTATTAGGTTGCATTAATATGTAAGGATCTTAAGTGTAATAATCATAAGTATCTTTTACCTGTAGATATGCGACTTCACACGTAATATTAAATTGCAGAACTTTCACATCTTAGAGTAACTTCTTTTAACTACTCCCTGGACTTCACAATAAGCTATCAGTGTTACGAATGGCTAGTACGAATAGCTATCAATGGTTCCAGTCCCCAAATGGATTGGTTTGAACGGTAGAAGGATCGCATAAACGCCGTTCATACAACAGTCCATCACCTTTGCGAAAACGTTTAGTGTCTCGTGCAAACACCATTCTATCTGTTTCACAGGCCGCTGTTCACCCTCTGTTTTTTTTTCGAATTCAAAGAGACTTTAGAGTTGCATGTTTTATAAAATTTTCTAGTAGATTCCGGCCGACGTGAATTTTTTTTCTGAAATTCATCGGGAACGCACAATTATCAGAAAGAGAGAATTTTCCTGACTTTATACATTTTATGGAGCTATCTATAATCATAGCTTATGTCAATAGTAACACCTTTTAAATGCTCTAATGTCTGCGTGGTCCCTGCAATACATCAGTAATTTGAAATCAGTTCATCTAGGAGGGGAACTTCATAACGTGTCTTTAAAAACAGGATATATCTCAATTTATCTGAAAGGTATGTAAATAAATTTTGCATTTACTTAAATTAATGTTTCAGAATTTTTGAATTCGAGTAAAAAGACTGAAAATATCTTCCCTAATGGGAAAACTTACTCAAAAAAAAAAAACATTTTTAAAACATTTTTCTTTGAAGTCATTAAACATTTTTAAACATTTTTAAACTTTCTTAAATCTTGAAGTTAGATCATTTTTAACACCTCTTCCTATTTTGAAAAGAAAAGACAAAACCTTTGTGATCGAGGAATAAACAGGAAATCCAACGCATATAAAGCACAAATAGCAGTAAAGTTCAATTTTGCATACTGCCGTTTCGAAGCTGCAAAGGAGCTAATATTAAAATTCGGGTTCTTTGGATAATGATTTGTCTAGCATCCCTGTTTTTCCTCAATTGTGGAAAGGGTTTAATTACCCGTGTCGGCCTGTTACTTCACTTTTTCCCTCTTTTAGCCGCTATATGGCGCTGCTTGCTCTATATCTGTCTCTTCGCTGCTCGCTTGTGATTTGTTTGCGTTGTTCGCGCTTTCGGGCGTTCGACAAGCGCGGGTACTTAAGTGCATGCGCACGTGTCTGGTCGCTTAGTTTTCGGGTTTTGAGCTGCCACTAAGTACTTTGCACTGATGAAGGAGCTCCTTTGCAGCTTCGACACGGCCGTATGCAAAATTGCACCTTACTGCTATGTGTTCTTTATTTACGTTGGATTTCCTGTTTATACCTCTTCCTATGCATATTAACATTTGAACGTTAAATATGTGGGCCGAAAAGTTTCAGGACTCGAAAGAGGGTTACATGCCGCTCCTGATGTCCAAACAGGTAGAGTGGACGAGATGGACCCATCCAAAGGCCACCTCGATCTCCAGACATTACACCTCTTGACTTTTTTTCTTTGAGGATTTGTCAAAGAAAAAGTTTATTCAACAAAAGTGGACAGTCTTAAAAAACTCAAAAACGCTTAATTGCAATTTCATGCGTTACAGAATCCATTTTGTAACGCACATGGGCCGAAATGGATTACCGATTGGATATTCTCCGTGCCACATAAGGAGCACATATTGATATTTATTGATTATACTAACAAAAACTCAAATATGTAAGGTAACACGTATGTGAATTTCTATTTCGATGAGTACTTTTTTTATATACATAATTAAAAGGTGTCAAGTTTTTCGAGACACCCTGTACATCTCCAGTGCAACCAGCAACCCTGAACTTAGGTTTCGTCTTTGTCATGTAATCCCAGACCTAACATAGCCAACGAGAACAGTATTTTAGACGCCAATTTAGGGTGTCTGAAGATGAAAAAACACAGGATCGGCCACTTATGGGAAGATAAAAACCGTTTACCTACTATTATGCACGTACGTGTTTTAAATTTGCAACTAGATGAAAAAATAATTGTGTGACAGCGAGTGCTTGGCTGATGCAAATTACGTTGTCGCAACTTAAGCTTAAAAAAATCATAACTCTTTTCCTGTGTCTAAATATTAAAGGGCAATAATTTTATCTATGAAAAATGTACTGCATAACATAACTTTTTAATAGAAATGTAAAATCTTACTTAATAAAACTGTTTTTGAGTGATAAAAAGTGGTATATTTATAAGTATGCAATATTGATATTTGCTTTATATTGCTTTATATTGAAATTTGCTTTGTTGGTGTTTCTGCTGCCTAATTAGAAGGTTTTATAAATTCAATCATTAAAAACCATCTAATTAGTGTAGGCAATACTTTATCAAAAGAAGATTTTTTTACTTTGATGAACCCAGCTAGTGCTAATATAATATTTGCATCAAAACAGAGATGCAATCTTTATACTGGAGCAAAAATGATTTTCATAGAGTACGAAATTTTCTATTCACGAAAGATCCTCGGAGTAAATAAGTTCATTAACAGAGGTTTCTTTGTCAAGAATTTTCATAACAGCACTAATAAAATCTTTGATCCATGAATGATAGCAAATAAGATTGCAAAACCTCGCCATAAAGAATTTGTAAGTGAAAGAGGAGAACTGGAATCGCTTAATAAGGAAGCCCGTTACTAGGGAAATAAGGTTTTATTTATATAAAGATTTTTTATACTTACTTTCAGTATTTATTTAGAGGGAAATATTTGTGAATATCTGTACATAGGAGGCTGTGAGAGAGAGGAATGTGCCTTCATTGATATATATATATATATATATATATATATATATATATATATATATATATATATATATATATATATATATATATATATATATATATATATATATATATATATATATATTTATTTATTTACATACACACACACACACACATATATATATATATATATATATATACATATATATATATATTTATTTACATACACACACACACACACACACACATATATATATATATATATATATATATATATTTACATACACACACACACACACATATATATATATATAAATGTACTGTACTTTAAACTGCTTTCAAAGATTAAAAGTGAAACAGGGCGTGAAGTTCTTTAGATTAACTGGAACTGTTTTTCTGCTTTTTAAAGTGAATAAATCTGTTTCTATGGAAAGAATAAATTGTTAATTGTTGGGGAAAGCTTTTATACTTGTTGTCCTTAAGGAACCGATTATCTCTGTTTTTCCAGGGGATAAGATCACTTTGGAAAATCCCTGATTCCTTTGTTGATAGAAAGGATCACGAGAACAGAAGTAGTATATTCTGATTCAGTCTTATATGATACGATTCGTTTTATTTCAGATAGCATTTTTTATTCATTCCGTGTTTATGCTTACATCCTTAAAACATCAATTTCTGCATTGCTATGCTTTTAGAATAAAATAATTGTATTCCGACTATAATATGGATATTTTTCGATGTTTCGAAATGTGATCTGACATTTACGATTAACATTCTATTTCATTCCAACAAGTAACAAACAGGAATCTCTCTCTCCCTCTCTAATATACACTGCTGGCGACCCAAATTGCAACACCAAGACAAACAAGAGATATCACAACAAAATTTATTTTGTAGATAACATGTTGACCAAATATCAAATGATTAAATTTATAGACTTCTGTGAAGTGTGGTTCTTGCCAAAATCAGTAGCCAGAGTAGCCGCCATTGTTGGAGATCACCGATGCCACACGCCTCGGCATTAATTCAAAGGACTTTGGATGAGTTCTTGGGGTACAGCAGACCAAGGAGCTTCCACACGTTGCCAAAGTTGATCTGCTGTGGCAGCAGGGGATGGAATCTGGGTCAATTAAAGAGCAACCATGGACCACATGTTTTCTATCGGCGAAATATCCGGAGAGCGAGGCGGCCAGGGAAGCAATTCAATCTGGCGATTGACGAAGAACCGTTGGACAATGCGTACCACGTGTGGTCGCGCATTATCCTGTTGAAATATGGCTGTTGGCAAGCCCTGAAGGTAAGGAAGGACAACTGGCTCCAACACCTCGGAGATGTAGCGCTGGCTGTTTAAAGTACCGGCAATGCGTACTAGAGGTGTGCGAGAGTGATATCCAATACCGCCCCATACCATAATGCCCAGTGGAGGACCAGTGTGGCAGTGCATAATGCAGCTGTTCAGCATCCTCTCTTCACGGTGTCTCCAGACTCGAATGCGACCATCGTGGTGTTGCAGACAGAAGCGTGACTCGTCAGTAAAGACAATTTCATTCCATTCTGCCGTCCACATCCTTCTGTCATCGTAATATTGGCGGTGGAGACGTCTGTGGTTCTGCGTCAAGGGTACACAAAGCAATGGACTTCTTGCGGACAGACCCCTCTGCTGTAAACGGCGTCGAATGCTACGCGCAGACAATGGATGATGCGTTGCAGACTGCATGTGCTGTGCTATGGTTCGTGATGTGACTGAGCGATACGTCACTGCCATGCGCACAATTTGCCTGTCATCACGTGAAGTGGTGCGCTGAGGTGGATGCGATCGAACACGCCGATCCGTCGTACCCTCCTGCATCCAACGATCACATATCCGCATTACAGTTGTTTGGTTTCGTCCAACACGCCTACCGATTTCCCTGAAAGATAATCCTCAATCTCAGTAGGCCACTATCCTTCCTCTGTCGAACTCGAATACTTGATCAAAAGATGATCGCTGTTTTCGACGAGGCATAATTGATCGTTTGTTTGAAAAACCACAAGAAAAACACAATTGCCGAACTTCAAATCGTTGAAATCTCCAAGCCTTAAATAGCGCTTTGAAGTGGCGACAAAGGCGCGCGTGATGTGCGTCTGCGCTGAAATTCTAATCATTTGCATATCTCACCTTTGCTAATGCATGTTGTAAATTTCATGTTATTTGCATGTTTCCTTCAGGGTGTTGCATTTACAGTGGCCAGCAGTGTATATACACTCATGGACAAAAAAATTAGCGCACCAAGAAGGAGTCGTCAAAATGAAACGAAATTTTACATACGTTATGACTACTTTGATATAAGTAAATGATAAGAAAATCAAAGAAAAAGGATAATTTATTCCTGAGAAAAAGGCAAAAGAACGGAGGAGTTAATACTCCGTTGGACCCCCTCTAGCGCGAATGCACGATGCGATACGATCGGGCATTGAGTCATACAAGTTCTGTATGATGTCTTGACACATTTCATTCCATATTTGCTGTAACCTTGCCTCTAGTTCGTTCAAACTCGTGGGATGAACAACTCGTCGTCCCAAATGATCCCAGATATGCTCGATTGGAGACAAATCTCGGGATCGGGCAGGCCAAGGAAGGATAGTAACAGTGCGGAGGCAGTCTTGTGACACCCTTGCCGTATGAGGCCGAGCATTGTCTTGTTGAAAAATGGCTCCTGCGAGCCGTTGCATGAGTGGCAACACATGTGGTTGCAGGATTTCATGAACATACCACTGGGCTGTCATGGTGCCACGGAACAATACTAGGGGTGAACGTGTATTGTAGGCAATGGCACCCCATACTATCACACCAGCTGTGGGAGCGATGTGTCGCTGTACAGCAAAGGCAGGATTGAAGCGTTCACCACGGGCTCTCCACACACGAACACGATTGTCATCACTGCCGATATTGAATCTGGATTCGTCGCTAATGACGACATGGTTCCATTCCGCTGCAGTCCAGTTTCCTCGTGCGCGGCAAAACTCCAAACGGAAGCGTCGATGGGTGAGCGTCAAGGGCAGCACACGTAATGGGCGCCGCGATACCAACTGTCCTTCAGCCTGGCGACTTGGTATAGTTCGAGAAGACACATAGGCCCCTAGTGGATGTGCTACCTGTGCCTGGATGGCCGCCGATGAAGCATTTAGCTGTACGCGTGCATTTCTTACGATGTGGCGGTCTTCTCGACGACTGGTCTGTCGAGGGCGTTCTGAGCCTGGTCTTCGTGTACATGGCATCTCTCGGGTCCACTTGTCCCAACACCTCCTCACAACACAATCAGAGTGGTCTAATTGACGAGCTACTCGCCTAGCTGACCACCCATCTTCCATAATCCCGACGATTCTTCCCCTCTCAAACTGCGACAACTGCTTATATTGTCTTCGAACACGGCGTAATGGCATGTCTATCTCAGCTCTTCCTTTGTAAATGATTCAGCACACGCAAACAAGCTTTGGTTACCTATTTTATACTCCACAGAGTACGATGTTCAACGCCCTCTACCGGCTATACGTAATGCGCAATCACGCTGCATTTCTAATCATTTTCATATCTCCCCGACATGTACCTTCATTGCAAGTTTCGTTAAGATCCGGCAATTATTTCTGGGTGCGCTAATTTTTTTGTCCATGAGTGTATATATACATACATATATATATATATATATATATATATATATATATATATATATATATATATATATTTATTTATTTATTTATTTATTTATTTATTTATTTTTTTTTGCCAATGCGGAGGCACTTGTAATGAAACATTGGCTTATACTACACCGCAATTTTACTGCCCATTTTATTATGGGGGCACCATATAGGCGGACAGCATTACCCCCTATGAAGGGACGACACGAACGGAAGCATTTTTTTTCGTGGCGCCACGCCGGGATTCGATCTGAGCACCCTCAGTACCGTAACCCAGCGCGCTGTACCACAGGGCCGCCACAAGCCCTTATTTATTTATTTATTTATTTATAAACAGTTTTGTCACTGACTGACTGACTGACTGACATACAACGCACAGACCAAACCGCTGGGCCTAAAGGGCGGAAATTTTGCATGGCGATTCTTCTTATAGTGTAGGGGTACACTAAGAAAGATTTATGAAAAATTCTTCTTAGATTTTTTTAAATTAAATTTTTAATCTGTTTTAGTAACTTTTTTTAAGTTTGCATTTCAAATAATAATTTCAGGGTTATAAAATTTAAATCACGAGAAAGATCCTAAAAATTATTTTAAAATAAAATCTTTTTCGAATCTTTACCTTCGTTTTCTGATTTTTGGTAAATTTTTAAAGATTAATTTTTTTAAATTTAATTTATTGAATGCTGATCACGCGGTTTATTTTCTTTTTGTGATACTTTAAACTAAATTGGATCCCGTGCATAACAATTAAATAAATTCACAATTTTTTTTTTTCTTGCTACTGCGGCAGACGTTTGGGTATTATCCAAAAAATATTAAAATACGGTAAAAGATATGTTCCTTAAACTGTAGTATATGCTTTTGTATGTTCTATTAATTTAATTTGAATATTTTCTTCCACATTATTTTGTATATAAAAATATCTGTTACAATAATTTTTATAAAAATAGTTTGTTGTTTTTTTTGTCATTAATTGCATACGTTGACCGCTTTATTTAACTTGAACATTTTCTGCTACATTATTTTGTCTATAGATTTACCGTTACATTTTTTTTTATAAATATATATAAAATGTTTTGGCATTAATTGCATACATTAACCCTTTTATTTACATTTACTTTGGAATAAGAAATGTATCTAAAAAATGGTTGACGAAAATTTAGTTATTGACGGGGAAAATTTTCCTCAAACTGTTGTTTCTACTGTAGGAGATGGAGGCTGCTTATTTAGAGTTTTATCTTTTTTGATGTACGGAACCCAAGAAATGGCTTATGACGTGCGTAAACGGATTGTTAGGTATGTTGTAGATAACTGGAAAATATTTTCTATCATGTCGTGTGATGAAAGTGGAGATAACTATTCCACAGCAAATGATTATTATAACGCTATGATGAAAACTTTAACGTTTGGAAGTTTGTGTGAGTTAGAGGCTGTTGGTCAAATATATCAGTTTGTTTCCGAAGTCTATCGAAATGGTATACTTTACGTAAAAACAGGAACTGAGGGTCGACCAGTAAAACGACTTAGGTTCACGGCAAATCTTTCGAGTGGTCATTTTGATGCTTATGTTTCACAATAAATGTATTATCCTCTGAAAGTTTCGACTTCAAATATTCCAAAGGTTATTATTACCAGGAAAATAAAAACAAAAGAATTAAAAAGACCAGCATCTCTGACGCCTGAAACTGAGTCTATATCTTTAACTTCGCCAAATCAAGAGTTAGACCAGGATTTACTAACTCAAACGCAGAAGAAAATAAAAAAAACGCAGGGCTCGATACACAAATAAAATCCGAAATATTCAAGTAAAAAAATGTTCTGAAAAGAATCCTACTGCGCATCGACAATCAGTTGCAAGATTTCAAAAATTACATCCTGAAGTTCACGAGCAAGCTGTCGAAAGATTTCAAAAATTACATCCTGAAGGTCACAGGAAAGCTCTTGAAAGATTTCAAAAATTTCATCCTGAAGTTCACAGGCAAGCTGTTACCAATTATCTACACACGCATCTTGAGAAACAAAGAAAGATTTAGTCTCGGCATCGGAAAAACAGTGAAAAAAAATATGGAAAGATAAAGCTTTATCAGGTTTGGCATATGATTTCGAGTTATCCTATGAATCGGATAGCACAGTCAGCATAGGTACCATGATCCACAAGTGTCAGTGGTGTAACGCTCTGAAGTGTAAAGAAGAAATTGCTTGCACGTGTTGCAATGGCGGGAAAGTTTTTCTTGGGGCATTTGTACCCCTGCCAGAACCTCTGTACAGTTTAATTATGGATCTTATCCTGAGCATAATCATTTTATGAGTCATATCCAGAAGTATAATAGCTGCCTTCAAATGACTTCATCTGGAGCTAAGCAGGTATATGAGGATGGATTTATGCCAACGTTTAAGGTGCAAGGTCAAGTTTACCTTTTAATTGGAAGTGTGTTGCCTGTGGATCAACAGGAAGCTCGATTCTTACAGATATATTTTGTGGGAGACGATGAGAGAGAAGTAAATCTGAGATGCTCAAACCGTCCAGTTGTGAAGCGAAATGTAGTCAAAATACTTCAAAAGTTGCTCCATTATGTGAACCCTTATATCAATGACTTTAAAACAACTATTGAAACGCTGCCACCCACCTGTGATACATTTAATGTTGTTATTTATGCTGAAAAAAAGCCAGTTGAAAGTCACAGATGCCGTTATAACGCTCTAACGGCTAATGAAGTTGCGTTAGTGATGTTCAGTCAAGAATTTGAGAAACGGGACATTGTATTTGAAAGCCACACAAGCAATCTGCAGCGCATTAGTGAAATTCATAGGTCGTATGATGCTTTACAATATCCCTTGCTGTTTTGTCGTGGTGAAGATGGATACTTCATTAATTTGCCGCAACGAAATCCGAAAACAAATACTTCTCTAAAGAAGACAATTTCTGCAGCGAGGTTTTACGCTTATTGCATAATGGTTTGAAAAGGGGAGAGTAATCATCTCATCTAGTTTCGTTCCCTTTTCAGTCAATTTTTGGTTGACGAGTGTGCTAAGATAGAGACTGAAAGGCTCAACTTTATAAGAAATAATCAGTCGAAATTACGCACTGAAAATTATATCCATCTAAAGGATGCTGTAGATAGCAAGACGCTGATCCTGATAATCTCGGCCAAATGGTGGTGTTGCCAGCTTCTTTTACGGGTGGATACAGGTATATGCATGAGCGTAGACAAGACGCTATGACATATGTTCGATGCTTTGTAATGGCCACCCTGACCTATTTGTTACTTTCACCTGTAATCCTCGGTGGGAAGACATTACAAAAAATTTGCTTCCTGGTCAAAATTCTTATGATCGTCATGACTTAATTGGTAGGGTGTTTCATCTTAAAGTTAAGAAAATGATAGATCTATTGACCAAAGGCAAAATATTCCGGGAAATACGATGCTTCATGTATTCTGTGGAATGGCAGAAACGTCGACTTCCACATATTAATATACTGATATGGCTTATAAATAATATTTCTACAGACCTTATTGAAAAAGTTATTTGTGCTGAAATACCTGATCCAAAAAAAAAAATACCTCAAATTGTAAGAAATAGTAAAATATCACATGGTATATGGCCCTTGTGGAAGTTTTGATCACCAGTCACCCTGCATGGAAAATAATGAATGTAGTAGAAGATTTACCAAACTATTAATTAGTGAAATTCAAACTGGTGATGACAGCTATTAACAATACAGAAGGAGTTCCTCGGATGATGGCGGCTTCACCGTAAACGTAAAAGGCGTAGATCTAGACAACCGTTGGATAGTTCCCGATAATCCTGTTCTTTTAAGAGCGTTGAACACCCATATAAATGTTGAATATTGTAATTCGGTGAAGTCTATAAAATATGTTTGTATATCAATAAAGGATCTGACCAGGCTACTTTTGCCCTTGAAAATAAGAAAGACGAGATAAAAATTTACGAAAATGGAAGGTATATAAGTAGTTCAGAAGCTGTGTGGCGAATTCTCGGATTCCCGATCCATGAGCGTTTTCCTACAGTTTTCCACCTTGCGGTGCATTTAGAAAATGTAGAAAGGGTGTATTTTAACAGAGTCAATAATCCACCGACAACTACACTTTTAACTTACTTCAAACTATGCCAAGTAGATGACTTCGCAAAAACCTTAATATATTCAGATGTACCTGCATATTACTTTTCCCAGAAAAATGCCATGTTTGAAAGAAGAAAAATAGGATTTCATGTTGAAGGCTGGCCAGTTTGAAAAAAGAGCATGCTTTGGGTAGAGTTTATACGGTGCATCCGAATAATACGGAGTGCTATCATCTCAGTATGCTGCTTCATGAAGTACTCGGTCCAACTTCATTTGAATCATTAAGAACGGTAAATGGTATAGTGCATCCTACTTTCCAATCTCCTTGCAAGACTTTGGGCTTGCTTGAAGACGATCAACACTGGTATGCCACTTTGGAAGAGGCCGCACTTTTAAAATCACCCTTTAGGATTCGATAATTGTTTACAATAATGTTGGTGTTTTACCAAGTATCAGATCCCTTAAGCATATGGGAAAATTTCAAAAAATATTTATCTGAAGATTTTAAATGGCAGATTGAAAGACAGGTCGAAAATAAAATTGAGCAGTTTTCAGATGAAGTGTACAATAAATGCTTATATGTTATTGAGAAAGCTGCCATGTCATTAGAACGACGTGCTATAAAGGATCATGGCTTACCACAGCCAAATAGACTACAAGATTTAGGGAACATACAATACCTGAAGGAGACTAACTATGATGTTTAAGCTTTGACGAAGTTCGTGACTGAAAATGAGGGTACATTAACCGCAGAACAAAAGTTAACGTACGATAAAATTATAACCAGTGTAGAGACAAACGCAGGAAGACTTTTCTTTTTAGATGCTCCAGCTGGCACCGGAAAAACCTACCTTATTAACTTGATATTGGCGAAAGTGAGGAGTACTCACAGCATTGCCTTAGCTGTCGCTTCTTCCGGAATCGCCGCCACATTGCTAGAAGGTGGTCGAACTGCACATGCAGCTTTTAAGTTTCCGCTCGACCTAACACGTGTAGAGACCCCATATGCAACATATCGAAACAAAGCAATCTTGGCGAAGTGTTAAAGAATACTAAAATAATTGTCTGGGAGGATATTACAATGGCGTACAAAGGGGGTGTCGAGGCTATAAATAGGACTCTACGGGACATTCGCGATAACAAAAACCTAATGGGTGGTGTGACGATGCTGTTGGCAGGAGATTTTCGCCAAATTTTACCTGTTGTACCTAGAGGAACTCAAGCTGATGAAATTAAAGCCTGTCTGAAAAGATCTGTTTTGTGGCCCTCAATACAAATCCTCAAACATACCAAAAATATGAGAGTTGATCTAAAAGGCGATATATCAGGTGCACAATTTTCAGATATTTTAATGAAAATAGGAAACGGTGATTATCCATCAACAAATGGTATAATTGTTGTCCCGGACGAGTTGTGCACATTAGTGACTGCCATCCAGGAACTGATAGATCACATTTATCCAGACATTGCTCAAATACAGATTAAGCCTATAGAATGGTTTTGCAAAAGAGCCATTGTGACTCCAAAAAACGATCAATCTGCGTTCATTAATGACATGTTGCTTAAGTCCTTTGACGGGGAAGAAATGGTCTACAAGTCGATAGACACTGTCTGTAATTTAGAATGACGCCGTTAACTATCCGGTTGAGTTTTTAAATTCCCTTAAACCACCGGGTCTTACATACCATAAGCCCTCTTTGCGGAATGGCACACTCGTAATGCTCCTTAGGAATTTAAAACCACCGAAATTGTGTAATGGCACTGGTCTACAAGTCAAAGCCCAGCATAAAAATTTAATAGAAGTCATTATTTTATCCGGGTGTGCTTAAGGAGTAAAAGTGTTCGTGCCACGAATTTCCTCTAATATCCCATGACCTCTCCTTTGACTTTAAAAGACTACAATTTCTCCTCAAAGTATGCTTCGCCATGACGATAAATAAATCTCAAGGACAAACTTTAAAATACGCTGGCGTAGATTTAAGAGAAAATTGTTTCTCCCACGGTCAGTTTTACGTAGCTTGCTCGCCCGTAAGTTCACGGACGAGCCTCGTAATATTAGTTCCGCCTAGTAAAGAAACAAAGAATATTGTTTATAAGGAAATCCTCTAAAAAGCGATTTCCTTATTTTTCATTGTTATTATCCTAAAATGTACACCGTAGCGAAGCACGGGTATTCAGCTAGTATATAAATATATACACATTATACACTGGTGTGCAAAAATTTGAGGAATACTACTATTTTTAAAGGTTAGAACCTGTATATTGAACTAAACGATTAACATAAATGAGCATGTTAAATAGAAAACCGAAGAATATTCATATTTTGGAATCGGGACGTCAGTTTTGGTATCATATCGAATAAACGATAGAAGAAAAAAATTAAGGAATTCTATTTACATTTTCGTACATACGATCGTTATAGAGGTTCAGTGGTTTCGTCCCCCGTTGAAGGCTATGAAATGCCCACTAGGACACAATTTGTCCATTTTACACGCTATAGAATCATTGGGAAGCTGGAGAAACGCAAAAATTTAGGAATGAAGACTTCGAGTTCAATGTCACCTCTATCCGGCAGATCATCTGGGCCAGAATCGTTGTTGAGGTTGAAGCAGTTATCTTTCGAATAGAAGATATCCCCCTCCATGCCGCGGAAGTGCCTGCGCTCTTTGTCACGCTGTGGACAGCAGCGTCTATTTTAACTCTATACGGTGTATAATACGTCGATAACTCTATACGGTGTACGAACCTGCGGGCACACAATTCATCTCGATGGCTTTATCTGGCCACTGCAAACCGAGAAACCTGGCGCCTGTAACTGCCCTACAATAGCTGTCACCACCTGCCGATGACCTCTGTTAGCCTGTACAACGAATAAACGATAGTCAGTGGCTGTTATGATTCAAGGTCGAGAAGCCCCAGCCCCTCACACTGCTGTACTTCTTGTTTGTACTTCTATGTATGCGGGCGAGATGACAGTAGGAGCAACTTTGAAATCTGTGGCCACACTCCTCAAACTTCGCCATTCCTCGAGCTTCCCGATAATTCTAACAAGTGTAAAATATTCAAAATACTAGTATATAAACCCCGTCAAAAATGACGGTATGTTGATCAGCGTTTCAAGAGGTGATTCATCATTTTCATCGGGCATTGCTGAAAACTGTACTTAAACAGCAATAAACAACAAAACAAAACTAAACTAAATCAAAACTGAACCAAAACTGTTTCAAAAGTGAATGACTCACCACACAGCAGGCATTGCTGAAAATTATACTTAAACAGCAGTAAACAACAATAAAATAAAACAAAAATAAAACGTGAAACACAGTTTAATGAACATTAAAATTAAACATTAAAAATGTAGTTATTTAAAGGGAAAATGAAAATTCATGGAGTAGGATGAATTCGAAATTTAAGTGAATTACTCAATTGAATAAATGACTCTTTTCAAAGCATATTTTAATTTGAAGATATTTAAAAAACTGAACGGTTTTGAGCTAGGATGTTCACTTGAAATTTTCATATTTTTTAAAGCGCTTTCAAAATATGTAGCTTTTGTGGTATTATTTTTCAAAAAAAAATTCAGAAAATAGCGTCGCAATGTTAAGATGTTCCCGACCTGGTTCGTCCCGGAATGGTTACCTACTCTTTTTCTACTCTAGGATTTTATATAAGTAAATATATCGAAGAGGCCATTTCAAGATATGAGGCGAAACACACTGACCGTCCGCCATTTGAAAAATTTAGAGAAAATTCCTTAATTATCTACTTTTATCCTTCATTCGCTATGACACCACCTCTTATATCCCGATTCCAAAATTTTAATAATGTATTAAACAAAATCTATGGTAGTAATACAATTCAGCAATAATAACGTCATTTTCATAAATACCTCATTGATTGAGCAAACGAAGAATTTATGAAAATACCATTACAAATAAGAATTGAAATAATAGCATTAATATGGGAAATTCAATCCCATCTCCATCTCCAAACGTTACGCGGCGCTACTGTCTCTGTGACGTCAGTGCGTGCGCCAGCATGATGTATTCCCGCCTTAGCAGACGATCGCTGTACTCCGAGATGGGAAGACGTCCCTCTCGAGCTGTTTATTTTAATTTCTTAATATTTAACTAATAAAGGATGTTTATATCCAATGCTGCTGTGGTCGTTGCTTCCCCACATTTGGGGGCTCGACCTTTCTTTCTCTTTCCCTGCGTGAATTGTTCCCCCTAGACCCGTTTCCCGTATTAAAAAAGAAGTATCTTCCCAGCAGACGGCTGTGGACACTTTTGTTTTTGAATTTAGTTGTGGCTGACGTGCCAATTGCAGCAGACGGCTGCTCTCACCAAGGATATTTATTTTGATCTACTAAAAATTATACTAGAAGACCTGTAACAAACCAACGAATCTACAAACTTTTCGCCACGGACGTTGAAATCGAAACGAAATAATTGCTGCATTGCTGAACTGTGTAACCATCGAGAACTTAGTGTAATTCCTACACTACTGGATATAGTGCCATTCTACTGGATAACGTGATTTTGGATAGTGACATTCACCTATATAAAAAAAAACTGGACTTTCGTGGACTATTCATCCTATTCTCATTGGATACCCTTCGAGCCACAAGGACTGTTCCCTTAAGCGAGGTAGGCCCCATTTTTTTTGTTTTCCCCGTTAGTTTGTGTTTCAAAATTTCGTAATTTCTTAAGTTTAAAATTTTTCCCCTCAGTGGTGTTATTAATTTGTTTCAATTTTCATTATGGCCCTAACCTTAGGCGATATCCCTCTAATTGCTAACTCCCTCACATATGGAACAACCCAAAACGTAAAATTATTAAATAAAGTACTCGGTTATACCGAATTCGCCCGCTTATCGCGAAAAAAAATGCGTCAATTTTCCTCATTCCCCTCAAAATTCGATGTCGCGAAACATAAAGAATGCTTAATGAAGGATCTTTCACTCGCAGATTTTATTTCTGTTGCTAATTTATTACATTTAGATAATGTCAGTACTAACAAAATTGAGTTATGCGATAATATTCTTTATGCCCTCTCCAATTTATTAAAATTTCAAAATTCTTTAGATACGAGTTTTTTATGCGACACTGCAAACGAAATTCCTTCTGAGTCTCCCGCAAGTGATTCAAATGTAGGTCAAAGTACTTCCAGCCCTTTACAAAACATTCCCGCGTTTCAGTCAGATACCCAGACTAAACAACTGTGGCTTGACGCCTCTCCTAGCAGAAATGATGTTTTGATAAACAATAATGATTTGATTCCCGACTCTATGAGTTCTCACTTCTGGTTGTTGTTGCGAGACCTTTCAACCTCGTGTCGCCAGTTTACAGGCAATAATTTATATTCCGTTCACAATTTTTTTGCCGACGTAGAGGATAACTTTAATTTATTTCCCGCTATCAGTGATCAACAAAAATTGGTTTTTGCCAAACGCCTCGTTACAGGAAATGCTAAAACTTTTTTTGTTTTCACAAAGAAATCTGAATTCGTATGATTCATTTAAGACCGCGTTAATAAATGAATTTTCTGAGAGAATCACATCCATTGAAATTCATAGACAACTTGAAAGACGTCACATGCGTTCTGATGAAAGTTTAATGCAGTATTTTATAGCGATGCGTGAAATTGCAAACCGCACTACTAATATTATTGACGAATGTTCCGTCATTCAGTATACTATACAAGGAATACAGGGTACCCCATCAGAGAAAATTATTCTTTACGGTGCAAAATCTTATACCGAATTCAAAGAAAAACTCCGAACATACGAAACCGTAGTGAGTCAAAAGAACACAATTAGTTCGAATTTTCGACGTACCGGCGATGGCCAAAGAAGAGGCACGGAACCAAACACTGCACCCCAAAGACGTGACTCAAAATTTACTGTTGCTAGCTCAGCTAAATCTCATCAGCGCTGTTTTAATTGTAATGCAATTGGACATATCTCAAAGACGTGCCCTAGTCTTTCTCTTGGCCTTCGTTGCCATTCTTGTAATTTATTTGAACATAAGTCCGCGGACTGTCGCCGTACTCCTCAAATTGAAAGCTCCGCGACGCATGACGGTGTCAACACGGTGCATGTTGTTACTTCTCCCACTAATATATGCAAAACGGTTGTTATTTTTTATAATAAATTTTCGGGATTAGTGGATACTGGCAGTCATTCGACACTTCTGAAACATTCCGCGTGGATTAAACTCGGATCACCACCGTTGACGAATAGCACTACTATGCTAACTGGTTTTGTTTTTTCAAAAACTAAAGTCATTGGTTCTTTTGCTTCCGAAATTAAAATAGATGATCAAATTTTTCCAGTAAATATCTCCGTTGTTCCAAATAATTGTATGACTTTCGATCTCATACTAGGTTGCGATGATATAGTCCAACAGGCGAATTTGACTATTACACCTGACGGTGCTATGTTTTCAAAAATTTTAAAACCTGATGATTCTGCCTCACATGACGATTTTGTAATGACAATTTCAGCCGATACTCCTTCTTTTGATATTGGTCCTAACATTTCTCGCCAAACCCGTAATGACGTTGAACAGCAATTGCTAGCCTACAAACCTAACAAAACGAAAACTGCGAACATCGAACTTGATATAACGCTTACTGACGATAAGCCAATTTCCCATACACCCCGACGCTTACCATTTGCAGAACGTGATATAGTGGATGCTCAAATTGACGAATGGTTAACAAATGGAATTATAGAGCCATGTTCTTCCCCCTACGCTAGTGAAGTCGTTGTCGTTCGTAAAAAGAACGGTCAGCCGAGAGTTTGCATAGACTATAGGCAATTAAATCGTAAGTTAGTTAAGGATCATTACCCTTTACCTTTGATCGACGATATTTTGGATCGTCTCCAAAATGCCAACATATTCAGTACACTCGATTTGCGTAATGGATTTTTTCACGTCCCCGTAAACGAAAAGAGTCGTCGTTACACCAGTTTTGCGACGCATTCAGGTCAATTTCAATTCCGATATATGCCATTTGGATTAAGCTCTTGTCCTTCTGTTTTCATGCGATACATAAATGCCGTTTTTCGTGACCTTATTGCCAAAGGTATTGTACTCCCATACATGGATGATCTCATCATTCCAGCGAATAATGAGTCTGAAGCTCTTGAACGTCTGAACACTGTTTTAATTGTAGCTCGTGATTATGGACTTGACATAAACTTTAATAAGTGCCAATTTCTGTATAACAAAATTGAATTTCTAGGCCACATTGTGGAGCACGGAAAGCTGTTCCCCTCCTCCTCCAAAACTAAAGCTGTTCTTAATTATCCTGATCCCAAAAACACAAAAGATGTCCAACGTTTTTTAGGTCTTACTGGATATTTTCGTAAATTTCTTCCCTGTTATTCTACCATAGCAAAACCCCTTAGTGATCTGCTTCGTAAGGACACCCCATTTAAATTTCAGACTGATCAAAAAGCCGCATTTCAAAAATTAAAACACCTCCTTTCCCAACAGCCCGTTTTAAGTATTTTTAACCAAAAGAGTCCTATTGAAATTCACACTGACGCATCAATTGATGGCTTGGGGGCAGTCCTGCTACAAAAATCCAAAGAAGATAATTGTTTCCACCCCGTCTACTACATGTCCAAGAAGACGTCAGACAACGAACGCAAATATACAAGCTACGAACTTGAAGTTCTCGCCATTGTGGAAGCACTTAAAAAATTCCGTATCTACGTTCTTGGTTCACATTTTAAAATAGTTACTGACTGTAATGCATTAGTGAAAACCTTAAGTAAAAAAGAACTTAACTCACGTATAGCTCGATGGGCATTGTATCTTCAAGACTTTGACTACGAAATCGTACACTGTACTGGTTCAAAAATGGCTCACGTTGATGCCCTTAGTAGAAGCCCATGCTGCATGGTTTTTCAGGACAGTGTCCTTATACAACTTCTTAAAGCACAACAATCAGACGAGCATATCGAAACTATAGAAAAACTTCTTTCAACCGCACCATATGACGACTATATAGTTAAAAATAATCTGCTATATAAAACTGTTCAAGGAACTGATTTACTTGTAGTGCCCGAAGGTATGCAGGCGAAAATAATTCAGGCAGCTCACGAACGAGGCCACTTCGCAGTACTACGTACTCAAGAACTGTTGCAAAAAGAATTTTTTATCCCGAACTTGAAAGAGAAAATACAGCGATGCATCAATAACTGTGTCACATGCATCCTCAATAATAGAAAACGTTCAAAGCAAGATGGAATGCTGCATCCCATCGAAAAAGACGACACACAGCTGCGCACGTACCACATTGACCATCTAGGCCCACTTGCCGTACTTTCTAAACTCTCTATCGACAACCCGGAAAAATGGTATTCCCATGTTCCAGCCGTTCAACAAATCATCAACTCCACCTTCCAACGTAGTATCAATTCCACTCCATTCGGAATTCTTTTTGGGACTAAAATGCATTCTCCCCATGACATCAAAATTGTTGATATGATCAACGAGGAAATAAAATCTACATTTCTCCAAAAACGTGACGATCTCCGTAAAGACGCTAAACAACAAATATGCAAGGTTCAAGACGAAAATCGTCGTACTTACAATCTGAGACGCAAACAAGCTCACCCTTTCCAACTCGACGACCTTGTAGCAATCAAGCGTACCCAGTTTGGTCCTGGTCTCAAACTCAAACAAAAATTTCTTGGACCATATAAAATTACTAAAGTAAAACCAAACACTTATGATGTTGAAAAGTGTGCATTCTTCGACGGACCAGTGAAAACTTCAACTTGTGCAGAATATCTGAAACCTTGGTCGAACACCATTGAGCATATAACTTGATATTTTTATTCAACTGAACTTACTTTGTTTTTTACAACAGACTATTGACAATTGACTCTCAAGAACTTAATTTTTTTGTTTTCTCACGTATTGCCAGTTTATTTCCAGCCAACTATGGTATTGTATCACTATTTTCATTTTTTCCATTTTATATTTTGCATTTTTACTGTTATTTTATATTTGTATTAACTGTGTTCTAATGTTCTCGATACATTTTTGCTGTGTACCTTAAGGCGAGGTCACCTTTAAGGTCATGATGGCCGAATATGGGAAATTCAATCCCATCTCCATCTCCAAACGTTACGCGGCGCTACTGTCTCTGTGACGTCAGTGCGTGCGCCAGCATGATGTATTCCCGCCTTAGCAGACGATCGCTGTACTCCGAGATGGGAAGACGTCCCTCTCGAGCTGTTTATTTTAATTTCTTAATATTTAACTAATAAAGGATGTTTATATCCAATGCTGCTGTGGTCGTTGCTTCCCCACATTAATAATATAAATTCATTCTATTATAGAAATTTAAATGTAATTACTGTGAGGTACTTTAATAGATGCGTATCATAAAGTCATATAAATAATAAATCAGAAGCGACTTATTATTGATATGATTCTATGAGAATACAAACTCAATATAAAGTCATTTAAATCATTTATAGTCACTTAAATCTGCCTCTTTGAAAAATTTTCAAAATTGCACTTACAGGAAATTAAACCATAAACTTAAAAACGATGAAATAATCGAGAAATGGATTATAAAAATAACTATTTGACAGTAAATTTGTTATAGTTATATTAATTCAATAAATGCACAATAATTTCATAAGTAAAGAAAACTATAAATAATATCAATGCGTTTCAGAAACAACATGTAGTTATACAGAGCATTATTTTTTACTGTGCTTCAGCTGAATTCAGATTTCGTGTCTCCAATATAGTTAACATAATGAACGTCTTTGAATAATATTAGTGTATTTATAACATTTGCATTAAAAATTAAGTACAGAAAATAAGGCATTTATTAATTATTATTGCTAGTTAAAAATAATATCTCTCATGAATAATGTCAGATATGAATTATAAAACCTCCTCCTGAACTAAGTAGGCGTAATTCTTGTTGATGTGGTTTCCGGTAATAAAATATAGTTGTAATATTACACACATTTATTGAAACACATAAGAACAAAAACTACATCCAGGCAACACGGATAGATACATAACAAAGACTAAAACAGACCATATCGCTTCAACCGTTAGGCGGCGGGATTGACAGACTAATCTTGTAGGTATTAGCAACTTGGCTACAGTCGAACTTTTATAACAAACTTCAAGGGACCAAAGGTTTTGTTCGCTTTATCCGGTGGTTCGCTATACCGTTAAGAAAAATGCTAGAGTTCATAAAAATGTACAACTCATTAGTTGCAATGTCTATTCAATAATGATGTATTAAAAAATGATAAAATCTATTAAAAAATTATCTTTAATGAATTAAATCGACTAAAATCGATTTCATTGAACTGACTCAATACTAATTAAATTACGTACAATAGGATAATGGCCGGACCAAAATTTTCGTTCGTTATATCCGTGAGTTCGTTATATAATGGGTTCGCTATAACGGGGTTCGACTGTATTATATTTCTAGCGCATATACTTCCCCTCAATACGCACGTTATTAATCATTTCATATGCAAGTATCGTCATTACCCAAAATGTTTAAACAGCTGAAATGCTTTTGTTTACTTAGTCCTTTCGTGAATATATCGACACACATTTTTCCCGTAGGTACGTAGCTTACGTTTAAGGCTGCTATGTACTAAGAAAAAAAAATCGTATTTCCCTTTTCCTCTTCTTGCAGACACTTGTGGTGGGGGGACTCCAGTTGACAGTTCGAGAATTACACCCCCGTAGGATTGACATTTTGAGGGATTGTAATGGCTCTCTCTATATAGGGAGATTAAGTGCTGCCCCCAATTTTTTTATTTAAAATATATTTTGTCAACTATTTACAGGTAAATAAATGCTTATAATCAAATAAAATTGGTATTGTCAGATAGCCTGAAATTTTCTGCAAACCGCTACAGGATTCATTTTATAAATTTCGTCCACCGGAGGAATTATA
Organism: Dolomedes plantarius; assembly: GCA_907164885.2. Taxonomy (NCBI): domain Eukaryota; kingdom Metazoa; phylum Arthropoda; class Arachnida; order Araneae; family Dolomedidae; genus Dolomedes; species Dolomedes plantarius. Next base: position 28,068,000 of record OU015493.1, read on the forward strand.
CCAGATTTTTTCCCGAATAATTTAAATTTTAAAATATTAGTTGCATTAAAAAAAAACGAAAAATGTACACAAAAGTAAAATTTCTTTCTCTATGACGGAGTACAATTTTTTTCAAAAAATATTTGAATCCAAGTCAACAATCCGTGGACAAATTTTCTCCATAGGTTAACATTGAGGTGAGCGAATCCAATGGGGTTAGTGCATAGCAGCCTTAATAGTTCATGTTTTAAATCTTGTCGTATGTCTATATGCTTTGTCCGGCTGTGATGTATAGGATTCTATGCCAATTTAAGCGAGCCAGCATTAACTGTGAATATATTTACATATGCTAAATCTTTTAAACCTAATTCTGTAAAGATATTACGACGATTGCCACCTTTAACACCTTCAGTTAATGATAGATATTTCGCCTCAGTTGAGGAAAGAGCTACCGTTCCCTGCCTTTTTGATTCCCAAGAAATCGTACTTCCACTTAAAATAAAGCAACAGTCGGTTTAAGATTTCATGTCTTCTACGCAATATCCCCTGTTGGCGTCAGTATAGCCAATAAATTATCCTAATTATATCGAAAATTTAGTCCATAATTGATCGTATCCTTCAAATAACGTAATACACGTTTTGCTTCAATTCAGGGTTTTTTTTCATAGCATGACATAAAATGACTTACAATGGTGTAAGAAATTAAGAGAATTTGCAAACTTGGTCGATTATCTCTAGAACTACAGTACCGGTTTTAATGAAATTTGATATGTAGATACAATGATACAATACAAAACAAATAACCATTCAATAATTGTAATACACATGTATGATCGTGCGCAACACTCGTTGGAGTCGGAAGGTATGAAACAGCGGTTAATGATTAAGGGGATGGTGGACCTTTCAAAACGATTTTTGAAAATTTTACCACAGAGATATGAAATTTTGTATATATATTCATTAAAGTATAATAATATTAAACACCTTATAAAATTTTATAAATATTTTTAAAAAAATATTTTATAATTAAAAAATTTAAATTAAATTACCCTTCTTTAAAATGCTCCTTGAGACTCAATTTTAAACTTTTCACATTAATTTTGCATTTATATTGCTTATAAATAAATTCTGAACAAAGTTATGTATTTTTTGTACTTTCGTTGAATAGTTAATGTTTAGAAAATATTTTTATGCTTGTACTCTGAATTTTTGCGAAATTTTTGTACTTTTCTACACTAAAGTTAAACTTTTATAACTAAATGACCTCGAATCCTAAAATGGATACATAACTTTATTTTGATGTATGACAGGAATCTTTATTATAAATTTCATAAAATTTCGTCAAAAATTATGACGCGAGAAGCATTTTAAAGACTTGCAAATCTGGAAATTTCTCATTTTGAGAAAAAGTCATTTAAAAGATAATTTTTTATCTACCTTTAATACTTACTACTCTAAAGCCACCAATTTTTTATTTTTATTTTCACTACACATTTTAAATGCATTTCATTCCAATATTTGCATGTTTTTAAAATATTAATACACCCAAATAAATTCCAATTTTTGCTCGATTTTTGGTAATTTGAAAGTCTACCATCCCCTTAAGCAAAAAAATGGGTTAATAGATGGGTTAATAGGGGTTATAGTCCCCTCTTACAGATATACAGGTCTCGCAGCGTGATTTCATACTTGAAATAAGGCAGTTTATCATTTCCTGTGGCAATTGGTCCTAATCGATCAGCAATGCTGTTTCCATTCCCTGGATGGTTCTCGGAGGGGTGTTGCGAGTTGCAATTTCCCAGACATGCTCTATAGGGTTAAGGTCTGGAGATCTTTCTGGCCAATCCATCCGGCGTATATCCTCACTCTCTAGAAATTCGTCGACTAGAAGAGCTCTATGTGGCCTCACGTTATCGTCCATTAAAATGAACTCAGGGCCAACTTCACTCATGAAAAGACAAACATAGGGCTCCAAGACCTCATCCCTATACATCACACCAGTTACAGTGCCTCTTTCAAAGACATGGAGAGGTGTGCGGCCATTCAACATGATGCCTTCCCAGACCATTAAACCTCCTCCGCCATAATGGTCGATTTCGCGGACATTGGAGGGTAGGTAGCGGGTCCCTAGTGCTCTCCATATGAACGTACGGCGACAATCGGTGTTTAGGCTGAACCGGGACTCATTAGTGAAGAGAACGGTCGCCCATTCATCCATACTCCAATCTCTATGCTCTCTGCACCATGATAAACGGATTTTCCTGTTCGTAGAAGTGAGTGGGACGTGAACAGCAGGTCTTCTTGCAAACAAACCTCGCTCATGAAGTATTTTGGAAACAGTCACCCTTGATACACGAGTTCATGTGGCTACATACAAGTGCTTGAGAGAGCTGAGAAGCTGTAGCACTCCTGTTACGCCTCACTATAATCGACAAATGGCGATCTTCTCTGGCCGTCGTGGCACATGGACGACGTTGCCCAGGCTTTCTCTCGATGGATCCGGTATCCTGGAACTGTTTCTATAAGTTACACACAACGCTGGGCGTTAAATTGAACTCTCTACAAATTTGGACTTAAGATTGGCCTGCTTCTAGCCTCCCCACAATTCGCCACCTCATTCCACCATCTAAACGTTGGTGGTTACTCATTTTTACTTTTACAATTTGAAATTAACCGATTGCTGCAAAATAACACCAAGGAATTCGCCGAGGTGTGCTAGCGAACGAAATTCATCTTAACTTACGCGCGCTTATAAAGCCTGTTTCTCTACTGGCTCCGCCTACACACACGTGTACGCTTACGTATTTGACTGACAAGATTTGCATTTTTGTCTAGAAGCAGTGGTTTTACATGCAGTTCAGTTTTTTTCATAAAATTCGATAAAATATACAAATTCTCTTAATTTATTTCACCAGTGTAGTTTACTAACTGTGTGCACTATATCTGGCCTGGTACTTACTGCTAAATACCTAAGTCCTCCGATTAATTCACGATAAGGGTAATTATTTTCTGTACGGGTGACGCTTTTCTCCAATTTTACATTTATGTCCATGGAACTGACGCAACATTTTCTTCTTCTATACAATATCGGTCTAATAAATCTCTGATGTAACTCTGTTGACTAATTGTAATAATTTCTTCCCCTTTTTCAAAATCTATTCCTAAACAATGTTTTACTAATCCTACATATTTAACATCTAATTTATTTTCTAGGTGTTTTCTGAATTTAGGAATCATTTCAGGATCTTCCGACACAATTAAAAAATCGTCTACATAAATTGTTAGTAAAGTTAATTTCTTAGTTTTCTTCAAAAAATGTACACACGAATCTGAACTGGTATATTTCGTTCCAAAATCTTTTAGAATTGCGTCAATTTTTAAAAAAACATCTTCGACCCCAATTTTTTAGACCATACAATGATTCGTTTAGTTTACAAACTTTATTTCCACTTTGAAAATAATTTACCATATTTTCTGCTGTTTCAAAATGTATTACCTCTTTTATTTTCGTTTCTAATAGTACTTAAAAAAGCACCGCTAAAATATTTGACGCATTCCTTAAAATTTTTCCCTTCGAGTGTTCCATTTAAATAAGCGGTATTTATATCAAAATGGTGAATAAATACACCAAATATAGTTGCTAAGGCTGCTAGTAATCTTCTGTGGTGAGCAATAGGAGCAAATGTTTCGCCAAAGTCTGTACCTGGCTCTTGCAAGAAACCCTGAGCGACAAGGCTTGCCTTACGACGTTCAATGCTGCCATTTGAATTTTATTTATTTGCTAACACAAACCTACTACCTATCACATTTATATTTTTTGGCCTTTCTACAAGTTCGAAAGTATCATTTTTCAAAGAACATTGCGTTTCGTTGGCTAGGGCGAGTTTCCATTCATTTGATGTTTTCGGGTGGTTTCGGGTTTACTTAATCTTCTACGTTAATCGGAATTCCTGCAATTTGTGCCTGATTTGTTGTGTCATCACTTTGGTCAGAATAAACATTATACTCTTTCCTGGATCGACCTACTTTTCCTTTGTAAATGATGTGTGGTAGCTTTTAGTCGTTAGCACAAACCGAATTATTTTCTGAATCGCACTTCTCAGGGTCAAAATCAGAAATGTTCCGAATATCGCTATGGACAATTTTATCTGTCGGAGTAATAGGCTTTGGAATGTTGATCGGAATTTTTATTTCTAGAGGTTGGTAATTTTCATCTTCTTTAGAATTACACAGGCCTGCAACCAAAAAAGTGTTTAGAAACCAATAGCTGATACTGAGAGATTTTTGGACGCTGATTACAGGAAAAATAGTAAAAAATTCCATGACGTACCATTTTTTCAAAAAATTAAAAATTGGAAAAATTGAAAATTTTGATTTTCGTAGTCACCAATCGATTGTGTTAGTTAACGAAGGGGATGAGCATATAGTGTCATAGGTCATCATTACTGAAGAAAATTGGAGATTTTTCTGTCGGTGGTGTAAGAAAAAAACGGAAAAAAAGAAACAATCTAAAGAATGTGCCGAACTCTTAGGCTTTAGGCTAAAGCAAAATAATTTATTGGCTCCTGGTACCTCTTTCTCATGGTTCAGAAAAAGAGAAACAGATTCTGTTACATACTTTTCTCAAGATAGTGGCTTCGTTTACTGTAGCAATACACCCGGACTGATGGAGGATTATAACGAGTGGAGGCTCTTTATTGACTCCTCAAGAAGAAGCCTCGAAGCAGTGCTTCTGCTTAATGGCAGCAAGTATGTTTCAGTGTCATTAGGACATTCTGTGTACTTGAAAGAATCTTACGAGAATTTAGCTTTGATTCTCACCCATTTGAAATATAAAGAACATGGATGGATGATATGCGGCGATCTAAAAGGGCTTCCCATGCTTCTTGGACAACAAGCAGGAAACACCACGTACCCTTGCTTCTTGTGTGAATGGGACAGTCGGGATAAAAAGAATCATTGGATCAAAAATGAGTTTCCGCAAAGGAAAGCATTAACACCCGGAAACAAAAATGTAGTAAAAGAAAGTTTGGTTGATCCCAGGAAGGTCCTGTTGCCTCCAGTTCACATCAAGCTTGGCTTGATGAAACAATTTGTTAAACTCTATCAAAAGAACGAGAGTACTTTAAATACCTAGGCAACCATTTTCCAGGACTGTCGGAAGCAAAAATAAAGGAAGGTGTTTTCATAGGTCCAGATATTCGGAAATTTTTAAAGATGAAGTGTTTGAAAATAAAATCCTTTTCAGGGAAAAAGAAGCCTGGAGAGCTTTCAAAGAAGTCGTCACAAAATTCCTCGGAAACATTAAGGACCCCAACTATAAATCTATCGTGGAAAACATGTTAATGAAATTCAAAGACTTTGGTTGTTCAATGAGTTTAAAAGTTCATTTTTTAAATTCGCATTTGGACTACTTTCCTTTTTTGGTGCAGTTAGTGATCTTGGTGCAATTAGTGAAGAACAGGGTTAAAGATTTCACCAAGATATCAAAGAGATGGAGCTTAGATCCCAAGATAGATGGAAAGTCAATATGATGGGGACTACTGTTGGATGCTACACAGAGAAGTCCCACGTACTGACTACAACAGACTAAGTGCCAAAACGAGCTTTCAGGGAAAAAGGAAAAGAAAGCATTAAGGATATATGAATCCAGGATGTACTAAAAAATGGTAATCATTAAATGTTCTAATTAATATAATTTCTAATTAATATATATTTAGCAAATCAATTCCAATCGTTTTATATATTAATTCATTCGTAAATAAAACATTTAAAATATTTTTGAAGACCCTCTTCTTCCCAGAATATGTACAGTAGGATTTCTTGTCCATATATTCAAACCCATTTTGTGAAAAATCCTTACGTGATTGAGAAAAATGAATGTCATATTTGAAATCAGCACACCAAATAATATAAAAGTCAGTCATTACATTTCAAACACTTTTCTATGACTTACATTTTGCAGGCCTGTGATATCTATCGGGGCTAAACTGATCTCATAGGTACGACTAACGTTTTCCAAAAATTTTACTCTTATAGATATTTTGATTTCAGGAATCCAAATACGAAAAGTCTTTGATTTCCCGGAACAACCGACAAAAATGTCCTTTCTAGCTCAGGGATCTAATTTCCCCTTGGATGTACAGAATCTATTTAAAAAAATTCTGTACATCCAAAACTTTACAATTTCCTACATTTGGAATTTTATCATGCCAAAGTTCGTAAGGAATTATACCATTTAATTATTTTGTCAGGCATCTTTTTCTCGTGTAATTTACTGTATTTATAGCTTCCGGCGAAAACAGTCCATTTAATTTTGATTCTAATATGAAATATCTAGCCATATCCATTAATGTACGATTGTTACCTTTCTGAAATTCCATTTTGTTCAGGCGTATTTTTAACTGCTAATCTCCCTTTAATTACTAATTCCAATAGATAGTCATTAAATTCCTCATTAATGTATTCTCCACCATTTTGAGATTGTAAAGCCTTAATTCTCTTACCAGTTTGTCTTTCTAATAAATTTTCAACCTACTTAAATGCGTCTAATGCTTCAGATTTTCTTTTAATAAATCTGACTTCCCACATTCTAGAGTCATCATCTATAAGAGTAATGAAACATAAAGACTTACTCCTTGATTCCGACCGCATAGGTCCACATATATCCGAATGAACAATTTCTAATTTTTCAGTAGCTCTTCCTGCAACTTTGGAGAATGGGGTTTTTGTTTATTTAGCTTCAATATATATTTCACAATTAATTTCCTTAGAAATTTCTAAATGAATTCCCGTAATATCCCTCTTTTTAATACCATCAAAGATATTTCTAATATTTAGGGGGCCTAATCGCGTTTGCTATTTTTCTAAATCTCCTTTACCTTTAGAATCGATTGATTCACGCGCAATAGCCACTGATTCATTTTCATACTCCTTTAAGTAATAAAGTTACTAATCCTTTCTGCCAATATTTATATATTTCCATTGTTTCTATAATATATGGCACAGTTCTTTTTAAATGTCACGGAAAAGTCTTTGTCGCAAATCTTGGCAATCGAAAGTAAATTCGTTCTCAAAACTGGAAATACAGATACACCTTGAATGTTAGCGTCCATAATTTTATTTACCAATTTCGATTTCAAGTTGACTTCTCCTTTAGCAGTAATTCTTGTTGTCGTATTATTTGCTAGTTTCATATTTTCCTCATCTGTATTCCATACGTTTACAAATTGTTCTTTACTGCGACTAAAATGAGTAGTGCAACCAGGGTCTAAACACCATTTTGCATTCTCTGCCGTTGAATTATCACATCCATTGGCGAAATTATTTTCAGCTAGAAAACCAGTCTTCTGTGCTTGTTTTGGTTTCGAAAAATCAACTTTTGAATAACACTCACTCGCTTGAGGTCCAGTTCTATTGCAATGGAAACAAAACTATTTTTTTTTATTCATATTTATGTAGCATCATCGATCAGTACTCTCCCATTTCGTTCCGTTTCTGGCGATGACGTTTTTCACTGCAAACTCTCCTATTGTGTTTATCCTGCTTTCGTTCGAATGTCTGGCGTTGCTCTCTTCTGTAATTTTTTTTCGAAGTACTGCCGGTTTGGGCAGCTCATCTCTGGATTCTACTGCACATCGAAAATTTTCAGATCTTTTTACTACACTGTTAAGAGCATAACATATAATAATTCTTCATCAATGGTAACCTTCATTTCATTCAATCTGTCCACTATGTCGAAAACATCATGCCGGTGCTTCTGTATTTCTTCCGTTTCCGCCATCTTCATATGGATAAGCGATTTTAATAGTGCTGCTTTTCTCGCGGGACCTTTCGATTGACAAATGTCACTCAGTTTATTCCAAACGTCTTTTGCAGTTTCACAACACTTGATTATTTTAAATTCACGTTGTTGTAGTTGTTGTTGCTAATGCCCCCTGTCTGGAGGTTCCCTTCACCAGGTCCTAATAGGCTATTGGGCTGAAAGGGGCGTCTCCTGTTTTGAATTAGCCCCACAAGGGTTGGTATCCGACTTGGCTAAATGACCGGTCCCGTAATTTTGAACCGAATCACGTGACCGGAACACATGACCCCGCACCTCCAGAGGTAAATTTGAGAACTTAGAGGACATTGCAACCATGACCTATTTTACTTGCCCCTGGAACCATTAAAGACACAGTGGTGAATTTACAGCGACGAACATTGAACCAGAGACGTTCAGATCACTGACCCGCTGCTTTTGTCAATGGGCCACCACGGCATTCAGAGGGTTCAATACACAGAATAATATCAGACTTAGCTTTTTCAACTCAGATTTTCCATTTTTATACTCTTTATTGTAAGTTTCGAGATCTGGTGTATCCTTTATTTTATAAGTCCATTCGTCATTTTTCAATAAGCAGGGCTTTCATCTGAATCTTCCACGCTTCAAAATTCTGCTTATTTAAAGCTTCAATTTTCGTGAACCCAAGAGACGACATTTTTCACTAGTTTCGAACCAAGCACTGTTCGTTATAATTTAAATAATGTCCACTAAAACATTTCGCTTTCCTCTCATGGTGCTTAGATGGATGCTTGGCCTCATAACCTGTTGATGTGTGATGCGGTAACTAAATATAATTTTAATGTTACGCATATTTATTGACACATATAATGATAAACAGTACATACAGGCAACACGGACAGATACATAATTACAAGATAAATAAAACTTTTTATGTACCATGCTTTAAAATTTTCTGTTGAATCATATAAACTTGACAATTCTATGTATTAATATAAACTTTTTCAAAAATTGTTTGATGAATTATCCCATCAACTTGAAAGAAGATGATTAAACGCGTAATAAAGAGGTATCTAATGCGTAATCAATCGTTTAGCTTAACTTGAAAATTCTATGTATTAATAAATACGTTTCTAAACTTTTTTTGATGAATTATCCCATCAACTTTAAGAAAATGAAGTTAATTGGAAGTTAACTTGCGTTTAACTTTTCGTTCCCGTCCCGGCCGATAGATGGCTGAACCATTCAACAAAACAAAATTCACTGAAACGAATTCAAATCTGCTTAAAGATAGCTAAAAGTATCAAAAGAATGCATTGTCATCGTGTTATGAGCTATTCTACAAGTTTCAAATGTTCAGCTAGTCGGGAAGTTAGTTAAAAATCTTTTGAAAGATCTGTACTGGACAAACACACACACAAACAAACAAACAAACAAAAAAGCGAGTTAATAAAAGCATGGTAATAACAAAGTCTATAACAGACCATATCATTTCAACCGTTAGGTGGTGGCGTTGACAGATTGATCACGTGGGTATTCGCAACTTGGCGATTGCATTTCTATCAAATGAGAAAAAAAATTGAATTATATTAATCCAAGGAAATAAAATTTGCATATAATTGATCGTATAGCTTTCTAAAAACAAAAAATGCGACTTTGGATTTTCAATGAAAGTCTAAAAACCAAACAATATTTTGAAACTGGAAAAAAATATTGAATGTGATATTCATGAAAATTTAGCTGTAAAATGAAAGATTTAATTGAACACATCACACGATTAGAATGATTATTTTCATACAAAAATTCAAAATAAAACTTAAAGAGGAATAAAAATAATTAAAGAGGAATAAAAAATATTTATTTAAAATTAAGCTAAACGTAGGGCAATGTACTAAAATAAAAAAATAAATCTTTGTAATTATTAACTTTAAAATGTATCTGCTAAATGTTTCTACAAATGCAGTTTAAAAAAAAAAAATCAGTAATACAATAAAATAAATTACTTTAATGAAAATAATATGTTGTCGAAAATTCATATTTAGAAAAATTATATTGAGATTTATTTTAGAAACCTTGAAACTTCTTAAGCATAATTAAATTTCAGAAATAAAAATAAATGTTCATAAAGCCATCAATGCATTTTGAATACTTTGAATTCCTTTGATAGTTTCTAGATAGCTTTTCTTCTGCAATATTTTAGGAACGGCCCCCAAACATGAAGCAGAAAAAAAACAAGGAACTAGAACGATAAAATTAATTCAAATAAAAGTTAATCTCGAAAATTTCACGTTTTCAGAACTCATGTATTTGTTGTACGCAATTTCGAATATTTTAAATGTAATGAATTTAAATGAATTATGAAAGATGTTTTTGTACACTAATGGAATAATAAATTTTTCATCAATATTAAAATTATTTAATTTGAATATTTAGTTTCTTATACGAATGCATTCAAGCATAGCTTTTTTAATAATAAATTTAAAAAAGATATTAGTTGATAACGAGATTTTAAGAGTCTTGTGCGTTTTTTCTGCAATTACTCGACCAAACTACACTTATTATGAAGAACTCCGTAATAAGCATATTTCAACTTCATTTCGTTAGTTTAAATAATTGGAATTCAGAGGGGTATAATGCAATTAATTTACTTTTATGATAAAAAAAGTCTATTTGCTAAAATTTAATTGACGATTTATTTTGTCTTAGTGATAAGCTTTCTACTTTCAAAAGTTTAAGAGTGATTACATAATGTGTTCGGTTCTCAGCTGTGGTACAATTAATAAGCATAAACATTTTTTAAGGATTATAGCTCTATAAATTATGCGAAAACCCATAATTTATTTAAAATTACTTTGCCATGATCTTTCACTAATCAAAGTATGCAGAAAATTAGTGTTGTTACAAAAGGAACATACAACGTAAACTATTTAAAATTCATTACAGATGGCAAAAATAGCAACAACAAATTCATTTATATTACATGTTTCTTATTTTACGAAATATTTCCTTCTCTAAAAAACATATTAATCTAAGAAACATGCTGTAGAATTTTTACAGGAAAATATCTCTGAGAACTCTAAATTTCGCACCGGAATTCGTGACAGACGATTATTCGTTCCACTATGGCCGGAACACGTGCACTATGTCAACCACGTGTAAATATATCGAGGAATTCCGCATCTTAAATTATTTTCACACTAGCGTGCCTATTTTTGCTGGAGAGCCTAAAATTAGGTCGAAACCAAGGTACCAAACTGCTGGGTAAGCTGTACGATTACGCTGGAGCAGAGTCCAAGTGCTGTGTGACAACAGTTTTATTTAAAATATTTGTTACATGAGAATAAAGTACAAAAATAAGGCTTTATTACCATAGAGAAATGTCGTAGAATTCATTGCATAAGAAATCAGTGTAGATAGCTTTTCAACATAACGCTATGCTGGATGGATTTAGATTGATTCTTTTGATTCAAATGTATAATGACTCCTATTTGTTACTTTAATCTCTATATATAAAACAGTTCCGTAACTGACTGACTGACAGATAACGCACAGACCAAACTGTTGGACCTAAAGGGCTGAAATTTTAAATGGCGATTCTTCCTATAGTGTAGGGATGCACTAAGGAAGATTTTTGAAAAATTCTTCTTAGATTTTTTAAAATTAAATTTTTAAACTGCTTTGTAACTTTTTTTAAGTTTGCATTTAAAATAATAATTTGAGGGTTAGAAAATTTATATCCCGAGAAAAATCATAAAAATTCCTTTAAAATGAAATCTTTTTCCAATATTTACCTCCATTTACTGATTTTTGATGAATTTTTAGAATTTAATTTATTAAATGCTGATCACGTAGTTTCTTTTCTTTTTGTGATACTTTAAATTAATTTTGCGTCACGTGCATAACAACGAAATAAATTGACAAAAGAAATATTATAATACGGTAAAAGATAAAATTTAACCACGAGACTAATTGAGATGAAAGTTTTTTTAAGAATTTAATTCAAATTATGATGTTGTATGAATATTAAACATACAAATTAATTGCATACATTGACCGTTGTGTTTAATTTGAATATTTTCTTCTGCATTATCTTGTCTATGAAAATATCCGCTACAATTTTTTTATAAATATATTTTTTGGGTTTTTTGGGGGGCATTTGCTTCATACATTGGCCGTTGTATTTACTTTTAATGTACTCCGTAGAGAAGCACGGGTATTAAGCTAGTAGTAAATACAGATGAAAGTAAATTTTCTAACTGCCTGCTCTTAAAATAAAGTTTTGAAATGACATTTGCATGTAAATTATGTGAACGTTAGGTTCGTTTTAACATACTATAATTTTAGTGTATGATTATGTTTTTGTTCCTAAGTTTTCATATATTTATAGAAAGGTCCAAAATATATTTAAATATCCATTGTCAAGGAAGTGAAGATCGCTTTGCTGTACAGCAACTGGACATTATCAGCTAGCTTACCGAAGGCGTTTTGAACTTAGCTATCGTTCCAGGGACCTGGTGATAAAGTGAAGACAGAAAGGTTAGTGTGGCGTATGTACAAGCAGTGGCGTGGCTGAATTCTGGCAGGGTTTCCGTAATATAGCTACCGGGATTAACACAAGCGATAAATAAATTCCCCGTTGCCTGCTAGCAATAGTTATTGTACTTATGTTGCCTAATTGTTGTTGTAAAATATACGTTTTAGTGTAGCAAACCTCGTTGCATCTCGTTAATGGTGAGTAGTTCGTTGTTTTAGTATATGCGTTGCCGCAAATTAAGGTAATGAAAACAACTAAACTTCACAACCCATAAAAATGCATCAGTATTGACCAGGCCATTTCTTAAAACACATTATATTCAGCCCCCTATGCTTGAAGTTTAAGAACTTGGAAACGGCATCTCTGGGGTTCTTCGGCAAAGTCTTATTTCGTTACTTAAAAATATACTTGCCTGTTGCCGTACGAAATGATTACAGGCGTTCGCATTTCCTGGAGCAGTAAAGGAAATGAAACGAATTATCAGTTAGTGACGTTCGCATTTAAACTGCTCATAATCATAGGTAAATACTTCATCAGTTTAAATTAAATATGCAAAGGAATGACGAAAGAACATTGAAATATACTATAATCATATGTTTTAAAATAAATTCGCACAAAGACCCAGAGTTATAAAATTCATTTAAAATCATAACCGAATTTTGGAGCATAATTAATTTGAATGATACCCTGTGCATTTTTGTATATCGAAGGTTCATTCAATCCTTGACACTGCAAAGTCATTATGATTATGTTTAAATGTCTAATGAATATCTATTCAGATAATATTTGGAAAGATGTGCCCGTATTTCTCTAAAACAACTTGTTACTAAAACTATTTTACCTAATAGTCTATTGACTTTTCAATAGCGTGACAATAGTATAAACATGTTGAAAAATCTGTTATTACTATGAGTTTAGTAGCTATAATTCCATATGACTATAGATGGTGATTCATTGACAGAACCAGTGTTAATCACTTAAATGATAATTATATAAGTAGTATAAAAATGAGGCATCACCAACACACGAAATGATGAGAGGTGCGAGGTGCAAGGGGGGCGTGGTCTATTGAAGACGTCAGCGCCACCTTGCGGCGTTTGTTGAGTCAATCAGGAGAAAGACATGATCAGCGCCCCCTTGTGGGAAAACCTGGTACCTTGTAGTACAGCAGAATCTTGAAGAGAGTATGTGCTCCGCGGAGCGCCACCTATAGGTCAAATATGGAACTAAATTACGTATAAGGTTACGGATCTATATTTTCAGTGCTGCCATCTGATGCTGAAAGCTAGAACTACAATTTTACAGAAGATATATATTCTTCAAGACTTGACAGGAGCTGGTTTCGAACCCGCGTCGAAAATGTTAGCTGACCAGTGACACGGTCGTAATCCGATCGAGCCACTGGGATCTTGCCATTGTATGGTATTATAAGGTATTTAAAAAGTGAATATTTTAAAGGGAACTTGAGAAATATGATAGAGGATTCTGTGGTATATTATTTTAATTAGTTAATTAATTAATTAATTATTTTTTTAATATAATACATACTAAGCGCCCCCTAACGGGAAAAACTGGAACTAAAATAGAACTTTAAATATTTAAGATTGTAAAATGATTTTACGCCGTTAGCAACATCTAGTGATTAAATTTAACTTTTAAAATTATGCTTTAGACAATTTTACGCTACAGGCGCCATCTATTGGTAAAAATTACAACTACATTTAAAATTTAATTTTGTAAAAGGTGTTATTTTAGTTTAAATTCTGAATTAAAATATATTATTAACTTACTATTTTTTTAACGACAGTAGTAATTAGTAAAAATAATTATAATTGCTTATTATTACTTTAAAGACATATCTAATTTATAAATAATATTTGAAAAAATATTTGAAAAGACATATCTAATTTATAAATAATATTTGAAAAAATATCACTTCGAGAATGTGTTTGAAAATCACCTCTTTCTGGAAATCAGGGATATCAGCGATGTATATGCAAGGGACAATGCGAGTCTGATAAGTGCAACTGCAAAAAATGTGGCAAAATTTGTAATTCTAAATTTCATAGCAGTGCGATATGTCTAAATAAGTAAACTTAAAATATTTATTTATTTGTAGTAGTATCATTCAACGTTATTTGGAAAAATGTTTTTTCTCTAGATCAGTGGTTCCCAATCTTGGGTACGCGTACCAGTACCGGCACGCGGACGAGCAGCTACCAGTACGCAAATGATTTTACAATTTAAAAGAAAAATCTATTAAAAATATGTATTACGAAAAAATAAAAGCAATGACTATAATAACTAGTAATCCATACGTTTTAATATTTTAGTTTGGAATTCCATATCCATTTTTTGTGTTGTAATACTTTATTGGGATTTACCTAATCTCAAAAGATGCCGTCTTCACCTGAATGTCTTATCTATGACCGCCCCATAAAAATTTGGCACTCGCCTACGAATTATAACTGTGTCTATAACTGTGTTTGCGAATTATAACTGTGTTTTCGAATTATAACTGTGTCTGAGTTCTACTAAAAATTATGTTTTGTGTTTCAAACATCTTTAAATTAATTGCATATTATTAATCAATAGTAATTGTATTATTAATAAATATTAAGAAGCTGCTAAGGTTAGTGTATTAAACTCAGGAGATTTAGTTAAAAGGATTTTTTATATATCCTAATTATTTTGTTCTCCATTGCCTTTTATTCTCCATTTAAAAATTTTTGGTCTACCGGTACGTCATCAAATTGTTTATAACGTACAGGTAAGGTGCTGTAAAAAGGTTGGGAACACCTGCTCTATAATATGGGATTAGTTTGTGTTTTATATGTAAATGTTTTGTATAAGTTCAAAATAAATTTGCCTTTCATTTGAAAACACCTGTCAGTCCCTTATTCAAATTTCGGCCAGGTTACATCTATGTGACTTAAAATAACCATTTATTGACTTTTTAATTGTAACATAAAATATTGTTATTCGCGGCCTCTCACGTCATGGTGTTCAACCAAAAAACATCCCTCTGTCTAGTAACTACTCAAAAAACTGCATTGTATTCTACTGACTCAATCAGTCATGATATTTATTACAGGTACCATTACGAGTTGGGAATTATGTAAACAGACCGGTTAATTTGATAAATTTTCATGTATTTATAATATTCACCGGCATTAATGGTAATTATGTATAATTGTAGGTTGTTGTATAAAATCACCAGTTTATTACTTTTACCGTAACATATGTTTATATACATATTGTAGCGTGATTATCCATCGAATTAATTAAGACTGTATATTTCCCACACACTTTAATAAACCAAATCTATTTACAATATTTGAATACATATTAACGCATCGAGTGACTTAAAATATATATATATATATATATATATATATATATATATATATATATATATATATATAATTTAAGTTTTGGGGAAACAAGGAGTCTTTTAACAAAATTCCGAGTTATTTATATATTTGAGCTTTTACGATGGTGCGAATTATTTTTTATAAAAATTTGTCTGTTTCTATAATTTTCTACTGTTACCGATAAAGATGGGCTTTAAAAGTAGTTTTTACTAAAGAACAAATTACCTCAAGCTAAATTTCTTCATGATATCGAAATAAAAAATATATTCCTTTTACTGTGTTTTCTTTAAAGATATTGATAATTTTTAAAGTAAATAAGTTCTTATCATTCTTAGTAAACATAATTTATAGTTAAAATAATGTTTCTTCATAATATCTGCATGTATAAATTTTAATGGATATACTGGAGTTTTATATCAACGTAAGTAATTAAAATTGAACCTTTGTTTAAAATCTGTATTATTTATGTAAGTAGAATTTATATTTAAAATCATTGTAATTTATCATATCAGCATTATAGTAATTTTAATCGATTTATTAATGTTTCATATTTACATAAGTATATAAAATTCTGTCTTTTTTATGGTATAAATTCACTTTTAAGGTTATCAAATTAAAATATGAAGCACATTAAAATATGAAAAACATGAACTCATATTTCGGTTTTACGGGGAAAATTAGGTTTTTTGAGAATTGCTTTTATAACCCCCCTAGGGAATCTAGAAACAACTGTAAATAAAGTTATTGAATTTCCCTTAAATATTATTTCTTTAAAGTGAATTTTAATAAATTAAATATACTTTATCCTGAACATTAAAAATATTGATCCTAGATTAGTGCTAGAAACGACTCCTTGACTTTGATATCAATATTTTCTCACGACAGCAGCCAAATATTCAACGTTATATTTAATCAAAGTAACATTTGTAAAATTAATTATTCCTATCGAAATGTGCATGTGATTACATTATACATCTAAAATTCATTTTAGGAAGGCATTTGGAAATAAACGCGTAGTCTAAGTTACTGTAACATAGGCGGTAATATGTTCTAAGAGCAGAGCACCCTTAATTTAATTTATCCTGCCAGTACGTACAGCATTAAAAGAATGAGACATTAAAAACAAAAAGCATATAGCTGAAAGCATAAAGTTTAATTTAATAATTGATTTGTTTTGATCGTTAACAGAAGTTCATCGAAGGGATGGAAATGCAGTTATTACAAAATTAATTAACGATCATCTTTCCTAAGAGAAGAAAGTAGTCACAAAGCGCTTGTTTTTCCTGCGGATAATTACATGTTAACAGCTGTGTACAGTGTTGACTTTCAGTTCTGTATTTGTCAGCCCCAGCTCCCTCTTTCAACAACACACGTTATTTCTGAAGTCGTAATATCTCTCTCTAATATTGGGCCGCATTCGTTTACGTATGAACGTAACTGTATATCAAACTCATTTTAATTGAAAGGTTTATGAATTTCTGATTTGGCATTATTAGACACTCAAATTCATAGTTCAGTAGTTTCTAGTTTTATTTACTCCTGATAATAGGGCAAAAAAATTGAAATATTCTTATATTTCGAGCGAATGTTTTGCTTTAAATTTATTCCACGACTTCGAAATTCACATAATCGTAAATGGATTAATTATTTTTGACATCATTTTAACAATTAATTTATAAATCATTTTATCAATTCATTTGTCAGTTAATAGGCGCGACCTACCTTCTACCAATCAAAATTCTATCATGTTCGTATTCTGATCTACCATCTTAATTTTTATGTATATGCAACATGCTTCAACCTTTAAAAATTTTCCGAAGGGATATACGATATAGCTAAAATTTGAATAGATAAAATATATGAAAACACCATGATATTAACCTCTGAGTGGAAAATATGATTTAACCACAAAGATCTAATTTCATGACATTTCATTGAAAACTTTTGAAAATAATCTATTAAAACCCATTAGAAACTACAGAAATTTTTTCTGCGTTTACCATTGTGGCCACTGATGTTTTAAATAAAGTTCTTTTGCAACAGGTTTTCGGACTAGGAATCAGTAAATATGCCTTTCATCGTCTAGAATTCAGCTGAAAACTCAAAATTTCGGAAATATGTTCTTGAATAGTTCCCGAAAATTTAAGGGGTCCCAGTCATAACGATCAGTCTCAGTAAAAACGATCAATGGCTTTAAATTAATTGAACTTTTTTATGGTGATCTCTCTTCAAAGGGTATTTTCAGAAGAATGTGCAATTAAATGACAATTGAAAAATCATAATTTTAATACGTAGGTTTGGGGTGTAGCTCACCGTAAGTATGGCAAACCTACCCGAAATATTCGATAGAATTTGAACCATCTCTGAGAACTGCTACTTAAGCAAGCTGGTTTTGATGAACCTACTTTCCCTTTAGACTCTTTCTTTATTAAGTTGACTGCTAAAGAGGGAAAAAATGCTTAAAAATACAGGATATACTAAGTCGTAGTGGTTTTGCAGCCCTCATATTCATACAATAAAGGATTATATACTGCTGATATCAATCTTGTTTTTACCACTATGCTGAATCCATCACCATTCCTTCCCCTAGGAATTAGCAATAATTAACCTTTAAAAATGTTGTTTTATCATTATTTAAATAAATATATAAAGGTGAAAAAGTAATCAAATCGATTGTTGTTACACACGAATTAATAAAATTCAAGAAAGAATAAACATATACAATCCGCAGCACGCCAGACGTACTGTATTTATAAAAGATGTTATTTGGCATGCAATAAACTAATTAAATAAACTATTTAACTATATCAGTTTATTTCCACTTTACAACTTAATCTTACGAGACATTTCTAACCAGAAAATTCGTTTGCTTAAGAGCTTTGTCGCCTCCAGGAAACATTATATAAGTAGTATAAAAATAAGGCTTCACCAACACACCAAATGATGAGGTGCGAGGTGCAAGGGGGGCGTGGTCTATTGAGGACGTCAGCGCCACCTGGCGGCGTTTGTTGAGTCAATCAGGAGAAGGCCATGATCTTAGCGCCCCCTTGTGGGAAAACCTGGTACCTTGTAGTACAGCAGAATCTTGAAGAGAGTATGTGCTCCGCTTAGCGCCATCTATAGGTCAAATATGGAATTAAATTACGTATAAGGTTACGGATCTATATTTTCAGTGCTGCCATCTGATGCTGAAAGCTAGAACTACAATTTTACAGAAGATATATATTTTTGAAGACTTGACAGGAGCTGGTTTCGAATCCGCCTCGAAAATGTTAGCTGACCAGTGACACGGTCGTAATCCGATCGAGCCACCGGGATCTTGCCATTGTACGGTATTATAAGGTATTTAAAGAGTGAATATTTTAAAGGGAACTTGAGAAATATGATAGAGGATTCTGTGGTATATTATTTTAATTAGTTAATTAATTAATTAATTATTTTTTTAATATAATACATACTAAGCGCCTCCTAGCGGGAAAAACTGGAACTAAACTAGAACTTTAAATATTTAAGATTGTAAAACGATTTTACGCCGTTAGCAACATCTAGTGATTAAATTTAACTTTTAAAATTATGCTTTAGACAATTTTACGCTGCAGGCGCCATCTATTGGTAAAAATTACAACTACATTTAAAATTTAATTTTGTAAAAGGTTTTATTTTAGTTTAAATTCTAAATTAAAATATATTATTAACTTACTATTTTTTTAACGACAGTAGTAATTAGTAAAAAATAATTATAATTGCTTATTATTACTTTAAAGACATATCTAATTTATAAATAATATTTGAAAAAATATTCTATTAAAAGGAGTATTTACAAGTCTTTTAACATTAAATCTATAAGCGAAGATATTAACAAGGATATTTTTACGCATAAAATTATTCAAAACAGCTGTTAAATTTAAAATATCTTTAATTTTCATGCTAATATCAATTTCAAGTATAATATAATTTAGATATATCTTTAAACCCATTTAAACATAACTTGAAGACTTTAAATTATACAATTACCATCTAGAACCTGAAACTTAAAAATGTATGCGTCAATTTGATTATCTTTATACGCTTTAGTCAAAGTAAGATATAGGTTTTAGATTTCTCAATGCATTAAGCACGCCTTTACTTTATGATTTTCAAGTTTTGTTTATCTGTTAAAAGCATTTAAGGTTTAAAAAAAATACATTTAAAACAATACATAAACTGTATAAAGATAATCAAATTGACGCATACATTTTCTCGTAGTTTCACTGTGACATAAACTTTACCAGAAGGAAATATAAAATTTGAAACTAACATTTTCTTTGTGATTCAAAACCTTCTTTAGCATTCATTCTATGTTATCTTACCTGTTCTTGCTTGCTTAAAATATCTGTCTGAATTAAAGAGACTGCTGCTTCATCCTCTTTCTGAGT
The DNA here is from genome assembly GCA_907164885.2 of Dolomedes plantarius. Classification (NCBI taxonomy): domain Eukaryota; kingdom Metazoa; phylum Arthropoda; class Arachnida; order Araneae; family Dolomedidae; genus Dolomedes; species Dolomedes plantarius. The sequence goes on from OU015493.1 coordinate 28,088,085, forward strand.
CTCAAAATTAACTTCAGGTGGAGGTTCATTTTATGATAGACCGTTACTTCCATGTTTTTAATAACTTGCTTTCTTGTTTGTGTGCGTGTTTGTGTGTGTGTCCAGTACAAATCTTGCAATCGATTTTTAACTAACTTCCCGGCTAGCTAGACATTTGAAACTCTTAGAAAAGCTCAGAACATGATGACAATGCATTTTTTCAATACTTTTAGCCATCTTTAAGCAGCTTTTTACCATTTTTTTTATTATTTTCAGGTAATTTTGATTTGTAGACTGGTACAGCCATTTATCGGCCGGAACGGGAACGAAAAGTTAAACGCAAGTTAACTTCCAATTAACTTCATTTTCTTTCAAGTTGATGGGATAATTCATCAAAAAAATTTTTAAAAGTATTTATTAATACATAGAATTTTCAAGTTTATATGATTCAACAGAAAATTTAAAAACACGGTATATAAAAAGTTCTTTTTATCTTGTAATTATTTTCCAAATCAGAATCGTCTTCTATTTCGCTATTGGTGATTTCGGAAGCGTTATTAACTTTTTCGATTAAAGCCTGAAGCTTTTCTTCAGTTCTAAGATGTTCAATAGAGTCATTTGCGAAAGAAGACGTTTCCAAGCCTAATTTTACAGACGTCCCAAACATTGCTTCATAAGGAGGAGTACACTTGATGCGTTCATAAAATGCTCTATTTTTCATAACTGCACAAAGCGTAAGGGTCTGTTTACATAGCAGTCCGTAAGCGTAAGCATAAAAGGAAAATTTTTCGTTGAGACGCAAATAAACCAATCATAGGCCTTAATAATTTCGTTTATAATCATTTCGAGGTTTGTCATTGGTTAAATGTATTTCAATTTTTTACGCTTACGCTAACGGACTGCTATGTGAACAGGCCCTAACCCTTCGGAACATTTACTAGATTGATTGCCAAGAACATAGCATATTTTCAATATCCTGGTTTGCACGTTTGATCAAACCTTGAGTCTGGCTGTGCCTAGGTTATCCGTGCACAATTTTCAAATCCGGCCACATTGCCACAAGTTTCTTCTACGATTTTGTTCTAAACTCACGGTCATTGTCACTGTGCAGTACACTGGGGGCACCAAATATAGTAAAAATATCAATTAGATACTATGCAACCTCTTCTGCACGTTTGCTTTTTAGGGCACGCAACGGTACAACTTCGTCAAGTGGTCTTGATAGACAAATATAAACAAAAGGTCCTTATCTGGTTGAGACTGCATGTCAGTTAGGTCTACCGGGCATCTTGAGTTCATCTTTTGAAAGACCATTGGCCTAGCAAAAAGTCCTTTCTTGGGTACCTTGTATATTTTTTGACAACTTTCACACAAATTTAAATAAATCATCACTTCTTTTGGTAGTAATGTTTTTGTACTTTTTTTGAAGTTCGTTTAACATCCTGTTTCTACCACCATAACCTATTGATTAGTGTGCCTCATGAATTATGGTAAAAAATTCTTCAAAGTACACGTAAAATTTAATACTGGAGCTGTCTTTACTTACGAGAAAAATAAGTGATTTCAACATTGCCTACTTTCATTACGTCGTAACTTTTTGTTTTTACTACGTATTATTCACTTTTTTCAACAAGTCATCATATCTTTCTTTCGTCAGAAAACCACTGTTTCCTTTCTTAGTATCCTAATATTAACTAACTTGGAGTTGAAACTCTCAAGCATACCAGCCATTAGTCAATATTTTATAAAATACGAGTGTAAGATATCACCTCTTACTATCTTGAAGAACATTCCTTGTCTCTTCGTAAAAGGAACAATACCTACACTAGTTTGTTATTGTGTAGACGGAGAATTACACTTTTTTCTCTCTTGAAAAGAACACTTTACTTACAAAACGACACATTTTTACAATTAAATACAAACAAAAAAAAAGAACATGTATATATTTGCTACAATCTTTGCTGCGCGCACGTCATCTACCATTTTCATCCATCTCGCTTCTCTCCTCTTCCATCCGGCGCCCGTCGCGCCACCTGCTGGTTTACGGAAGTGCGTCATATGACGTCACACGCCGCCGCCAAGAGAAAAATACGCCTTTGCAGAGGCGAATTTTGCTAAATAAAAAGTACTAGGTGTACAGTCAAAACCGTCAACGTACAACGCAGAAATGTTTCTCCTCAAATCACTTGAAAAATATAAATGTCTTTCTTTACTTAAATGATTGAGTGAGTGGTTTTGCCAAGCCTTAATTGTCCTTCTAAGTTTTAAACAGTAACTCAAAAACGAAAATTATTATCACAAAATACATGCACATATGCAGTCCAATTTTCCACTTGAAAAGTTCAACTGTGGTGAAGATAAAATTTACATTTACAAACTACAATGAATATGCACTAACATATGATTTTAAAAAAAAGTAACAAAAATAATTACCCCTTATCAAAGACCGTTAACCGGGAGAGAGCATCGGCCCCTTGGTGGAGGACGCCTGGCCGGTGCGTAATCCTGTAATTCCATTTTTGCAGGGCAAGAGCCCATCTAACCAATTTCGGACTTTTTGGAGTTGTCTGAGTTAAAAATTTTAGAGGATTATGATCGGTAATGATCTCCACAAGACTACCATGTAGCCATTTGTCAAATTTTTGTAAGCCAAACAAAACCGCATAAGCCTCTCTTTCTATGGTTGCCCAATTTCTCTGCGTTTGATTTAACTTACGACTTACAAACGCTATAGGTTTATAATTACCCTTCTCATCCATCTGCGTCAAACAACCCCCAACTGCAACCGCGGACGCATCTACATGAATCTGGAAAGGTAGATTGCAGTCCGGTGTAGATAAAGCAGTTACCTCGCATAATGCATTCTTTAATCTTTGGAAAGCTTCTTCTTCCTGCTTCCCCCAAAAATATTTCCTGATTTTTTCCCTTTAGTTAACTCAGTTAGTGGGCGAGCTAGCTCAGCGTAGTTAGGAATATAACTTCGATAAAAACCCATCAGACCTAATACTGACCTTACCTCCTTTTTTGTGGAAGGTCTCTTTAATTGCTTGATGGTTAAAATTTTCTCATCGTCTGGCGCATGCTTACCGTCACCCAATTTATGACCCAAGAACGTTATTTCCTTAGCCGCCAATGTGCACTTTTTTAATCGTACAGAAAATCCTAGTTCCTCTAAATGAGATAACAATTTGTGCAAATGACTCAAATGTTCCTCCCATGTTTTGGAAAACACCACGATATCGTCAATGTACGCTTGTGCATACTGAGAATGATACCGTAGCACTTCATTCATCGTCCTTTGAAAGGTTCCCGATGCTCCCGCCAAGCCAAACGGCATAACTTTCCATTGGTATAAGCCATTATGGGTAGCGAAAGCAGTTAGACTTTTACTCCCCTCATGCATTCTTATTTGATAGTAACCTTTCAATAAGTCTAAACAAGTTAACCACTGAGCCATCCCTGCAGTAAAAATCAATTCCTGCATATCTTTCATCGGGTAACTGGGAACTCTGGTTACCGAATTAAGAGCTCTGTAGTCAACACACATTCTAATGGAAGCATCCTTCTTGGCGACGCACACTATCGGGTATGTGATCTCGGCCTCCGAGTGTTCGATGAGGTTGAGGTCAAAAAGTTCTTGGACTTGCTTATCCACTTCAGTACGATAGGACATTGGTACGCTGTACGCATGAGGTTTGCGTCTGGTAGAATTAGGAAGCAGTTCAATCTTATGTTCTCCGACCATTATAGGTTGTACTGGTCGTGACAATAGTAGTTCGAACTGTTCTAAAAGCTCAATCAATTGTTCTCGTTGAATCTGATTCAAACTTGGCGTTTTAATAGCAAGAATTTCTTGATGAAATGCAGAGTTTCCGTCTAACAGAGGTGTACTTTCTACATCCCCAAATTCTTCTTCTCCTTCAAAAATTACATTCACCGTACTACAACTTGCACTAACGAACTCTCTGATTTTGTTCTGATGAACATGCTTTTTACCATTGTCTGGCATCTTTACAAAAAATGAATGTTCATTCTTTTTTGATTCTATGACACCTGGACCTTGCCATCTAGCTAACAGTTTGTTACTGGAATCTGGTATGAGCACAATAACTTTGTCTCCAGGTTTAAAGGTTTTCTTTGAAGATCTCAAATTATAGTGATAGGCCATTTTTTCTTGCTGTATCTCCGTTGTGATATTTGCCCTTTCAGCCGCATCTTCTAATTGAGCCTTAAGCTTCTCCATGTAACTGGACACCGGGGTAGTATCCAATTGCAAAGCTTCTAGCTTACCAGACCATGTGTTCTTGAGAACAGATAATGGACCTTCTGGCTTTCGCCCATATAACAACTGGAAAGGTGCAACACCTGTGGTACTATTTGGAACTTCTCTATAGGCCCATAGAATAAATGGTATTTTTGTATGCCACTTACGGGGCTCGTCTCGAATGACATGATGAAGCATGCGTTTCAAAGTTTGGTTGAATCGTTCTACTAATCCATTAGACTGTGGATATAATGGAGTGGAAAATCTCGGGCTAGAGCCAATTCTTCTTTCAAATTCTTGCGTTAGAGCAGAATTAAAATTGGTTCCGTTATCTGAGGCTATAACATTCGGTATTCCAGTCCGCATAAAGATTGACAACAATGCTTCACAGGTAGCTTTCGCATTAAGACTAGTCAAAGGAATTGCCTCAGCCCAACGGGTATGCTGGTCTACCATGCATAAAATGTATCGATGTCCTTTAGAACTTGGAGGCTGGATTGGGCCTATCAAATCTACATTTACAACTTGAAAAGGTAGACTTGGTCTTGTTACGGGTGTAATTGGGGCTCTATCTTTCTGTTGTACTCGTCTGGTCATTTGACAGTCTTCACAGAGTTCACAAAACCTTCTGACATCTTTGGACATACCAATCCAATAAAATGAGTATCTTATCCTTTCAGTCGTCTTCCTGGCACCCATATGACCTCCAAATATTGAGCAATGGGCCAATTTCATAATTTCCTCTCTTCTATTCTTAGGCAAAACCAATTGGCCTACAGTTTCCCCCAATACCTTTTCTTTATGGAATAAAAATTTGCCATGATAATAGAATCCTCCTGACCCTCCTTTAGCCCTCTTTCTAGCTTCTTTTAGGTCGTCACACCTTTCCTGTTCCTTCCGAAAAAGTTCCGATATGGCAAGCCTGTCATCATCGTCAGGAGTTTCCACAGCCTGGACCTCCAGGATCATTGTCGAACTTGCATCTCCTCCGTTTATAATATCATTCCCATTAGGAATTTTTTCAACTTCATCTTTATCCTCTTGATGAGTGATACTGTCCCCAGTTTCAGCGTTCTGATTACAACTTAGGATGTTCCTTACGTCTGGCGGCATTAGAACATCTTCCACTAGTGAAGGAGCAACTGCACAGAGAATTTCCTGATGAATCACATTAACTTGTCCTCCCAAGATAAGACTCATTGGAATATTCACCAGGGGACATTTCTCTGCTGGACCGAAAATACCTTTTATAAAAATCGATGGCTGATCTTCTAACTGGTAGTCTGAAATAATGTCCTTTCTCACAACAGTAATTTCAGATCCAGAGTCTATTAACGCTTTAGCTGGTTTACCATTAACACTAATGTCTATTCTTTCTAAATCACAAAGTTTCTCTCCTAAGATGCTTCCTTGGTGAGACATGACCTTAGCTACAACCGCTGTTCCACTTCTAGTTCCATTTTCGTCTGTATTCCTTTCCACGGTAGCATTATGGACAGTGGCTTTCCTTTTCACATCCTGATTTGCCTTAGCTTTGTATACCTCCGGACAAAATTTCTTTGTATGCCCGTCTTTCCCACACGAATAGCACGTAAACGCTGGGCGTACCTTCCCATTAACAGCTGGTGGATTAGTGTCTGACCTTTTAATATCTTGCGTACTACCCTTCTTTTCTTCCTGACTATTTCCAAAGCTTGGTCTTCTATAAGGTTTATTCCAATTTTCCTTATAAGACGTTTCCTTCGGTTTCTTATAAAATGATGTTTTGATAGTTTCATAATCATCCAACTTGCTGGAAATTATGTCCGAAGACTTAAATAGTGACCATTCATCAAAAAAATGATCTCGTACTTCAGGAGGCACTTTCCTTTTTATTTGGTCAGTAACAATCAAATCACCTAATTCCTCAAATGTCGTAATTTCTAATCCTCGAATCCATTCCCTGAAATAATTTTTTAACTCATATGCAAAGTCGCTCCAGGTTATGTCCGCTTTTTTCATGTGTCTGGTGAACAATTGTCGAAACCTTTCAGGAGTAAGCTTAAATCTTTTCAGTAGCAGTTCTTTGACTTTCTCATAGTCATCAGCGTTTTCTTCGCTTTCCCTAGCAATAATCTCCGCAATTTCATATGGCAAAAGTCCAATAAGGTGAGAGACCCAAAATTTTTCCTTTATATCTGCCCTTTTTACCTGTCGCTCAAATAAAACTAAATAAAGACTAATATCACAGACCTTAGGGTCAAATTTCTGTATGATGTTATACAACTTCATCCGGGGTTTCTCATCAGTTCCCATTGCCACACCATTTTTGACACTAAGTTCGAGCTTTCCCTTTTCAATCTGCATTCTTTTCAATTCAAATTCCATCTCTTGTTTCCGCAATTCATCCTTTCTTTTGCGTTCTTCCCTTTCTAATTCATCCCTTCTTTTACGTTCTTCCATTTCTTCCTTTCGACGGAACTTTTCTACTTCTTCATCTAGTTTTCTATCCTCAATAACCGTGTTCAAAAACCCTTTTATAAATTCCTCATCATACCCGTCAACCTTCAAAATGGCATTTCTTAGTTCCAGCACCTTTAATTTCTCAGCGTCTGGAATTCCCAGCTCAACTGCGATCAGCTGCAGATCCCTCTTATTTCCGTTAGAGAGGAATGCCATGTTTGAAATGATCCCCAGAAAAATATTTAACTAAATCAAAAAAATAACCCAAAAATTACTGCAGAGATGCTCTTACAATAAATACATGAACATGAATATGTTTATTTGGATACGTTAAAACAGCAACATTAAAAAAAAATCCCATTTCGAATTACACATTAGCACCTCTTTTAAATACTGAAATAACTAACATTACATCAATAATAAATATACTAGATCATTAAAACTATGTATACATAATTGCTAGACCAAATTAAAAAAAAGAAAAATGTATAATGAATGAACACACGCACTATATTCTCTTTTCTCTAGCAAATCCCTTAAAATATATTGCTGTGCAATTTAACACTTCTTTACTCAACAGAGAGAGCGAAAAGGAAAGAAAAAAAAACCTTATTTTAAATTTACTTAATTAGCATTAAGTGTAAACGAACCCTTTTATTTCACAAAAAACCCACAGAAATAGAAATTAATAGCATGTAGATTCCTTCATTCGTGATTCGTGAAATAAATAAATACGAATAATATTTCACACATTATTTTTCCCTTTTGCACCTATGAATGAATGATCTGTTTAAATAAGAATAGAAATCTTAAATGGTGCCAACTTCGTCGCCAATTTATCTATTTGTCTCCACCTGTACCAGAATGAAATTCAAATGGTGTGAAATGGAATTCATTCAATTTATGGTGTGATCACCGACTAACACAGTAAATTATATTATATGTTACTAAAATAAACAATAATACACATAATATGGGTATAAATATCATGAAATAATAGATATTTAAAACTTAAATACAAAACAGAACTTTTAATCTTATTTATTAACCAAACAAGAATGCATGACAGGTAACCTAAACTAACGTACTGATGTACAATTAAATATTTTACGTTTGTGTTAAAGTAAACATATGAAATTTCACTGGCGTGAACAGAACATATAATAACAGCCGTTTACTGGCGTAAACTAATGTACTGATGTACAATTAAATAATTTACGTTTGTATTAAAGTAACTACATGAAATTTCACTGGCGTGAACAGAACATGTAATATCAGCCGTTTACTGGCGTAAACTAATGTACTGATGTACAATTAAACTATTAATCCTTAATACACAACGCTAATAAATTTAATTCAAGAAATGTATTTTGTAAATACGATAACCCTACACATAATAAAACTATGGCAAAAATAACCACTCACTCGTTGCTTCGGTTCGGATCCGGGAGCTGCCACCACAATGTAAGATATCACCTCTTACTATCTTGAAGAACATTCCTTGTCTCTTCGTAAAAGGAACAATACCTACACTAGTTTGTTATTGTGTAGACGGAGAATTACACTTTTTTCTCTCTTGAAAAGAACACTTTACTTACAAAACGACACATTTTTACAATTAAATACAAACAAAAAAAAAGAACATGTATATATTTGCTACAATCTTTGCTGCGCGCACGTCATCTACCATTTTCATCCATCTCGCTTCTCTCCTCTTCCATCCGGCGCCCGTCGCGCCACCTGCTGGTTTACGGAAGTGCGTCATATGACGTCACAACGAGAGGGTAGCTAAAAAACGTCTAGCCGCCACGAGATTAGAACTACTAAGAAAAAATTGTATTTCCCTTTTCCTCTTCCTGCAGACTCTTGTGGTGGGAGGAGTCCAGTTGACAGTTCGAGAATTCCACCCCCCTAAGGATTGACATTTTGAGGGATTGTAATGGCTCTCTTTCTATAGGGGGGTAAAGCGCTGCCCCCAAAGTTTTTATTAAAAATATATTTTTGTCAACTATTTACAGGTACATAAATACTGATAATCAAATAAAATTAGTATCGTCAGATAGCCTGAACTTTTCTGCAAAGCGCTACAGGATAAATTTTATAAATTTTGTCCACCGAAGGAATTTGTGAGCGTTTAAAACACACTATACCAGATTTTATCCCGAATAATTTAAATTTTAAAATATTAATTAATTTTTTTTAAAACGAAAAATGTACACAAATGTAAAATTTCTTTCTCTATGACGGAGTACAATTTTTTAAAAAATCTTTGAATCCAAGTCGGCAATCAGTGGACAAATTTTCTCCACAGGTTAACATTGAGGTGCGCGAATCCAATGGGGTTAGTACATAGCAGCCTTAAGTTATGGACTTTTATCACATTTATCATTACGAGTTGGGAATTATGCAAACAAACCGGTTAATTTGATAATATTTCAATTATTTATCATAGTTACCAAATTTAGTGGTGATTATGTATAATAACCATCAATTATATATAATCACCGGATTAATCACATTTACCGTAATTAATATATATAAACTGAAGTGCCACTGAATTAGGGATACCTACCTAGTAACGAGTTGGGCATCCTCTGGTCTTGATAACGACTGCCACACGACGAGGCATAGATTCAACAAGTTTCTGGAAACATTCCACGGGAATGGCTTGCCAAATATTGGCTAAAGCTGTCCATAATTCAGTAAGGTTCTTTGTGCTGTGTGATGGCCTTTCACGCCTTGTTTCAAAACATCCCAAAGATGCTCAATAGGATTTAAGTCTGGGCTTCTAGGTGGCCAATTCATGACAGAGAAGTCAGAGGAATGCTCATCCAACCAGCCAGTAGCCAACCGGGAATTGTGAGAGGTACAGTTGTCTTGCTGGGAAACTCCATTACCGTGCGGATAACAGAACAGGATAAACGGATGGAGGTGATCACCCAGCAAGTCTACGTACTGAATAGCATTGAGGGAGGTTGGTACACGCACCAAAGATCTCAAACTGTGCCACGAAAACACACCCCAGACCATGATTGAGCCCCCATGCCCTTGTTCAGTTCCAGCCAGGCATGCAGGATCCTTGGCTTCATGAGCCTGACGCCATATTCTCAGCCTGTAGTCGACGTTAAGTAGTCTGAATCGAGACTCATCACTCCATGCTACTCGTTTCCAGTCCTCCACACTCCAGTCTCTGTGTTCTCTTGCCCAGGCAAGACATGCAGTCCGATGGCGATTATAGAGCAATGGTACTCTCGTACGTCGACGGCTCCCGAAACCCATATGGTGAAGCGAGCGTTGCACAGTCCGTTTACTGACTGTACGACTGGCACCGTCATTAAACTGGGTGGTAAATTGAGCTAATGTTTGGCTTCGCTGGCTACGTACAATACGCCTGAGCCGTCTCTCACCACGCACTGTCAAGGCTAATTGTCCTTTGCAGTTTGCCCGATCGCTAGTTTTTTTTCCACCATCCATGTATTCTTGGTATATTCTGGACACTGTCGACCTTGAAAATCCTATCTGTCAACGATTTCGGAAATTGAATGGCCCATGCGTCGCGCACCTACGATTTGTCCGCGATCGAAGGCGTCTAAATCAGACAGTTTACCCATATTGGCAATTCTAACAACTAATTCAGAACAACTACAGTACGCGCTATATATGCAGTTACCACAGCGCCCTCACATGCGCATACATGATGCGCAGCACTACACAATTTGCATAGGCTTTGCTATCCCTAATTCAGTGGCACTTCAGTGTATATATATATATATATATATAATGTTATTTTAGTTATGTTTTTTTATGCTCTGACACTTAATCAGTCAATATTTATTTATTTTCAAGTGCAATTTTAAGAATTTAAGCTTGATTATAATTTTTTAAGGCACAGGACGTTTTTAACGAATTTATATTCAAAAGCATTTAATATTTCTTTTAAATTCCCTCTTAAGCACTTGTGTAATGTCTCTATTTCACATAGCATACGGAGCTCACGTATTAGATTCATACCTCATATCATCGATGAGTAACTACTACTGTTGAAATTAAATTCTTTGAAGTTTAAAACGTGGATCGTCATTTTATGTATCTTCCACACAGAAAATATTTAGTAAAACTAGGCTGAATCTCCCGAAACTTTCATCCACCGGAAATGTTTTTGAATGTTTTGCAAATTAAACAAAAAGCCACGTATTCAGAATATGGTTCCAGGGTGCAAAATTTATTTACTCCTAAATTTCAAACTTCCACGAAGAATAGAATACGTATTTGGTAAAAGCAGTTAAATCCAATGCAAAAAAGTTTTTCGTTGATTTGTTAATTTTTCCAAAGAGAGATAACCTAAGTGTAAGGAATACTCCAACACATTTGACGTCACAATTTTAAAAGTTATATAACATACTCACGTGTGTGTTTGTGTGTTTTTGTGTCTGTATAATATATTAAACATATGCTACAGTGGTGACGGATTATCTGTAATATACGTATATATATATATATATATATATATATATATATATATATATATATATATATATATATATATATATATATATATACATATATACATATATATATATATATATATATATATATATATATATATATATATATATATATATATATATATACATATATATATACATATATATATATATACACACACACATATATATATATATATATATATATATATATATATATATATATATATATATATATATACAGTATATATATATATATATATATATATATATATATATATATATACAGTATATATATATATATGTATATACATACATACATTTATATATTTTATTGTTAAATACACATCACAAAAACATTTTAAATTTTCGAATATACAGTAACCACCGCTTATAGTGATCAGTGGTTATCAGTGGTAAGAATCAACCGTTTATAAGAATCAATATCGCAAAAACAAAAACAAATGTATTATTTCCATATTAAAATTTTCGCTTTAAAGAATCAATCCACCGATTTTAAGAATCAGCTTACACTCTGGGCTTTCCTTTCTTTTTTCAAAAAAAGCCACTTTAACCCTCAAAAGGCACGAAGTTCTTTCTTTATTTTTTTTAAAGAAAGAGTGATAAGATGGGATGGAATAGAGTCGTAAAATGCATCAATTTCTTTGTTAGGCATAACATAATGGTTTCCCCTTAAACACTTTCCTTAAACACTGCCCTTTTAGCTTGACCCAGGGACATCTAACCCGTCCGAGTCCGATTTCACTTTTCTCCACTGACAAACAAAGACAGGGACTCATTTTTCTCACCTCCTACATCCTGGTTACTGCTTCCTGGACCCTGAAACACATAAATCTTCGGCGAAGTGTCCACTATCATTTAGGCAAACGTGACATTAGTAGATTCCGCACGTTATCAAACCCTGAAACGTAAGCTAGAAGTTCGTCTGAGACTATTGGTATCGAAAGAGGTATAAACAGCCTCCTGAAAACTTCATTACGTCAAACTACCACAGAAAACTTTTTCTTGCACCCTTCCTGTAGTTGAAATGTTAAACTGTTAAGCAGGTATGTTGTAACAAATATCGGATTTTTTTCTTCTCTTATTAAAATCACGTATATCTACTTATAGGTCTAGAAATTAAGTTGTATTTTTAAAATTATAAAGAATAATTTTAATAAAAGATAATTAAACGTAAATTAAAGAGTATTTTATGGTAAATTATCTAATATATGTATATATAGGTGTGTGTGTGTGAAAGAAACCTAAATTTCGGCTATAAGAATCAACCGCTTATAAGAATGAAAAACAGTAATAACAAACGTGATTCTTATAAGCGGAAATCACTGTATTTTGAAATTTTGAAAAGACAATTTGAAATGTTCTTGTAATACAATCAGTGTTTTGTTGCAAAGTTTGAATTCTTAGAAACTTGAAGATAACAATATAATAAAAATTACACTTTTAACTATTTTAAAATGTATTTTAAAATAAATTTTGAAATAAATAACTACTTGCTTCGCATTTAAAAGGTATTTTAAAACAAATTCATACTTCGTTTGAGAGTTAAAAAGTATTTTAAAATACAGAAGGATATTTGTCTTGTAACATTCATACATGATCTTACTTTCAAAAGGATTTTACCAAGCAGTTCAGAAAATCTTTTTTTTTCTCGTTTTTTAATACACTGTAATCTAAATATTCATACATTTATCGTATCAGTATTTTCTATATTATATTTTGCTGATATTTTGGAGTCGGTAAAAAATGCAAATAATTAAAATTATTTCTTGTCAGAAGAATGTTTAATAAATATAGAATTTCCCAATGAAAATGTTAAATATATTAGATTATATTTATTTTTAGTTCGATTTTTTTACTTCTTTTCTCATGAATGTAAATGATATTGCATCGTTGCTTAAATTTATAAAGTCTGTTTAAATTTCTTTACTTTTGCGACTTTTCGAAATGTAAAGAGTGTGTTTCTTCGATGAATAAATGAAACCACATAAATTAGTTTTCCATAACATTTCAATAATGCCTCTAAGACATGACATTTCTTTTGTAAGACGTTTTTCCAATAAGTTAGGAATTAAATTAGCTGATATCGTTAGCAATCGCCTAGGTATTTGGACAGTTAGTCCCCAAGCTCCCCAATACCCCGCACTACACAATTGAAATCTCTAAGATCATTGCACATCCCCCTATGTTCAACCAACATCCTTTATCTAAAGTTACATAAAATGCAATATGAAATGTCTGTCGTTCCAAAAGTTTTACCTTCGGTGTGATAAAGATGGATTTTTTTGGAATGCTGCTGAAGATAATTTCGTAAATCTATTGTCTGTAGCGATCGGACCATCTGAAGCTCTGGGATTAGAGAACTGCTTTTGATTAGAAAACTCTAGAGATTTTCTTTAGATAATACTAGAGATTCTATTCTTTAGAATTTTTTTTGTTATTTAATCTAAAGTTAAGATGAGTTGAAGTTCAATTATATTGTTCCTTAATGATTTCTGAAGGATAAAGATCCAAACTGCCCCAAAGGGTCAGCTTCTTTGTTGGAGCATGTATGGAAATCCACTTGAAGGAACTCGAGGCAGTTAAAACTTTAAAATTTACCCTATTTCCTTATGCCTGTGTTTTTAACATCGGCTATTGAAAAATGATGTCCCTTCAGCAGATTTAGAGTCAGAATTATTGATTGCACTGTTCTGAAATGTACGACTGTTTAATAGTGTTTCGACTGCTACCTATAAATTGCCTTTTATTCTTCTTCAAAATGTGTTTAAAATGTTCTAAAAGGTAAATAAACGATAAAAATTGTATCAAAATTGAAGAAACTTATTTAATTTATTTTGCACATTACGTCAACACTCCAAGGAATTTTGCAAGTAGTAGAAATCAAAGGTAGAAGAGCACATGGTTTGTTTTCCTTAATTGCAGATTCCTTACTTTACAAAAGGTTTTTTTTTAGAATAAACAGGCCTAGCATCCATCAGTAGAGAGATTTTCGTTGATTTCGGAATATTTCGTTTGTTCTTCAAGGGTTTGTCAATACTAACGACGATTCCCTAAATAAACTTTTTCTGCACTGAGTTCCTGAGTCTTGAGTATAAATGTTTTGAACGAAATATTCTTAGTTGCTAAAAAAATATCATGTAACTAAAATTATTTTAGCAGATGATATTTATTTAGCAGTAGAATGAGAGGGAGTCACATTCTACTGGATTCTAACATTCTATATTCGATATTCTGAAGTTTTATATCTACGTAATTAATTAAAATTTTACCTTTGTTTAAAATCTGTATTATTTCATAATAGGGATTGGATAGATTTTGCAACAATGTTGACTTAATTTCAACACTACTAACCCTTTTAGAAAGTACGAAATGATATTTCTAGTTGTCGATATTTCTTTAGCAGTAGAATTGGATGGAGCCACAGCAAACCTTAATTAACAGGAAGGATTTTAGATACAATTGCTTGATTAGTGTATGTACTACAAGAAAAAAGTTATTTTTTTCTAAATACACATGTAGATATTTTATAATAGGGTTTCAATCGATTTTGTAACAATGCTGTCTTTATTTGAACACCACTACTAACCATCTTAGATATTGAGAAAAAAATTTAAAGGGATTATTTAAGTAACTGAAAAAGATTAATTTCGGTGTCCTTAGATGGCATCAAATATCTGGCTGCTATCACTATAACTATTTCTGACACATTTTATGTGAGTAAATTAATTTCTTTAAATCTGATTAACGTTTATGGGGATGTTTTATATATGAGAAAATACCTTCAAACCGGCTACTATAAACCTTTTACTATTTTATTATTCAACATTTGTTATTGATCCATTTTCTCAAAAGATCTTATGGGCAGTTTTATTTGCACTCAAAATTAATTTTTTCGTTTCAATTAGCAGAATATCCCCGTTAAAATTTGCAGCAGTTATTTTTACTTTTGTACAAGCATTTTTGTATAAAATTATTTTATCATTGTTATGTGTATATTAATTTGAAGAATGGCCTGTTTTCAGATAAATATATTTTTCACAATGAAATAATATACCGAAACGAAATAATACCCCGAGACACAAAACTTGAAGTTTACAGGCTATTAGTAATTTAATTCATTAAAATGCGAATTGTTAGTAACTTTAACTTCTACTTCAAAGTAAAAAACAAATTAAGCTTCGAAAAAACATGCCGACTTGAGTTGCATCTCATTTTCGATATTTGGATCACGTAGAAATTTTATACTATTCCAAGATTTCTAAAAAATCGAAATTGTTTTTATTTTTCGAAGCAAATAAGGGAAATTCTTCCCATTTCTCTGTTTTCCTAAAATAGAAAACTAATGCGATTTTACTGAAATTTAATAATTATTTTTCGTACTCATAACACCCTTTATACATCTGGAAAAAATTACGCTAAATATGAAATCCATATATTTCTGTGTGATATTACCAGTTTTTGAATGATAAATTATTAAATAATTTGGGTTTACAGAAATATTTCCATAAATTTATTCTTTATCTAGTCTTATTCATGAATCTAAAAGTACAAGACTCGTAAACATTGAAGAACTTATAATAATATTACTTTAATGAGGGAATTAAACCATTTACAAATAACTCAAATATTTCTTTTTATAAAGAAAAAAAATTCATTCAAAGAATTTAGAAGGAATACCTGTGGTATAAGCATTTTTCTCTCGTCCAAATTCATTTCTCAGAAATTCACGCTCAATAAATCTAATTACAATTAACCAATTGCACGTTATTCCATATCTTCTTTTTTTGACTAAACTGACTACATTCAAACGTAATTTATTTTTAAAAAAGAATGAATATGGTAAATATTTATTGATATAAAAGGAACATGTCCTTCGCAAAGAATTATAAATCGAGCGGGAATTTTTAACGACAAAGACAGAGCATCTTTTTCCACCACCCGAGATGGACGCAGCCATGAGGGGCAGAATACAACGGTTCCACGGCCTACCAGTTCCAGCGAGCAGATGTAGCGTGCCGAAATTTTGAAGCCCTCCAGATCCGTAGAGGGCATCATGATATTTTTTGTTATGGCCTAAGCCACCTGCTTTTCATTTATTACAACTAAATAAAATAACGTTATGATCATCAATCTAGTTTTCGAACTTTTTATTGTCGCAGTCTTATTGTTCTTTTCAGATGTCTTCAACCATTTTTGTCAGCGATCCTAAGTCATGCTTCACTCTCTCTATATGCCATCATAACTTGTTCCCCCAATTGTCACCCCATTATGACAATTTAATGCTGTCTTTACGACAAGTACTAAAGTTAATTGTTAAATTAAGGTATCCGCCAAAATTCAGAACAAAATTTTTGAAAAAATGCAATTTCTACATATATTTTATGTGTTTTAGTTAAAGACTAAAATATGAATATATGTTACTTAAAATTTTATATATACGAGGGTTGATCCCCCAAAAAGGTTAATGATAATAAAATAATTATATATTAGTAAAAATAGACAGAAAATGTAAAGGGAATTAAAAGGCATACTTGCCGATCCTTTTCCCACATAATCACCAAATCTATTCAGGACTACTGAACCCAGGACCAACTTGTTTAACCCTGCTTGGTAGAAATCACATCCCTGCTCATTGAACCATTTCTCGCTAGCTGTTTTCACATCACTGTCTGAAGAAAAGCTCATTCCAGATAAATGTTCCTTCAATTTCGGAAAAAGGAAATAGTCACTAGGTGCCGAATCTGGGCTATATGTGGGGAGGGAGCTCCAAACTTCCCACTTTTGCAGCAATTCTTGAGTTTAACGCGCAGTATGGGGCTCTCGCCTCCAAGCTAGACTACTTTTCTAAACGTGTGGCCATTTCAATCGCTCTGATGCGTCTGCGAACTTACTCTATATACCCGCAAAACCGCTGGCAGACAACTAGTGCCCTCTGTCTACACTCTGGGGAAACAGTATTCCCTCCACAATAAATACTTTTCAAATGTTGATTCTTGTAACCTCTATTTTTCTGGATCCACCCTCGTACATCTATTATAGTTCTTGAAAAAATGGGCAATTTGAGTGAAACTTTAGCCAAAATTCCCTAAAACGGTTAACACTTGACACAAAAATATAACGTAGTGATCTTTGCGTTTCTTTTTTCATTACTTATCTATGACAATAATCTTCAAAATGGAGTAGGAATCGAGTAGAAATATGAAAGAGCAACAAAATAACACTAAATAATAAGTGCAATGATATGCAATTTTTAAATTTTAGTGCTCACTCCCAATAAAAACATCTCTCTGTCATATAAAAGTATTTCTCTTACCATGAAAATTTTAGTCCATTTCAAAGCCACACAAAATACACTGAAAATTTGATAATAATACATCCATTATTTTTTGAGAAATCTTGATAATGTTTGACAGGTTTTTTGAAAATTCACGTTTTGAGAAAAATGTAAAATAAAGTGGAGATTTCATTGAGAATAAAAATATTTTTAACTTATAAGTTTAAAATGCTCCAGAATGATATGTCAGACCTTCTACATTCTGCAAGCCTTTTTTTTTCAGCGCACACACATTTTTCTCCTGGGAGTTTTTTCTTGGGACGTAGAATGTCTTTTAGAGTCGTTTATTCTTTCCTGATAACCTAATTCCAATCCATTTACCATATAAACCTCTGGCTTTAATTTTAAGTTATTAAGTATTGAAACAACATCTTTAGCACCATCATTAAATTGTAAAACAGTTATGTAAGTCCCTTACTGCAATGTCTTTAGTTCAACAAAATGAAGTTTGGGAAGGAAATTCAACATAACACCATTGAAACATTCATTGTCATTTTGGATCTTTCCATGACACACTTCTTGAGTGACTTCTGATCCTATAACTGCGTATAAATGGGTTTAAGAATGTTTATTATGTTTTGTGAAAGTCCTGGGAATTTTTCGTTGAACGTTTTAAATTCACCGGTGTAAGAAATTAAGAGAATTTGCAAACTTGGTCGATTATCTCTAGAACTACTGTACCGATTTTAATGAAATTTCATATGTACATACATTGATACAATACAAAACAAATAACCATTCAATAATTGTAATACAGATGCATGATCGTGCGTAACACTCGTTCGAGTCGGAAGGTATGAAACAGCGGTTGCAGAATAAACAAAAAAATGGGTTCATAGATGGGTTAATAGGGGATATGGTCCCCTCTTACAGATATACAGGTCTCGCAGCGTGATTTCATACTTGAAATAAGACAGTTTATCATTTTCTGTGGCAATTGATCCCATTCGTTCAGCAAAGCTGTTTTTATTCCCTGTATGGTTCTCGGAGGGGGTTGCGAGTTGCAATTGCCCTCTCCAGACCGTCCCAGACATGCTCTATAGGGTCAAGGTCTAGATATCTGGCTGGCCAAACCATCTGGCGAATATCTCACTCTCTAAAAATTCGTCGACCAGAAGAGCTTTATGTGGCCTCGCGTTAAATAACGCGTTAATTATCGTCCATTAAAATGAACTCCAGGCCAACTGCACCCCTGAAAAGGCGAACATAGGGCTCCAAGACCTCATCCATATACCTCACACCAGTTACAGTGCCTCTTTCTAAGACATGGAGAGGTGTGCGGCCATCCAACATGATGCCTGCCCAGACCATTAAACCTCCTCCGCCATAATGGTCGATTTCACGGACATTGGAGGGTAGGTAGCAGGTCCCTGGTTCTCTCCATATGAACGTACGGCAAGAATCGGTGTTTAGGCTGAACTGGGACTCATTAGTGAAGAGAACGGTCTCCCATTGATCCATACTCCAATCTCTATGCTCTCTGCACCATGATAAACGGATTCTCCTGTTCGGAGAAGTGAGCGGGGCGCAAATATCAGGTCTTCTTGCAAACAACACTCTCTCATGAAGTCTTTTGGAAACAGTCACCCTTGATACACGATTTCATGTGGCTGCATACAAGTCACAAGAGAGCTCAGAAGCTGTAGCACTCCTGTTACACCTCGCTATAATCGACAAATGGTGATCTTCTCTGGCTGTCATGTCTCTTGGACGACCTTGCCCAGGCTTTCTCTCGGTGGATCCGGTATCCTTGAACTGTTACCATAAGTAACACACGACGCTGGGCGCTAAATTGAACTCTCTACAAATTTGGACTTGAGATTGGTCTGCTTCTACCCTCCCCACAATTCGCCACCTCATTCCATCATCTGAACGTTGGTGGTTACTCATTTTTACTGTTACAATTTTAAATTAACCGATTGCTGCAAAATAACACCAAGAATTAACCCATTTCTTTGTTTATTCTGCAACCGTAGTTTCATACCTTCCGACTCCAACGAGTGCTACGCACGATCATGCGTGTGTTTTACAATTATTGAATGGTTATTTTTTTTGCATTGTATCAACGTATGTACATATAAAATTTCATTGACCGTAATTTCAATTGACGTAATTTCAATTGACCAAGTCTCCAAATTCTCTTAATTTCTTACACGAGTGCATATTATTGCTTGTTTGTACTTGCACCAAGAATCAGGTCCTTCTGGACACTGACCATGCATCTGGTATTTGAGCAACAATGATAAAAAGCTGCAATAACAGCTCTTTGCATATTTTGCAAGTTACCAGTGTTGCTAGGAATTGCTATGGCATAATAATTTTCCAACTTGTCGATAAAACGATCTGTCAGTTTTCCTTTCCCACCCAATCCTTTTGTGTATTTTTTCAAATTGAAAGTTGAGACTTTAACAACATATATTTATATGTTTATTTTACAAATTAATGGCTCTTGATAGGATAAATTTATGTTGTAAATTCGCTGTGACACACCAAGTTACATTTGAAAAATATATTTAGTAAAATATTTTAATAGTCTTACATAAAATAAATTCAAATAAAAAATTGCTTATAATCATTTCACAGGTAACATATCAAAGTTTTTTATCTGAAACGGTTTTTATCAAATAAAAATAATATTTTATACTAAGCTCAGTTTTATAAATATATATATATATATCCATTCTAATCATGAATAATTATTCAAACATAGCATTTTAAAATCATTTTAAAAATGCTGATTACAATGCTATTCATGATTTTTAAAAACTCAGCATTCATTTTATAAAATATTTTTTTTGTAATGTATTATAATATATCACAATTAGTCTTTCGTAAAATGAATGATGAGTTTTCTTTTTTTTTACATTTAAGTTGTGTTAAAAGATATCTATACTAATAAGTATAAAAAAAATATCGTTTTCCAGTAAGAATATCGATTTAATTCACATTATTAAAAATTATAATTATTTCTAGGAAAGAGATGATTGTGTATAAAATATTCATATAAAATATTCGAATATGTTTATCAATAAGTCCACTTTTTTTAATAAATTGTATAATGATTGATTAACCTTCTTCTTACATTATTTATTCATTTTTCTAAATTTTAAATTACAAATGTATAAATAAGGTCTTAAATTTTAATATTTTATTCTAAATTTGATCAATAATTACCGTAATATAGATTGCTAGAAAGATATATTTCGTTTCTTGTCAAAAGCAATTTATAATCAAATAGTAAAAGCATAATTTAAACTGTTTTGGAATACAGGTATAACTGAATTTTACGTATCACCTTTCAAGGTTATATATGATTTACTACTGAAAATAAGTAGAACAACTTTAAATGACGAAATAAAATAAATTAAATTTTTTCTTTTACTAATATATATTTAATGAAAGGTTTTCTTTTTGTGTCTTTTTAATATGAAATTTTTTAACTTATATATTGTAGTACTGTTAGGTAGTATAATGAACTTATGGGCACCCAGCTTCCGGGGGTATAGTGTAAGATGCCAAACCTTTCAGAACTTGCAGAGAGGGCAAATTGTTGGTGCACATCTAATTAAAGTACCTGTTACCGCAACTCCCAGAGATTGGTTGTTTCACGGGCTATGGTATAGAAAGTTATGACGGCATACAGAGTGCACAGTAAGACATCCTCTGTGAAAGAGAACAGTGGTAAAAAGAGAAAGATGACTAAAAAAAGACTGACGGGTATATAAGCGTTTCGTGGCATCGAAAAAGTGGACAACTGCAGCCAAAGTGGCCGTAGAGCTCAAACTGCATTCTTTATGCTCCAGTATCAACCTTTACTGGTAGGAGGGAACTTCAGAAACAAAACATTTGCGGCAGAGTAATAATTCTCAAGCCACTTGGAACAGATGTGAATGCAAAACAACGTCCACAGTTGTTCCACGAGCACATTCTGGTAGAGAGTTATGTAAAAGAATGTCATTTGGTCTGACGAATCATCGATCACATTGTTCCCCATAAAAGGATATTCGTACGTCTAGAGCACACCCTAGCAAGTATATGAACCCGATTGTCACCTACAAACGTTAAATCAAAGGAGACGGACCTTGCATGGTTTGGGAAACCCCCTCTTTGTTTTCTGAGAAACTTATTATAACCCTAAGATGGAAAATGACTGCGAAGGATTATAGCAAACTTTTAGCCAAACAGATTCTTACTATGATTCAAGCATTATTTCCTGTTCTGACAAGTTGGCCAGTCATTGGCCAGTCCTGTAAAGTTGTGTTCTGAAGAACATAAATCCTAAGGTGAACATCTTACATGGACCTACAATCCCCATACCTTAATATCATCAAAATGTTGTGGTCAGATTTAGAGAACACAGTCAGGAATCGATATCCACCACCAGCATCTCTACAGGAACATTCATGATTTCACCAAAAATAATGGTATAATATTCCCTTAACCACTATTCATAACCTGTAAAATGCTATTCCTAAGCGAATACTGGCTGTACTACATGCCATAGATGGTCCTAAGCGCCGTATTTATAAAGCATTTCACGTTATTCGTAAGAGTTTCCATTATTTTGATAACCACCTGTATATATATATATATGAAATGATAACTAAATTCTTCTAAGAATGAGAACTGATCGGTGAAGTCGAACCACGGGTAGTCGTTACCGGCATGGGTAGTCGAACCATGGGTAGTTATTAGGCAGTAGAAGTGGTCGACGAGTGGAGGCAGTCACTATGGCGAGAAATTAAGATCCGACGCCATGAAAGGAAGAGGCAGTTTGGTCATAGTACAGTTTTTTATTCTTGGAAATGTTGCTGGACATCTTTTAACAGGATACCTCATTCATAACAGTCCGGAGGCTGCCGGAATAACACACCATAAAACAAATAAACGTAGAGCTAAATTTGTCCATGTTTGTCCGACTAGAGCGGAACAGAGAAGACCCGCGAAAACCTTAGGTTCACGCCCTGAGTACGGGCTCGCTGAACTTTTAATTGGTTAAAAATTGACACCTGACATTAACGCGTCATATGGGGTGATGGTTCGTCAAGGTTCTCGAACAATCTTCTTATTTAAGCTTCCTGTCCGCACGTGGACTTTGGGGAAAATCTAATAGATTAATTTTGTAGATGTAGATCAAAATCAAATTGAGGGATAATGTTCTGTTGCGGTAAGACAAAGTTAACGAAGGGAAACGTGATTGTTTCATATATATATATTTATATATGATAATGTTACAAATTGACAGATCTTTCTTTATTTTGCATTTTTATTTACATTATAAGGTCAAAAGTATGTTAAGGATTCCTTAAAGAAGACGGTCGAAGTTTGCATCTTATTCGATTGCTCGACTTTACCTTTTTAAAGCCAAAAACACAGTTTTAAAAAATACACAAATTCTCGCAATAGTTCGATCTTTATTTTAATGCAAAAGTTCTATGACGAGCTAAAAAAGTTTATTCTTATATGGCTCTAGAAAGAAAGTAGTAGATGTGTAGATCATATCCTATTGATTAACTTCTGTCACGCGTTAACTACATTGTCGACACAATTTACAGATTTTTCGTGAACAACATACATTTAACTTCTGTAGTCTATAGGGATTCACAAGCTATACACTATTGGAGATCAAACAAACTGAATGTAAAACCATTTTAAATATTATAGTTACTTAATTTGGCAAATAGTTAGGGGGTATATAGTTATTAATTTTTCAGATCTGGGGAACATTAGATGCAATAGTAACATCAATTTAGTCACAAATGTATTAGTTGTAAAATGTTTTGTGCATGATATAGTGAAATTGAATGTTAATTTCTTGAAATTGTAACTTTTCATTCCAGCAAATTTATATTTTTAAAGTAAGATAGACAAACCAAACCAAGGATATTTACATGTAGCCTACAAGAGAATATACGATGCTGCAAAAAACTGAAATTTACTAGGCTTTATTGGCTTAATTTTTTGTATAAATGAAGTTCAAAATATAGTATAAAAGAAGTATATAAAAATAACGTAAATTTGTTCATGCAGTAATGGCTTGGAATCCAAAATTCATGAACAAAAGGAGTTAAAGTTACAAAATAGAGAAAACTAGTGATGGAATTTAGAAATTTCTTATCGGACACAGAAATATGGGCTAGTATTTATATGTATGTAATAGTTTCAGACTGAATTTTTCGTTGTTGTTTTTTCAGATTGAGCGACGTTTACGACACCTTACATAAACCTTTAGTTAGACGTTTAAAATGCTGCCGGTGGTTTATTTTCTTGTACGAATCGCTTCAGAAACCCGAAAATGAGGAACCCGAAATAGAATTATACCCTAAAAATCGGTATTCAACCTCAATTTAATCCACGAAAAGTTCCATCTTAAACGGTTAAAGGGTTTATGAGGATCATGATATGGTACATAAGTCCATTTAAACAGATTGAAAGAAAGTAAAAAAAAACACTTGTCTGGACATCAGAAGGACTTATGCTTCAATCTTGATCAAAAAGAATTTTGAAGATGAAGAAAAAAATGGATTCAGAAAAAAAAATGATGTGGCCTGGAAGAATGAAAATTAAGTACTTTTTGTACGAGGCCACCAAATACTTCAGATCCTCTCAGCTTCAGTGGACAATACAGATGATGTTATCCATTGCTGCAAAAGTTATATAAACTGTTCAAAGATAAACGATTCAAATTCACTTCCTGAATGAAGGAATTAGTTTAGGCCTCTGCCGCATGAAGTGACCAGATCCACTATGTTAGAATTTCGCCTTCAAAATTCTTATATTTATCAGTTCTTATATATATGCACAGAAGTATCTATGTATGTACAAAGTCCTTATATTTATCAGAATAAAAACTGAAGTCGAAAAGAGAATTTCTGTTGTGGTCATGCAACTTGTAAGAAAAATCCAAAAGAGGAAATGATGGAGTAATATGCTATAAATAGCAAATAAATGGATGTAAATGAACATATATGCTTCATAAATATAAATATTTTTCGGGACTTTTATATTCCAGTTGATTTTTATTTGAGTACGTCACACCCTCCTCGTAAATGAACTTCATTGTCAGCTTTCTGTTGATGTGTGATGTGGTAATAAAATATAATTATAATATTTCCTTCGCTATATCGCATATTATCAAAACGTTTAAGTAAACGTAATGCATTTATGAAATAGAAATATTATTTCAATAGCATTTCATACTCGCCAGTTTATGCCATTAGTGCATTTACGTGATATGAAATCCAAAAATATTTTTACAAATTATCGTACACAGTTTAAAGGAATTGTATCTTAAAATGCTGTGCCTCAAATGAAGGCTCTTCTTGGACAAATCGATCCTCCACAAATGTAGTGTTTCTAACTACAGTCACCGTTTTAAATGATACTTTTGTTATCCCATCTTCCCTTATGACATCGTGAAGCAGAAAGCAATCATTTCTGGAAATTGAATATTGGGCATCAGAGAAACGAAACTCTAATTGATACACGGAGAGGCCTTCTTTCCGTTCACCTTTGTTACGTTCTGACGATGCATATCGCATATTTTCTATGAATAAAAAGATTAAACATTCTCTTCCGAATGAACAAAATTCAATATTCTGATTTAATTAAAACAATAAATCATTTTCTTTCTCATATGAGAATGAGGGGGAAAATATGACACGATACGCGAACTCTGATTTCTTTTTACTCCATGGTTCATGCAAAAAGTTATTTACCGGGTTACATTCATACCCAAATTATAAGGCAACCAAGCGTTTTGAGTACAAATTCCATCATGGATAAATGTACCTAAATTTACATTTTTTAATTTTAGAATCTGGAAACTAAATTTTAACTAGAGATTAAAGCTATGGAGATCACAATTAATGCGGGCAAAAAGTATAATAATTTTATGCTATAAAATAACATTTGTTTAAATTTGTTTACTAAAACCAGGAGAAAAAGTGTTTTTTCCTTTAAATTAGTGCAAAATCACTTTAATACAATATTTTCCTCTCTCTGTCTTTCCCAAACTCCATGTGAATTTTATTCACTAGTCTATATACACTGCTGGCCACTGTAAATGCAACACCCTGAAGGAAACATGCAAATAACATGAAATTTACAACATGCGTTAGCGGAGGTGAGATATGCAAATGATTAGAATTTCAGCGCAGACGCACATCACGCGCGCCTGTGCCGCCACTTCAAAGCGCTATTTCAGGCTTGCAGATTTTGACGATTTAAAGTTCGGCAATTGTGTTTTTCTTGTGGTTTAAAAAAAAACGATCAATTATGCCTCTTCGAAAATAGCGATCATCTTTTGATCAAGTATCCGAGTTCGACAGAGGAAGGATAGTGGCCTACCGAGATTATGGATTATCTTTCAGAGAAATCGGTAGTCGTGTTGGACGAAACCAAAGAACTTTAATGCGGATATGTGATCGTTGGATGCAGGAGGGTACGACGGACCGGCGTGTTCGATCGCATCCACCTCAGCGCACCACTTCACGTGATGACAGGCAAATTGTGCGCATGGCAGTGACGGATCGCTCAGTCACATCACGAACCATAGCACAGCACATGCAGTCTGTAACGCACCATCCAGTGTCTGCGCGTACCATTCGCCGCCGTTTACAGCAGAGTGGTCTGTCCGCAAGACGTCCATTGCTTTGTCTACCCTTGACGCAGAACCACAGACGTCTCCGCCGCCAATGGTGCGATGACAGAAGGATGTGGACGGCAGAATGGAATGAAATTGTCTTTACTGACGAGTCACGCTTCTGTCTGCAACACCACGATGGTCGCATTCGAGTCTGGAGACACCGTGAAAAGAGGATGCTGAACAGCTGCGTTATGCACCGCCACACTGGTCCTGCACCGGGTATTATGGTATGGGGCGGTATTGGATATCACTCTCGCACACTTCTAGTACGCATTGCCGGTACTTTAAACAGCCAGCGCTACATCTCCGAGGTGTTGGAGCCAGTTGTCCTTCCTTACGTTCAGGGCTTGCCCACAGCCATATTTCAACAGGATAATGCGCGACCACAAGTGGCACGCATTGTCCATCGGTTCTTCGTCAATCGCCAGATTGAATTGCTTCCCTGGCCGCCTCGCTCTCCGGATCTTTCGCCGATAGAAAACATGTGGTCCATGGTTGCTCTACGATTGACCCAGATTCCATTCCCCAGCTGCCACAGCAATCAACTTTGGCAACGTATGGAAGCTGCATGGTCTGCTGTACCCCAAGAACTCATCCAAAGTCTCTTTGAATCAATGCCGAGGCGTGCGGCAGCAATGATCTCCAACAATGGCGGCTACTCTGGCTACTGATTTTGGCAGGAACCACACTTCACAGAAGTCTATAAATTTAATCATTTGATACTTGGTCAACATGTTATCTACAAAATAAACTTTGTTGTGATATCTCTTGTCTTTCTTGGTGTTGCAATTTGGGTGGCCAGCAGTATATATAAAACAGTTCCGTAACTGACTGACTCACTGACATACAACGCACAGACCAAACCGCTGGACCTAAAGGTTTGTAAATTTGCATGGCAATTCTTCCTATAGTGTAAATCTTTTTCGAATCTTTACCTCCATTTTCTGATTTTTGGCGAATTTTGAAAGATTAATTTTTAGAATTTAATTTATTAAATGCTGATCACGTGATTTCTTTTTCTGGTACTTTAAATAAATATATCGTCACGTCCATGACAACTAAGTGGTAAAAAAAAATTTTTTTTTTCTTACTAATACGGCAGACGATTGGACATTATCCAAAATAATATTGAAATACAATAAAAGATATTATGTTCCTCAAACTGTACTATATTAACTGTACTATATTCGTTAGTATGTCCTATTACATTTAATTTGAATATTTTCTTCTACATAATTTTGTCTATAAAAATATCCTTTACGGTTTTGTTATAAATATATTTTTTTTGTTTTTTTTACATAAATTGTATACATTCATCGTCGTATTTATTATACACACACACACACACACACATATATATATATATATATATATATATATATATGTATTTATTTATTTCTTTTGGCATTAATTGCATACATTGACCGTTGTATTTAATTTAAATGTACTCCGTAGCAAAGTGCGAGTTTTCCGCTAGTACAACATATTTTTAAAATCCGTTATGTTTATTATATAACATATAATATGTTTATTATATAAATCTTGTTTTATAATATGTTTATTATATAAGCCTTGCCCCATACTGATACTACATATTTGTAAAATCAGCATGGGGCAAGGTTTATGTGACTAGTTTATGTGGCAATGTATAATTAAGAAATAAATTTCACATTAAAAAAAATTCATTCGAAAATATAAAGATATACTTGCATATGAACGATCTCTTACTAATTAAATACTTTAGTAAAAGCAGCTTTCTTTATTAAGGTATTAATAAAAAACTTTGTAACATGCACAGAAGTATCTATGTATGTAAAAATGTGTTCGATGTTCTTCATTTCTATCATAATGTAAATATTAATAATTTTGTTTGTCTGTAGCATTTAAAACAAATCTATTGGTTTCCAACTTACTTAGTCTGTGAAGTAAAGAATTAGGCTCTTCTAAAGCGAAATCTGTATGTTCCAAGCATAAATGGGATAAGAAACAGTTTGAGGTTTAAAAATCCACATGCATTCTTTCTATTTGACTGTTCAGAAACTTTCAGTTACACGTCAAATCTTCAAAACGATTTCCTTTTATAAAAAGCTATTATACTTCAAGAGGGTTAATGTGTATCGAAAATAGCAAAATTTTAAATTCTTTTTAATCGTTAATATTATCCCGATGTCTGAAGTGTATTCTGTATTTGATAGTTAATACAGAATGTATTAGCATCGGGAGAAAATTTATTTTTTACTTTCATTTGCAACTATTCCTTCAAAAAAATTATGTGATAAATTGCAATCAAAGATATTGTAGATAAGGTTAAATTTTATCAATACAGATAATCAACTGCACGAGTGTTTATATATATATATATATATATATATGGTATTGTTTATTTTCTTATTAAATTTATTGGAAATTCATTTGTTCCAGAAAAGATGGATGATGATTTATATGTAAGTGTGTATACAAGTGCTACAAAACTCTACATCGATGTATAGAGAAAGATAATTATAATATATTCAACATAAATCGCATAAATGTGTTAAGGTTGATATATATTAACAGACACTTTACTTTAAAGGGTATCTAAACTGCAAAGGTCATGTAATGCTTATTATTTGACAGTGTAGAATGAGTTTTCTTTTAGTGCTTTTCTGGTACACCCTTATAAGGAAGGAAGAAGAAAAAGGAAAACTGTTGACTAATATTTCATATTTCATTTCCAGATATTGTGTATCCTGTTCTACCATCTACTGGTTAGAGCTTTTCCATGGTTAATTTCAAAAATTTATTTGCGGTTATACATACAATTTTGTCATTTTTTTACAAAATTTAACAAATCTCTTTGTTATGTGCACGTGTGCTTTGTATCGTAGAGTGTAACAAACTTTGTAAAACTGCCTCGCAGAAATAAAATCCTGAAATAAAAGACGTCCTTAAAATTCGGGCTTTATTACACTTTCTAATTTTACTGAAAACCATTACTTACTTGTGTTTCAAGACGATGAATCAGGTGCAAATGTTTATATTGGAGACAAATCTAAGGTTGTTTAAGAATTTGTACAAGAAAAGAAATAAGAAAATGAAATTCACTAAGAACCAGTATAGCAGACAGACAAAGAATTAACTGAAAATGGGAATAATTGCAAATTTACGTGTAAATATAAACGAAGTATGTGGCAATCAGATTTTCCAAAGTGAAAGTACACTGAACATGGTGTAATAAAGTTTTATAGAGAATGAAATGTTAGATATCTCTTAGTCTCCACAAATGTATAGAGCAAAATTATCATAAACCAAAGAAATAAAATCCATTATATTATTTTGCCGATCTTAAAAAAGGGGGATTTTAAATGTCCCCTTAAATCTGATTACCTCCTAAATCCCACCTACATTTTAAAGATTATAACTGGGGTGACTAATTTCTGATGTTTCCGGTTTTAGTTCCTTGGTTGGTTGAGAGAACTACTGTCATTTTTTTCTTGCTACACGAAGGGTTAATAAACAACTGCTTAAGCCACACTGCTTTAGTCTGATTCCGAATGGCTACAAACATCTATGCCAATGGTGGAACTCGAACCCACAGACTCCGGTAACAACTGCCAACATCCTAGCCGCTGGACAGTGGCCGAATGGCTAGGGCGCTTGCATGCCGAAGTTTGTGGGTTCGAATTCCACTCTGGGCATGGACGTTTATAGCCATTAGGAATCAGCTTTGAGCAGTAGGTGCCGGTCTAATTAGCCCTCGTATAGCAAAAATTGACTGTAGCTCTCCAAATCAAACCAAGCGTTCTAGCCATTAGCCCTGTCTTTAGTTCATTTGCAGTAACATGTTATTTGTAAAAGAGAGTCTGAGGTAAAATAAAGCCGATAATTTCGAATATTTATTATTAAATAAGTGAATGCCACAGCAGTTTCAAATGTTTTTGTAACGTATAGCAAAAGCATTAATTGGAAAATATCATAATAGAATATCAGATAGGTTCAAATATTTTCATGTTAAATCGCTGCATAAAGAATCAAAATTTGTTGACAAATCTTGATCAGTCAATTTTTCCTTTTTTTTTTTAAGCGGAGGCTTTTGCCATCAAACATTTGCCTATACTACGCCGCAGTTTACTGTCCATTTTATTATGAGGACACCATGTAGGCCGACAGCATTATGCCCTGTGAAGGGACGACGGAAACAGAGGAATTTTTCGTGACGCGATACCGGGATTCGATCCGAGCACCCTAAGCAGCGAAAACCAGCGGGCTGTATCACAGGGCCGCTACAAGCCCATTTTCGTTTTCAGTTACAAAATTTTTGACATTTCATCTAACTTTAGAGTCTCCTTAATACAAACCATAATCAGTCATTGTGCAGTTGATAGCTGAACTATATTAAAAGTATTTAGGGTTAACAATAATAATTCTGTCAGTATTAGTGCTTATTATATTTTATACAGTAGGGTCTAAGTCTCCTATTCACACATGGTTTATGACTTTTCAGCTAAAACTCATAGGGGGAGTTCTAATCGCTCATAGCTTATCACGTTTCTGCTTAAACACATTAAGGGGTATATTTGTAAACAAAAAAATATTTTTTTTTAAATATCATACTACTATACAACACAAACATTTTATTTATGATTGCATGAATAAAAAGAACTTATTGCAGTTATTATCAGACAACAAAGTTCATTTTCCCATAAAAAGCATTTTTTTTCAGTATGTTGAGGTATTCAATTTTATTCATACTCAGAAAACATTTATTTGTAAATACTTAGAATCATCTTTCTTTTTGCACAATTATTTATTTTATACAATAGCTTAAGGCTAATTTTTAATAAATAACTTTCTTTATTTTCTATGTAAAGCATGTGAAACCTGAAATTCCGCTATAAAGTATGTTCTTTATTAACGTTTCTGTATTTGGGGGGTTAATTAGAAAGTGACCTGTAAACAATTTTACATAATGAGAAATATTTACTTGTTTTCTCAATCGATAATCTATCTTGATATCCTATTTCACATAAAAGAAATTAAATGTAATTTTATATATACCGGGTGGCCATAATTAAACTGACAGTGCTCACAGTGTTCTGTAGCGCGATCTATTTGCGAGAATGACGCCACATTTTGTAGGAAGATTAAACAAGACGGGGGACGAAGGATTCCGCGAAAAAATAAATTAGTTCCAAAAGTTACCGCTAGGGGAATATTTGGCGCTGTGTAATAGAAAATAGAGTGTTAACAAATGCAAATTAATACGGAATAAAATTACCTTTTATTATGCACATTTTCTTATTTAGTTCAAGTGCAATATGGCAACACTTTTAAAAAAGCGTAAAATCTACATAAACACCGATAAAGTCTCGTGATCTGCAAT
Source organism: Dolomedes plantarius (assembly GCA_907164885.2). Classification (NCBI taxonomy): domain Eukaryota; kingdom Metazoa; phylum Arthropoda; class Arachnida; order Araneae; family Dolomedidae; genus Dolomedes; species Dolomedes plantarius. The sequence goes on from OU015493.1 coordinate 28,119,621, forward strand.
ATCACGTACGCTGAGCAGAAGAAGAAGTTCTTTATTCAAATTTCACGTTACATCCATTGGCACAGTGCCAGCTGCTTGGGTTTTAAAAGGCAATGTGTTACGTTTCGAATCAATCGGATTGAAAGTTTATGTGCAATGTCTCCTTCTTTAGTCGAGAGTGCGTTACTGGTCAAATTCTTTTACCTCAACCAGTGCAACGCGTCAGCCGCTCTTCGTGCTTTTAGAACGCACAAAAAAAATGCGTAAAGGTAACGGTCCTGTGTCAGGTAATGGGCTAAAAGCAATGGTTGCGACGTTTGAGAAAACAGGTTCTCTGAAGGTTCAGTCAGGCAGAGGACGAAAACCTGTACCACAGGATACAATCGAAGCAGTTGCCACGGCGATTGTCGACAGAGGACCAGACAATATTGCTGCCACCTCTAGCGCTCGTGGATTAGCTCGGAATATGGATATGCCTTACAGTACGGTATGGAAAATCTTACGAAAGATTATCAACTTCTTTCCGTACAAGATCAGCCGTGTACAGGAGTTACTGTACCCCGACCATGATAAGCGATCGACTTTTGCTCTCACCTTTCTTGCCAGAATGGAAGTGGATGATGCTTGGCCGTGGAAAATCTTATGGGGTGATGAGGCCCACTTTCACCTGCATGGAACTGTGAATACCCAGAACTGCCGAATTTGGGATGACAAATTACCAAATGCAGTCACAGAAATTCCCTTACATTCACCAAAGGTAAATGTTTGGTGTGGGTTCACAGCGGAATTTATCGTAGGTCCATTCTTCTATGAGAACATTATGTAGATTTTACGCTTTTTTAAAAGTGTTGCCATATTGCACTTGAACTAAATAAGAAAATGTGTATAATAAAAGGTAATTTTATTCCGTATTAATTTGCATTTGTTAACACTCTATTTTCTATTATACAGCGCCAAATATTCCCCTAGCGGTGACTTTTGGAACTAATTCATTTTTTCGAGGAATCCTTCGTCCCCCGTCTTGTTTAATCTTCCTACAAAATGTGGCGTCATTGTCGCAAATAGATCGCGCTACAGAACACTGTGAGCACTGTCAGTTTAATTATGGCCACCCGGTATATATATATATATTGATTTTTTTTTTTACTTATTTTTTTTTTTTTTTTTTGCGGAGGCACATGTCGCGAAGACATTTGCCTATAATTCAACGCAGTTTTACTGGCCATTTTATTATGGGGGCGCCATATAGGCGGACCAGCATTGCCCCCATGAAGGGACGAAACAAACGGAGGCATTTTAGTGGCGCTTCGCCAGGATTCGATCCGAGCACCCTCAGCACCGAAAACCAACGCGCTGCACCAGAAGGCCGCGACGGCCCTATATATGTACATATATATATAAATATATAATTAATATATATATATAAATATATATTAATATATATATATATATATATATATATATATATATATATATATATATATATATATATATATATATATACATATATATATATAAGGAAATATGTTTTTGTGAGTGTGAGTATAGTTTTCAATTTAAGTGTTTATTTATAAAATGTAAAATTTTAAGTCCTTTTCACAAAAACATCATTGCAGCTGTGTACCCTTTAAATTTGACGAATGGGCTCTAAAGCCTTCTTCGGATCACTGTTTTTTCCTCGGCATCTTCATTTATCCAGCTGTCAAAACAAGTTCTGGAAGAGACATGTTATATTATGTGGACGTGAGGGAGGGGAGGAACTGACACTCCCTTACCCTAAATCAACACATGACATTTGCGCTCAAAACAGTAAAGAAAAGTACTCATTCTGACAATATGTCAACATAACCTTGTCGTATTTGTCTCACGTAAGCATGAATAAAATGTGAAGTTTGTATTGCAGCATGTGAACGATAAAAATAAATGGTTTTATATAATTGCGTATAAATATTGGTCAAGGAACAGGAAGAAGTAACCTTTACTTTACATTAACCTTTGCTTTACAGTATTTTAACATATCAGGAATAGATCCACATCGAAATACGCACTATACTTATTACATTTTAGCTCATTAATATGCAATTATTTATTTTCTAGAAAATTGTATCTGAACAAAAATAACAGTTTGTAATATATATGACGTAAAGAGATTTTATAATATACGATACATAAATAGGAATTTATTTCCACTTTCAGTATACAAAATTTAGAGGAAGCATATAAATATGAAATTGGATATAAAAACAAACCAGATTAGCGATGAGCATTAGACTAACATCCTGTTTTAGACTTTAACTAATATGAAATTAAAACTTATAAATTTCGGGATTATACACAAATAACAAGTTCAGAAATTAGTATTATTACTTGAGAGGCTATAAACCACATGTTTATTATCTATGTGGAAAATCTTTGCTAAATATATGTTAAAAGTTTTTAATATATGCATCTTGAAAAAAATCAAATAAAATTCGATAGGATATTTAATTTACACTAATCCTTTTAACATAAATGATATTAATATTAACTTATAACATGTGACTATTCGAGAATATCCCAAAATGTGTTTTAATATTGTATTTTTCAAATAAACATGAAAAAATTATAAGTATTACACTAGACTGATAATTTTTGTTTACCAGAATACCCTTAAAAACAATGAGTTTTTCATAAATCTTTTAAACAGTTTCATACCATCAATTTCAAAGAGCTTACATCCAAAGAAAAATACAACATTCAAAAAATCACCTTGGATAAAATGTTTCATTTTTCAGCCTTCGGCGACAAAGAACAAATATCATTTTTATTACTTTTTTTAAACAATATATTTTTCTCCTATCTAATGGTAATAAAAATCTATATTAATAAAGGCAAGTTTTATTGATAAAAGTATATACTGTTCAATATAGTTTTACCTCACTAGATAGCTTAATTTGCGATATTAATAACTATAAATCAATAAAGTTTAACTTGTATAAGAATAGTGTTTTTTTTTTTGTGTTTTTTTTTTAAAGCGGAGACACTTGCCGTCAAACATTCGCTTATACTACACCGCAGTAATACTGTCCCTTTTATCATGGGAATACCATAAAAACGGACAGCATTACCTCATATAAAGGGGCGACACAACGGAGGTATTTTTCGTAGCGATACGCCAGGATTCGATCCGAGCACCCTCACCACCGAAAAACAGCACGCTGAACCACAGGGCTGCCACAAGCACGCTTAAGAATATTTAAAAGCCTAAAACAATTTTATTAGAAATTATAAAGAATTATAATATTAATAATCGTATGCTAATTGTTTATTTATTTTCAAACTATTAACGAAATAATAAACTAAGTAAATGATTTTGTATGACAGTGACATAGAAACAAAAAAGTCCCACATTATTAGATGATATCCTGTACAAGGTATTTTGGGTATAATATACCATTCGCTGCTGATATAAACCATATGTACTATATTTTTATTAACATGCATACCCATAATTATATGCCTGTAAATAATTGTGCATGTTTCCCTCTATATAGCACATAACTGAAGATTAAAACTAAGGTAATACTTATATAACTGAACGAAATCAAATGAAATAAGCAAAAACTGACTAAAATTCTCGGACATAAAGGGCTCTAACCTAAGTTCCAGTTATGAAAAAGACGTATCTCACAATTCTGAACTGAAGCTGTGAATTATGGGATTGCTTCAGCTTGTACCAAATGAAATTCTAGCATTGGCTAAGTGTAGCTGAAGTTACCGAATTACTAATATTCATAATATTAGTATTCCTAATATAAGTATTCGTATGTTAGTAATATTACTAATAAACGAATAAAAAAAATTCCCGTCTTTTTAGTGTTAATGTGCCACTTTAATGTGTATTTTAATGTGTCTTTTTAGTGTTAATGTGTACGAGGATTAGACACGGAAACATTCAGTGGAGCTCCTCGGTATTCGAACCGAGGACTCTCGGTGCCGAATGCCAATTCTATAACCCGCAGGCAATTCAAGAGTATCTGAAGCTATATGTAAATAAATTAAGTAAGTAAAGTTTACGAAACAGAAATAGTTGTGTCTAGAGGACCTAACTGTGAGATAATATCATTACGATATAGTCATAATGATATTATCTCATAGCTCTATTATAAATGACATTTCATTTGATAAATATTTGAAATGTTATACTATGAAAAAACTTGTATCTTTGGGCAAATGTGCTTTATTATTCATCATAATTATTGATCGTCACACAAAACAAACATTTTCACATCTCTTCATGATGAGCCGTGCCTTTTAATTGAATTTCATACGTCTGGTATAAGAGCCCATAGTTTAATGCCGGATTACTAAATCAATAGCTCTAACAAATGATCTAGTTGTTGTCCATTCGTTTTTCTTCGCAATGCCATAGATCATGACCTAGTTAAGATGGATAAGATAGATAGTGGTTGTCTTAATGATTAAGTAGAATATTTCTTCTTTTAATCCTCCGGAGTTTTTGTTGTATTTACGGAGCTGCCATATGTCTGAAATTTTTTTCTTATCTCTCTTTACCTTCTTATGCAGATGAGAGATTGGAGTCGTCTATGCATGATCGGCCGAAAGAGTTAATATAAAAGTTATTAAGCAACTGAAATACATCAAATATATTGTGTTGTTAAAGCATATATATAGCATGTTTGTGAAATTATTTCCGATGTGTAGGCTTTCGTTCTCACATTAAAAATTTTGAATAAAATATTTTGACTTTAAAAATATTGAAACATCATATTTTCATTATTATGTAAACCTTAAAAAATCATATATATATATATATATATATATATATATATACATATATATATATATATATATATATATATATATATATATATATATATATATATATATATATATATATATGTGTGTGTGTGTGTGTGTGTGTGTGTGTGTAATGATTACTATGGCGGGGCGATGCAAATGGCCGGTGAACTCGTTGTATTTCTGACAATTCTGTAGTCATGGCACAAGGGCAGGCGAAATGAAGGCTAGGTGCACTCCAACACCAGAAACGATATTTAAAATTAACGGATCATCACAAATTGGACAAAGTTGCAGATTAGGCGTATGTATAGTTCACTTTCATTTTTACGGATGGACTCCCCATCCAACGCGACTTTTATGTAATACCTCCAAAAGGATTATTGATCGGGAAAGTTCCGTTTTGATCCGTAATTTTGTAGTCAGGCTGTTTTCACACACAAGTGGCTGGCAAATGCAGAGAGTAACTGAGTTCAACGCCATGGAAGGAGGCATCTGGTCACAAAATAGTGTTTTATTTACTGAAATGTTGCTGGACATCTTCTAGTAGGAGTATAACAAGTTTAATTCCACCAATGCCGGGCAGAAAGGCCCCGGCAGTGCAGAGCACTGCGAGATATGGACAGAGACTCAACTTACGTCATGTTAGTTTCATGGTTCGAACACAAAGAGCTTCAGAAAGGGATGCTAAATCTCCCAAGTAGAGGAGCACTGACTTTTTAGTTGGCTAGAAGCGGGCACATGACCCTAGCGCGTCATATGGTGTGATCGGTGGAAAGTTCGCCAACCTTATATAACTGTTATATAATGGTCCGCGCGTGCAACAGCTATAGGGCAAAAATATATTTATATTGGTTGAATTTAGGTCGCAATCCAAGGTTAAGGGGACGGTATTCTGTTGCAATAAGATAAACGAATTTGGAAAAAGCCTGTTAGGAGTATTTAAAAGGATTAAAATTTCTTTCAATTTCTCCCCCTCCGGAAAAGACTTGCATGAGGGGCCGACTCCCTCAGCAAGACTCTCCATTAGGCGAGAACCACGTATAATAAAAAGATTAAATTTGGAAATAGAATTTTTGAAAACTTTTGTTTTAGGATTTTAGAATTTAAAATATCACCTCTGTGTTCACACCAGACATGACAATATCATAAAATATATCACAAAATATTACAAAACAAAATGAGAAAATATCAATACACTTAGTTATATGTTAAGATGAATATGTTAGTAGGTCAATGTTCACAAAACTTGAATATACAATTTAGAATGGAATGAAAAAAAATATACTTATTAAAACTCAATAAATCACAACAAAATTTCAATTGACACTTAAAAATGGAATGAATATATATATATATATATGTATATATATATATATATATATATATATATATATATATATATATATATATATATATTATCATGGACTACACTATTTCAAAACAATTGTTTTTAAAAAAATATAAGTAATCAAAGTTTCAAAAAGGCAAAAATAAATCAAAATGGTCATTGTCGGGTTACATTCATGAGATCCAGAGGTTTTACACATAATAGGCTTTTCTAAGAGAAAGTTTAAAATATAGATATTTTTTTCTTTATTTGGACGACACCAAAGTTTAACCATCTAAATGGAGTCAAGAGGTGTTAGGCAAAATAAAAATCACCCCAAAATAAAAATAAAAAAGGAAAAATGATCTCTGGTTCATGATGTTGGTCGCTGTTCAGGTTTAGGCTTCATTATGGTTTTTAAATTCAATTATTTAAAATTCTTGGTAATTATCTTCAGAGGTTTTCTACTATAATTTTTTCAAATGCACCATGGAAACAAATTAATAAAATAAATTTTTAAAATACAGTTCAATTAGGAAAAAAAAGATTTTAAAAATAATTCTCTTATAAGTTGTTTTAAAATTCTCCGTCAACCAAAACACTCAACATTAATTTTATTAAGTTAGGTAGAAATGGATTTACACTACTGGATCAATGAACTTAGCCTATGTCTCCAAATATGACAATCTATGGTGTGAAATTCCGCAGAGGCCCGGTGAAAACGCACTAAATTCAGGCCCACTGAGCTACCATTGTTTGGGTTGTTCCAGAATTATTTTGCGTTCGGGGTCGAACCGAAAACCAAAGATTTATTATTATTAAATGAAATTATGGTCGGGGTCTAACCGACTCAATTGGGATTTGTATTATATCATATTTGTTGTCGGGGTCGAACCGACTCACAAGGAATTAAATTTCAATTAAGTTGAGGTTAGGTTACCGGAAGAAAATTTTGTTTGACTTAATTCGGTGCAAATTGTTTTAAATCATTAATTTTCTTAAATATTCAAATTTAGTTAGAAGCGTACACGTTTATGTGATAATAGGGTAGATTAGGGAAAAAAATATACAAAAGGTCATGATAGCGAAATACAGGATCACTTTAACATATATATCAAGGAATTCACATTTATCTTTCATATTTTTATTTTGAATGCATGGCCTGATATCATCTTAATGTATAATATTGTTTATTATTGAGAGTATCCGGATACAAATAATCATCACTTATTAAATAGCTAACGCCCATCAAAATTCAAAAATTTCAAAATCGTTATTATAAAATAAAGAATATCAAAATATTTTAAACATACACTTGATAACTTCTTGTACCTGAGAATACTTGTTTAAAAGTTCAAACGAAGTTTATCTGAGGTTATTAACCACCTCTCAGTCCTAGTTTAACAAAAACACTCAAACTTTTTTATTTAGCACAGTCCATCTCTATGCAATATATGTACCACACAACTTCAAAACAAAAATGTAAACATTAAACCACTGGAATTGACACTAAATATTATTTCTTATCTGTGCATATAACAACATAACATACTAAATCACTAAAATATGATCATCCTAAATATTAATATCTTCTTCAATTTATTAATAGCACTTAATATCTCATAACACACTAAAAATCAATCAATGGAACTAAAATACACAATAAATGAGATTATTAAAATATATCAAAAGCAAATTAGATCTTAAAGTATGGAATCAAATTATTACTACATCCTTATATTGTAAACTTTCAACTTTTTCTATTATAAAATTCATAAAACTTCATTTCTCATTATTATTCATGTACTTTTCATAATCACATAATAATCAACTTAAAAACTCAGAACCATATGTGAATTGAGGAAGCATGTTGAAATTACTCATGCTTTGTTCAAAACTTTAAGTCATTATTTACTTGATAAATTATGTTAATTTACTCATATTTATTCAACTTTACTAACACAATTCTACTATTACCAAATTTAAAACATATAATATCAATAACATTTTATTCACTACATCAAAATACACTCATAATATTTTTTATTAAAATATAACTCAATTAAAAACACTTCACTTTTAAAACTACATCACAAATCCAAACTTACCTTTAGAATGACAATCCAAATCAACGTCATTGTCACAATTATGCAGGACTCGAACATCTAACACATCACAAAAACACAAAATTCACGAGACATGACGACTTGAAGCATGATCACTACGAAAAAAAAACCAGCGCCGACGTTGAATCTTTCACACGAAATAAATTTTTCTGCTTTCACAATTGGCGATAAACACGGAAGCACACAACTCGTACCACGAATACTCTCTGTAGGCGGTCACACGGCACTGGGCAAAAACTGCAAAGCACTCACGAAAACGCTGAAATGATTTGGAAAATCCAGTGGGAGCTTCACGCGCATGGGAAGATTTTTCCTGCGCGACTAGTTGCAATGATTACTGTGGCGGGGCGATGCAATTGGCCGGTGGACTCGTAGTATTTCTGACAATTCTGTAATCTTGGCACAAGGGCAGGCGAAATGAAGGCTCTGTGCACTCCAACACCAGAAACGATATTTAAAATTAACGGATCATCACAAATTGGACAGAAATGCAGATTAGGCGTATGTACAGTTCACTTTAATTTTTACGGTTGGACTCCCTATCCAACGCGACTTTTATGTAATACCTCCAAAAGGATGATTGATCGGGAAAGTTCCGTTTTGATCCGTAATTTTGTAATCAGGCTGTTTTCACACACAAGTGGCTGGCAAATAGAGAGAGTAACTGAGTTCAACGCCATGGAAGTAGGCATCTGGTCACAAAATAGTGTTTTATTTACTGAAATGTTGCTGGACATCTTCTAGTAGGAGTATAACAAGTTTAATTCCACCAATGCCGGGCAGAAAGGCCCCGGCAGAGCAGAGCACTGCGAGATATGGACAGAGACTCAACTTACGTCATGTTAGTTTCATGGTTCCAACACAAAGAGCTTCAGAAAGGGACGCCAAATCTCCCAGGTAGAGGAGCACTGACTTTTTAGTTGGCTAGAAGCGGGCACATGACCCTAGCGCGTCATATGGTGTGATCGGTGGAAAGTTCTCCAACCTTATATAACTGTTATGTAATGGTCCGCGCGTGCATCAGCTTTAGGGGAAAAATATATTTATATTGGTTGAATTTAGGTCGCAATCCAAGGTTAAGGGGACGGTATTCTGTTGCAATAAAATAAACGAATTTGGAAAAAAGCCTGTTAGGAGTATTTAAAAGGATTAAAATTTCTTTCATATATATATATATATATACATATATATATATATATATATATATTATAAAAATTAATTAGAAAAATAATAATAATTAAGCAATTAACAGGGGGGATTCAGAATAATCTAAATTCTAGCATTAAATATCATTATTTATGGTACTTCGAAACGCTCCAATTCTTAATCCTAAGGAAGGGAAATTCCTCTTTTGAGAATCTGAAAATAGTAGTAAATTTTGCCTCGCCCATTCCCCATCTCAAAGGCAGACCTCATGGGCATGCACAGTTGTATTAGGAGCTTTAACACAATGGGTAAGTTAAGCAGACCGATGAGATTAATTCGTTGATAGCAGACGCGCACTGGTCGGGACCGCGGGTTTTGTAAAATGGCGAGCGATAGGGGTTGCAATTTTTGGAGTGGTGGTTATCGTGAAGCTGAATGAATAAAGACTAATTTAATCAGATAATGTTGAGCGTCTAATTGTGTGTCTGCCTTCCCTCTATGCCAAGTACTGTTAAAGGAAGACGACTGCAAATACTAGATTCGCGAACGGGCGTAATACGACGCCTGCCATCTATATTTATATATATATATATATATATATATATATATATATATATATATATGTGTGTGTGTGTGTGTGTGCGTGTGTGCGCGTGTGTGTGTGTGTGTGTGTGTGCGTGTGTGTGTGTGTGTGTGTACGTATGTATGTATGTATATAAGTATATATAATAGCAGTAGAGGCTGAATTATATCTCTCATCCTCAAAATAAATAAAACAGGTTTATACTGAAAATTCACCGGAAACATTAGTGTTATAGAATTTGTGGTGTCTCAGTTTATTTTTCTTTCATATCAGCATTTTTAAATAACAATTGTATGAATCAAATTCCATGTTTTACGAAGCTTAAATATTACATTGCTAAATGCTAATTTATAAAACAAGAATCGATATTAAATCAGCTACAGAAATGTGCAAATTAATTGGGACAAGCTTCATTTTTCATAAAATTCGTCCTTTCTCAGGGATTTCCTGCCTAAAATCGGTTTCAACTACATTTTGTTACGGAGGGATGCTGGCCTTGACTAGTATAAACTGGTTTGATCACGTGATCAGTTTCTCGTTTCACTAGATATTAGGACTATAATTGTTACCTTTAGTCAGCATACCTCTATGACTGTGAAGGGATATTGCTGCAGCAGTTAGAGTTGGAAAATCCCGTGTGTCCAGGATTATCAATCAGGAAAATAAGTTTGGGACAGTTTCTCCAAAACAGAAGAGTAAATGTGGACGCAAACGTAAGACAACACCTCGGACAGACAAATTTCTTGTACGCAAGACAAGTACAGATCTTCAGAGAGTATTATTGGCGACTGATGTGAGCGTTGATTCATCGACAGTATGACGAAGGTTTATTCACTCAGAGAGATGGGCAAGACCACCAGTCCAAAAACAGTTATTAACACCTGCAATGAAGAGAAAACGTTTGTATCGGGCCAGAAAATATCAATCCTGGACTGCACAAGACTGGAATAATCTTGTATTCAGCGACGAAATGCATTTTTTGTGCAAGGTTTCGATCAACATTTGTCAGGAGAAGAGCTGGAGAACCCATCACGGAACAACATCTTAATCAAACAGTGAAGTACCCTCAAAAGCAGACGTTTTGGGGTTATCTTACATCTGGAGAACCTAGCAGGTTAGTACCAGTTGAATAGTGATGAACTCCAAAAAAATACAATTCATTACGAGAAGACAGAATTGTGCCTTTTATGGAAACATTCGCTTGTATTTCAACAAGATTTTGTTCTGTGCCATAATTCTAACCTAGTACATTTTTTTTCAAGAAAAGAATTTAACATTTTTGGATTGGCTTGTCAATTCTCCAGATTTAAATCCCATCGTAAATTTGTGGAGCAATATGAAGAAACGTGTGAGTAAGGTGGACTGCTCAACCAAGAGAAAAATGATTGAGAATGTCGTAAAAGTTTGGTTTCGTGATGACGACATCAAAAATTGATGTCATGAATTAGTGGAATTCATGCAAAATCGTGTACAGGATATCATTAAAGATAGAGGAGGACATATTTGCTACTAGATTGCTATACCATGCATATAAGTGAACTTATACTTATTAAACAACGTATATGAAATTTTTTGTTTGCCCCACTTAATTTGCACAATACTGTATATCATACTCAAGTTTACTATTCTGAAATTGTTAATTATTGCTGTCATAGCTCAAACTTTGCTCCTTGGAATGAATTTAGCATAATATGGCTTTCATTCGAGTTTACACTTTATAAAAACAATGAACCAGAAACATTTAAATGATTTATTTAGAAATAAAATGATTATTTCAGCGCAAAATTTATATCCGTTCGATCTCTTCAATACCTATTAACAGTGGCTGACCAAATGACTCTATCTCGCAAACAGTCTAACTATTTATATTTTAGTTAAAATAATACATTTTAAAACTATTTTAAATATATCTACCTATTTATTCGTCTAACTACGTATTTATACACCGACTTTGAAGGGAAAAATAAAGTTGCATAAAGCAGTCATCATGAAATGTCTTTATATCTACATGCAGTTCCTTATATTTAGCCACTTTTTCCCTACTAAACACTACCAATTTGTACTGCTATAAGAATAAATATTATCATTTTAAACATACATCTTTTCTTATAAGTAAAAATTAAGTTTGTTTAAGCCTTCTGTGATACCATTCTAAACGCAATAAAGCATAACCATACTAAATAAAGCAGTCCTATTCTTTTCCATCTATAATTCATTCTTAGAAAAATGTTATATTTATTTCATTTTTCCCCTCATAGTTGTCGAGATAAAAGTATTTCCATCCCTTATTCTCTAAATTTGATAAATTATGCATATTCAAAAGAACATAAAATTTTCTATTGTTTAGCTTTGGAATCATAATATTAAGTGTGAAAATTTATTTAGAGAAGGAATGCTCAAACCTTTTAAAAAGGAAAAAATAGCATAAAAAATATTAGAACATAAAATCATTTATAGTTACATTTAAATCAGCGGCAATTTTGCTGTTTTCAAATGTAACAGTGATTTATTTATTTATTACAAATGCCCAGATGATTGGCTATGAAGCCATTATTTCGTTTGCCTTCCAATATACCTGAACTTAACAATTTAAGAACACAAGTGCAGAGCAGAAATCCAGATGAGTAGCACCAAAAATTTGATCTTCTCCGCACCAAATACTTAATGGGGAGCTCCAAAGTTTGAGCAGGTGAAAATATGCGGGCAAACAGTCATGACCTGTTAAGACGGAAAAGTGCCACACTTGCACTTCTAGGAAAATCAGGGATGTTCTTTGTGCCTTTAATCAAAGGAGCCCAAGACGATGAAGCAGTCATAACACCCTGTCACTTATGGAAACAATGGTCACAATGGAACAGTGATAACAAACTGTCACTTATTTCTTTGTGATTCTAATGTGGTTTTACATTGGTACATCCAAAAATAGTCATACAAATCACAGAGCTGTGCTTGTTCCGATAAAATCGTCAAATCTACTTATCTTAAAGGCAATTTTAATTTTCCATTTTACCAAAGATACAAAATTTTCGAGGAACTAATAGTGAGTGTGACATTGAAAGTGAAGATAAAATTGATTTTTAAACTTTCTTGACAATCAAGTTTCTACTACGTAAATAACATGATGCTTTTAACCAGAATGAAAATTTTTACTATTTAGGTTAACTTAATTGGCAACAAACTTCATCACGGCTTCTTAAAAATATTCCAGTATTATGTAAATTGTAGTTTCAATGCATCAATAAAATGCTATCATATATCGAAACAAGTTTTTACAACTTCTTTCTGCTTTTCCTTAGTTAAAACTTGGTAATTGTACTAAGAAATGGAACTTATAATACTTTATGAATTCGGTAGTTTGTCGGTCATTTCACTCAAAATTAATTTGCATTGCAAAATGTAATTTAGTTTAAAACATCTGGTAATTTAAGGAAATTGTTTTTAAGCCATTTTTAAGTTTAGAGAAATGTACAAGGTTGTGTTGTTTGTAGTTTAAACTTCATTCCCCCAACAAATTTGAAACAGCTAAATTTCCATTCAACTTCCCTCAAGTATAACCGGCAATTTGTTCTAAAATAAATTTAATTTTTATTAAATAAGGAATTGAAAGATATGACAGCGGATTCTTTCGAAATTCCATTTGCAATGTAAAAAGAATTTAGTCATTAACAAATGGTAGGCATTATGGATTTTATTTTAATAAGTTTATTAATGAGTTTTTTTGTTGTGTTTTTATTTATGGGTGTGCGTTGTTTGTTTGTTTTTTGTTCGCTTCACCGCAGTGCTCGCTTTGCTGCAATTTTCAGAGCGCTAGTTTCCCAGAGTTCCAGGTCATGGAGCACCCACAAAACCGAAACCTGAAGTGCAATCTTTATGAAATTTTAACTGTGTACTCCTTTAGGCCTAAACAGAGTGCCTACAAATTTTAGGTGAGGATTTCAACTTTAAAGGGTACTGGGAAGTAAAGGGTTAACACGATTTTGTGTTTATAATATATATATATATATATATATATATATATATATATCACAAATATTATTTTGTAATGAAATCCTTTGTAATTAGTATGAATTATTTATAATTTAATTATAAATCTAAAATTTTGTAGTTTATGGATTACATTGATATATCTAATGTAAATATTATAAACACAAGAGAATGCGGTTATCAAAAATAGCTAATATTAATTGTTTATCTTGTGCCCATATATGCCAGATAAACATGTATCCTTTCTCTCTCAATTACTTGTTACGATAAACTTACTGATAAAATTCTCATCAAGCATTGCACGACCCTTAGCAAGCGAGTGCAAGGTCTGATAAATATTTTCATTTGTCTCAATGTCAAAGCATTTCCTGTTCGAGACATGTAGCATTATTGATTTAGTGTCTTCTTATTTTGGCAACATATGACAGTTACTCTTGGAAAATATAAATAGGTTGTCAAGTAACAGCAGGAATATATTTTATTTATCTCGGCATGTAGGTAGTCTGTAAAGTAGAAATCTAAGTATGCTCGGATGCATTAAAGGGAAAAGGGATATATTTTATATATTTGCAAAGAGCTAATGGCTATAATACATGAGTAAGCATTTCATTCTTTCAGCTGCTTTTTATGATTAGTTATAGTGCTGTTTAATCTATATATTTTGATGTAGAAAGTCTGATTTATTTTCTATGATAGAATATATAAATTTTTGAGGATCTTCCTTAGTTGTCCACTACAGAAATTCAATCTATCTGCAAAAATTGCGGTTGAAATCCTGTACATTAACTGCTGTTCGTTAATAAATGAACAAAACAAATTGCTATGTTGAATAATTCCATTTCACTTTAAAATTATAAAGGGTTTGGTTTATTTCCTTTTATGTCTTGTTATTTTATTTTCCTATCATGATTTTTCACATTTTTATTCTTTTTATACCGCTGTGTTTATACATATTTTTGTGACTCTGACATTGATATGGGGTTTTGGCACCATATCGATAGCAGAATTTACGTGTGTAGCATGTCACTGTGATGATTGTAGGTACACAAGCTAGGTTTTCAACTCACAGCTGTAAAAAAAGTAAAAGCACAGATATCCCAGAGATAGCTTTTAATTTCGTTTATATATAAGCAAGATGAATAAACAGGACATTCATATCACTCTTAGGGTTAACACTTAGTGGTATCATTTAGAAATGTAATATGGCTCTAAAAGAGGCACTTAGGGATTTGGTGTATGAAATTTCATCTCCAGACATTTGGATCCTGACTAACTGGACCAAAGTTGGTGACAGAACATCCGTGCCGATAATGAGAGACCTTAACCCTTTCACGGGCAGAAACCTCCATCGTTTACACGGTGCAAATTTTTTCCCGATTTTTTTTAAACCTAAAGGATCTTAACAAATTTTCCAATTAAATGTTACAAAATGCTTTTACTTCTTTAAACTGATAACAGATAGCAGCACTAACCATTTTCCTGCTCATTTAACTGGAATACATTGAATGCAAGTGAAAAAATACTAGATTTAGGTGTTTGCACTGTGCAAACGCCGCCCCTCAAAGGAATAAGGGGATTTCACGGCAACACAGGATTTACTTCCACTGTGTTCCTTCACATATAGGTCTACATGAAAACGAGACCACTGTCAATCTTGCAAGGGATGGTGTTTCTAGCCCATCAATCGCATCTGTCAGCCTGACCTTTTCCGAAAAATGTTCAAAAATAAAGATATTAAACCAGAAATTATGGTAGATTCTTCCGTCCCACTCCTTGTATTCTGGGAAATCTACTGGTAATGCCTTCTCAATTAGATGGGACAAGGCAGTCCAGGTCACCATAGGCAGACTCCTGAATGGGCATATTGGAAGCCTTACTTTTATCAATGGATATAAAACTTATCGAAATTGCACTAAAGGGGCTTCAGTATCGGTCTCACCTGCCCACCTATTGAAATGCGTGGGGCTGCTACATGAGGACTTATTTACTATGCCTCTTCTGGTGTACGGTAGGTGGGAGCAAAAGTTTTTCGCTTTGAGTTTTTCGTTTTTTACGGGCCTCCATTAGATCCTATCGCAACAAAAAGTACCTTGTGTTGTAGTTGGGTATCTCCTCTACCTTCTATAAAATAATGAATTTTTTTCCAGAAAGGTTTAGGCGCCGAATTTTTAATCTTACCAAAATGCCTGTCTGCGAACCTTTGCCCCAATCAGTGGGGTAAAGGTTTGCACTGCAAACCTTTACGCAAAACCATTACCCAGAATGGACGCCATTGTATTTTAGTTAATCCAAAAATTAAGGTAGGATTTGAAATGCTATTTACCGCCCTAACAAGCGAAAACAAGCATAAAGCAGTTCGTGAGTTTGAGTGATGCTCAATAATACTCCAAAATGTCAAAAAATTACATTAAAAAGGACGAAAATAAGCTTATCTCATTTTCTTTGCAAGAGGAGGTCGTAACTCCAACAGTTTTCACGAGGCAACTGACTGGAAGTATACGAATGCATTACCTACACGATTCCCCCCCAAAACTCTTCCCGGTCATTTTCAAATGTACGTGCGAACCTTTTCCCCTACCTATCCTATGACTTTTTGACAATCCATGACCTCTTGGACTTGGTCTAGCTTTCGGCGAGACCTTGAGGAATAAACCGCAACAACAACTTGGAAATGTAGAACTCCTAAAACCCAGCCTAATCTATCACAGTTATTTTTATTTGAATTTTCCCGCGGTGGAATGAGTACTTCTTTGGGGATGTGACCGATTAGTCGCAGTTTTTGGCATTATATCGCTTAAAAAGACAATTAAATGTTTTTGTTATTCGTTTGAGAAAATATAATAATATTAAAACTATTATTTTTCTTACATACATTAAATACTAAGTTTAACGTGCAGTACATTACAATTAATATACGCTTAATTAATAATATGAGGCGTAATAAGTATTAAAATAATGCACTGCCATCGTGTTCTGAGCTATTCTAAAAGTTTCAAATGTCTAGCTAGTCAAAGTTAGTTAAAAATCAATTGCAAGATTCGTACTGTACAAAGACACACACAAACAAACAAGAAAGCGAGTTAATTAAAACATGATAAATATCAGCAATTCGTTAAATATTTACCCCTTTTTTCACATTTTTATGACAATCATCACTGAGGGTATTGAAGGCAGCAAACGCAACAGAATGGCTAATTGCTTAGCTTGGGTTTTAGGAGCCTCACATAACAATCTATGGGATTTTATCATACTAAAACCGGTCAAAAACACTCCACAACAAATAGAAGCGACTATAGAGATTTTTGTTAAAAAATGTCATGCATCTTGTTTCTAGGAATATTACCAATTACTCGAATAATCACTGATAGTTTTACGTTTGTGTTTAGGGAAAAGCTCCTACTTATACCAATAGGATACCGAGTACAATCTCCTGCACTGCTCTCTCTGGACGGCGGCATCAGGATATGGGCATAGAAACACTCGATTGGTTATACACAAAGCCCCTATCAGAAAATAACTAAATTTCTGAAAAGTAAAGGACTTTTCTATTGATACGAAGTAAAATATTTATCAGAATAGAAGTTTGATTCTGTTCAGATTTTATTAAATGCCCAAAATAAAAATAGAATATTTTAATGAACCTTAAAATTTCGAATAAACCAGTTAAAAACAAAAATGTATATCTAAAATATAACACGCAAAATACTAAACGGGTGTATAAAATTAATGAAAGACAAAAACATAAGCTAATATCATGCACAAATGATACCTACATTTTGTGATTTCCTATTTACAGCGCTACACTTCCTTTTAGAATTATATTTGGTAGCCAATATACCGGGTAAGCAAAAAGTCTGTAGAAGCTTTAAAAATTCATAAAAACCGGAAAAAAATAACCGAAATTAAAAAAAGGTTTACAGGGTTAGCATCGCTAGGTCACGGGATTTTTTTTATTTTTGAGACGGGAAAAAAAATATAATTAAAAAAACAGCCGACAGGTGGCGCTGACTTACACAAGTCAAAGAAAAGGTAAGAAAATCACGAAAAGAATGCTTCTAAATCGTTTATTACAGCAGTAGGTGTTCCACATGACCCCCACCACAGGGGATTAGGCATTGCAGGCTAGTCACAAATCCAGCAACGGCAGAGTGCAGCAGGTCCGGATGTATGCATGCCACCTCTCGGCGGATCGCGGAACAACGGTGAACTGGTTGTGAATTAGGAGCGCATGTTCTTATAACCGTCTCGTTTGCATATTTCCATACAATTCGCTCGTACCAGCGCCACCTGTCGGCTGTTTTTTTAGTTATTTTCTTCCTGTATTAAAAAAATCCCATGACCTAGCGATGCTAACCCTGCAAACCTTTTTTGTTATTTTGGTTACTTTTCCGGTTTTAATGAATTTTTAAAGTTTATACGGACTTTTGTTCCACCCTGTATATGACCACAAATATTTTCATCTAATGTAAAATCTTGTCCTAGATTTCCCCCAAAAGATGATTTAATATATGAATCGGGAACATGAACACCTAATAAACTTTATAGTATACTGATCCTTGAAAGGAAACAAAAAAGTCTACGATTTCGGATTTACCACTTCTGAGTTCTTTAAAACCTGTACTGTTATTTTGCTAAATCTCATCATAAAATGTACGTGAAGAAAAATAATGCAAAATATTATCATCCATTGTTGTCCTCTTTGGGTAGTATAAATAAAGATCTTAAGAACTACATAATATAATTTTATTTTTCTAGTTTAGTACTATTTGCATCATTATTATTTAGAACTGATGACAAGGATTATTTTGGGTGAATAGTAATTTATGAAAAATTAGAGATTATGTAAATTTAGCAACAAATTTTTTTTTGAAAGATAAAAATTAGTGAAATCAAAAAAATATTATAACATGTTTATTCGCAAAAAGATGTACTACATGGCCAAGAATAATTACTTTAGAAGAACACTTACAAGAATACGTTCAAGAATACGTAAATTTTTCTTAGCTTTTCTCTTCTTATACAATGCTTATACACTTTTGTTATGACTCTGCTTTCTTATTGAATTCTATTACTTTAAGGATAGGAAATATACTTCTCGTACATATTAAACATTAACAGAGGAAATATTACGAAATTTTAGGAAAAAATCAACTTTTTATTTAATAAATATCAGCACTGAACCAACGAAATAAAATAATAGTGTTCGAAAAAAGTCTTATTATTATGTTAGGATATCTTTTGTGATTTTCAGAAATTTTCTTTACATTTAATGTTAATACTAGTCTTCGTAGTGAAGAAAACTTGGATGTAATAGATATAGGGGGCTTTAACAGTCCGTAACCATAGTCAATTAATTTCTCACGGTGTATAGATTTTTTTTCATATCTTTTGGAGACTTGGGGCAGGGTGTCTTATTTGAAAATGCATTTAATGTTCAAATAGGAGAAATTGTTTATTATACATATATTTCCGCAACCAGCAAAAAGCTGATCCTCAAAACAGTCTATCACATTCCTTTCGGAAATATCGTAGTAACTTTCATATTTCTCTGCTATGCACGTCTTCTATATTTCACTTACTTTTTCTTCCTAGATATTTAGCTAATAATTTGTAACCTTAGGAAGTTGTATGCAATTTCATCTAATACTAAATAACTGTAGCTAATAATATACGCCTGATCCCTGCTATGCATGCACTAAAACTGACAAACAATCATTTACAATGTACTCTTTTGAAGAGCATGTTTAATTAAATATTGCCCACTCCAAATTTTCCCTCTATCACAATGTTTCATTTCATTAAAAATAAGTCACGCTAATAAAGTCTAGTAAAGCCCTAGACTCTTAATATTTTTATCTACTCGCGATAAATTCTTAGCCTAAAAATGTGTACTCTGTTAGTAATCTGAAATGCTATTATTAAATCTAATATTCCTATCAGAGATCACTTGCTGTAGTTTAGTAGATTTACAACTGATCCCTATAATGCACAAAGAAAATTTTTAAAAGGGAATTTTCCATACCATGTATCGAAAAGCATATTTCATTAAATATTGCCCACTCCAGAGTTTCACTTTATCACAATGTTTCATTGCATTAAAAAATAAGTCGCTTTGCCAATAGTAAAACATTAGACTTTATTAATAGTGCGTGTACTCGAGCTTAATTCATAGACGAATGCCGTGTACTTCGGACAGGAAGCTGAAATGCTATATATTTCATCCAATACTCCCATCAGAAATCACTCATTGTAATTTAGTGGAAAAAAAATGTTAGTCATTAGTTGGTACAAATGATGCGGATCATGTCCTTATCTTCTCCGGTAATGCTATACATCACTCTCCAACTAACAAGGAGAAAATGAAGAACCCGACTCTTCATGATCAGGAGCAGTTCTATTTTTGTTACTCATATGTTGACCTCCGAGTATAAGTCAGTCGTTTCTAACATCCTCTTGAAAACTATTCTTTGCTTTCGATATTATCTGAGTGAATTTTGTAGCGTTTACAATATTCTAATATATATATATATATATATGTATATATATATATATATATATATATATATATATATATATATATATATATATATATATATGTGTGTGTGTGTGTGTGTGTGCACAATGAATTGCATTCTTCGGTGTAAATGGCTTTATTATACAAAGAAAAAGTGTCGATTTTAAATAAAAATGTGAATAAAGTGTTTCCTCCAATTATGTATAGCAATGGTAACAATAATACCAATGTCCTTTTAAAGAAACTTACCAAATATGTTTTGCAGCAGTATAAAGTAATGCAGCAGTAAAGTAATGCAACAGTATAATGTAATTTTGTAATACTTACTTAAGTGATTTATATTTAGTCAATCTCTATTAACGTTTTAAATCTCTATAAAATGTCCAAGCTCTATTTTCTATTTCGTTAGGCCACTGGGTTACTTTTATGTGCCTCATACTACGAAATATACATAATCTTAGATCTGTCGACTTTCGGGATGATTTCCTTTGTATGCTAGCGTAATAACTAAATATCACTTAAGTTTACTTTCTAAGAAAATGTAACGCAAATGCAATGCAAATCACATTCCAATATAAAGCAATAATATATATAACGCAAATGACAGTGATCTGTAAAATCTTATCTAAAGTAGTTTATTTTTCTACCGAAGGTAAATTTTTATTTCAACAAATACACCTTTTCAGTCAAGGAATTTGCTTTGCAATCCCACTTATCATATAATATATCATATAATATATCGTATAATATATAATATAATATTATAATATACCATAGAATAAGTGTATATAATCATTATTTAAGTCTGCAGGACCAATTTAACTATGCATGTAGATCATTTACGCTAAAGATATTTTGCTCACATGATTCCATGGGAAAACAATCGAATAATGATCTTTCTATTTTGTGTTTTCACACATACAGACTAAAAGGTGCTGATTAAATATGTGTCCTGATTACGGCTGTTTTAAAAATAATGTATTTTTCCCCAATTTTTCGTGAAGACACTCGCCTATAATATACACCGCAGTTTTTCTGGCCATTTTATTATGGGGGCAGCATACAGGCGGACCATCACTACTTCCTATGAAGCGACGATATAAACGGAGGCATTTTAGTGGCGTGATGCCGAGATTCGATCCGAGCACCCTCAGCACCGAAAACTAGCACGCTGTACCACAAGTTCACCACAGGCCTTTTAATAATAATGAAAATATTATTAATTTTAACTATAAAACTGGCCAAGAGTTTTTGAAGCTAAATAAATATTCAAAAAATCATGATGTTGATGTTTGGACTGTAGGCTCCTTTAACAAAATACATGGAAACCGTACAGATAGGACCATCATATTTACAAATCCACGTGTACATCTCTATAATCTTAGATTCCGCCTCTCTTATGGTATAATAAAGGCGAAAGGTAGGCCCCAGGTTGCAAGGTACCCTGAGAGGTGCATATACAGTAACCACCGCTTATAGTGATCAGTGGTTATAAGAATCAACCATTTATAAGAATTAATATCGCGAAAACAAAAGCAAATATATTATTTCCATGTTAAAATTTTCGCTTTAAACAATCAATTCACTGGTTTTAAGAATCAGTTTACACTCTTCGCTTCTCTTTCATTTTTCGAAAAAAGCCACTTAAACACTCAAAAGGCACGGAATTCTTTTTACGTTTTTTTAAAGGAAGATTGATAAGATGGAATGGGATATAGTCGTAAAATGCATCTCTTTCTTTATTAGACATAGCATAAAAGTTTCCCCTTAAACGCTTTAGCACACCACTGTCCAATTAGCTTGACCCGGGGGCATCTTTACCCGTCCGGTTCCTATTTCACTTTTCTCCACTGACAAACAAAAATAGGGATTCTTTTATTCCCACCTCCCACATCCTGGTTGCGGCTTCATGGAGTCTGAAACACATAAATCTTCGGCAAAGTGTACACTATCAATTAGGCAAACTTGATATTGGTAGTATTCAGAACGTTATCAAACCGTGAAACGTAAGCTAGAAGGTGAATCTTCGTCTGAGACTATTAGTATTGAAAGAGGTATAAACAGCCTCCTGAAAACTTCATTACGTCAAACTACCATAGAAAATTTTTCTTGCTTCCTTCCAGTAGTTGAAATGTTAAAACTGTTAAGCAGGTATGTGGTAACAAATATCGGATTTTTTTCTTCTCTTACTATAATCATGTGTATCATAAACTTATAGGTCTAGAAATTAAGTTGTATTTTTAAAATTATAAAAAAATAATTTTAGTAAAAGATAATTAGCGTAAATTAAAGAGTATTTTATGGTAAATTATCTAATATATGTATATATATAGGTGTGTGTGTGTGCCTGTCCAAAATTTCGGCTTATAAGAATCAAAAACAGTAATAACAAACGTGATTCTTATAAGCGGAAATCACTGTATTTGCAGTGAGATTTTAAAGAAAATTATAGAGATTAAAACCAAAAAGATACACACACTCGCCCCCAGCTGACGTAATTTCGTAGTTTAAGTAACTAAAATTTTATTTATTTTACTGTTAAGGAAAGTCTCGTTTACGGAACGTATCTCTTGGATAACTTGTTATTGCAAATCTCCTTTTTAATATTATCGCATACTTTATATCAGAGTATCATTTTATATATTATCTCAGACCGAGAGAGAATTTAAAATTTTTACAGTTCAATAAAACTAAATTTTTAAAAATAAACTTTCAATATAAAATCACTGAATTTCAATGTTTTGTGTTATAAAAAATATCGACCTAGCAGATCGTATTAATTTTTATGTATATAGAACATTGTTTAATGCATAACAGAAAACACAATTATATTTCATATCTATTCAGTAGATTTTAGTACTGTTCAAGAAAAATCAATATTACATCGGTGTAAAATATTAATGTTTTGTCTCGCATGTTTTGTCACGTTAAAATATTGAGCACCAAATTAAAAAAGAAGAAACTTTGGAAAATCTTTTAACATCTGTTTGATGTAACCAAAAATGATGATTTACTTTAACAATGACTAACATAATTTTTTTGACTGAGTTTGCATAAAATATTCAGGACCCGCAATAACACATTACAAAAGATGGGATCCATCGATACGTGTCTTGAAAGCATTCTCTTGTTTGAATACTATATTTCCGAGGAATTGTCAGTTGATATTGTGGAAAACAGCTGAGATCTAACTAGAAAAGTGTACCGCTACACTCCTACTTCAATTATTGAAGATGTGTAAATTCTTATTTGCAAAGAAATACAGTGTCGGAATTTGACACTAAGCTTTCTTGTTTACTTCGGTCGAAAAGAATAATTTAATTCATTTTTGCGCTGTCATAAATATTGCATGCGTAAAAAGTTAAAAGTAGTGCGAATCTAGACGTTTTTAATATGCATTTCCCTGTTAAAGCAGATCATCATATATGTTCTGTTGTACACCACGTTTTCTTAAAAAAGTGAATGTACTTAATTCATCTAATAGTTACAGTTTCGTAACTACAATAAGTATTTTGTATTTCGTTATACTTTTCGATTGCGCATGATTAATTAAAAAATAGTATTTATTAAAATAACACACATTTAAAAATATTCTAAATTTATAAAAGCTTTCGTATACTGATGATAAAATTATAATGTCTTTCCAGATAAAAAAATAAACTTATAATGTAGCATTTAGTGACTTTAGCATTTTCATTTGATTGAAACTTTTATTTCAACTTTGTTTTTATTATTCTACAACTTATTGAAACTAATGTAGTGAATTAAAGAATTTGTTTAATATATGTGATGGAATTTTAAGCAATACCGACTTAAAAATACAACTGAAATATTTCACACTCATTAATTCTTTAATGTATTGTAGCATGAAAAGTATGATGTTACATTCCTTGAATTATATACCTTGTTTTAAGTACCAGAAAGTGTTTATTTGAAGTTCAGCAAATTTTGTTTCAACGGAATCTAGAAAAAAGATGAGTATCCATTTTATTCCTATTCAGTGACTCAATTTCTCATCTCTGTAGAAATAAGGTGTAAAAGAAGTAGAAATTTATTTTCCTACATCATTTACAATAAATTGAACCGAGGAAGTGGTTGAAATCGATGTTTATGCGCGATTACTAAGCATAAATAACGGTGGACATCGAGACGTCTTTCCACTCTGATATTTTATATCTCTTCTACTCACACTGTGTTCATCGGTTTTTGGTAATTTTTTCCTAGACATCTTCTCTTTTTAAACCTGAGTAGAATGACGTCAAGGCATCAAAGTAGAAGAATGATCTTGAATATAATTTAGTAAAGATGAGAACATCACCATATAAATCGATGACTTATTCCTTTTTGTTGCGTGTTGCTGAGATGTCAGCGAATTCATTAATTACTAGAGTGGTGATAATATGTGTCTGATGGAGAGCATTATACTTAAAAGTTACGATTATTTTGTGAATTTTTAGAAAACTTGCTAATTGCGCATGACTTACCGCGCATATGAAACTGTACCGTTATTTTTTAAAGGATTATTCCTTTGGCTTCTGAAAAATATTAAAACGTTCTCATCATTACTCGATAAAAAGTGTATCCTGGGTTAACTGTAGTTAAAGATGATGGAGGGCCCGATGTAGCCTAGGGCTAGTTTGTCGGCTTTTAGTACAGGGGGGTGCTCGTTTGGAATCTCGGCAAGTTTCTAATACCTCCTTGTGTAAGCCAACTATGGACACGTTAAATCCGTTGGCAGGAAAGTCTTATGAAGTCAGAGAGGGTGGAAAAAAATACAATACCCCCCCCCCCAGATGTCACCTATGGTAGTGCTCGATCAAAATTGAGGTGGCACGTGACTATGTCGGACTCTTGTGGTGCCATTATAACCCGGAGAGGCACCCCTCAGCCTGTACGTCTTTATGGGAATGATCTGAAATATTTCTGACTAGGGGGCATAAGCAACAACACAACAAAGATAATAGAATGTGGAGGAAAGTGGGAGAAGAACTGCCGAAGGAAACATCTTAGAAGCTTCACATAAGCCATGACCTTGAAATTTCTAAGCGAATTTATAGAGCATCAATAAATCATAATATTTAATTTTAATTAATAACCGATTCTTAATGTTGGTGCTAGAATACAATGTTCCCGATATAATTTCCACACTTGAATGAAAACGACAAACTTTTTCATTGTTGTCTATTATATGTTTAGTATCGATCTAACATAGCTTCAAGTATATTCATATATATATACTAGCTGAAAACCCGTGCTTCTCTACGGAGTACATTCAAAATAAATATAACGGTCAGTGTATGCAATTAATGCCAATATATATATATATATATATATATATATATATATATATATATATATATATATATATATATATATATATATATATATATATATATATATATATATTATAAAAAAATCATAACGGATATTTTTATAGACAAAATAATGTAGAAGAAAATATTTAAATTAAATATAACGGTCAATGTATGCTATTAATTTGTATGTTTAATATTTTTAAAACATACTAATTTGAATTAAATTCTTAAAAATCTTCCATCTCGATTAGTCTAGTGGTTAATTTAATCATTTACCGTATTTTAATACTTTTTTTGTCAATTTCTTTCTTTCTTGTGCACGTGACACAAAGTTAATTTAAAGTATCACTAAAAATAAAGAAACCACGTGATCATCATTTAATAAATAATTCTTCTTCTTCTTCTTCGGTACTACGGCCTAGGGCAGGCCAAGAGCGTCCCAAGCAGTTTCCGCCATCTCGGTCTATTAGACGCCATGGCTCTCCAGTTTGTGGTGCCAAAAGTTTTTAGGTCTTTTTCTACGCTGTCCAGCCATCGAGTAGGAGCGAGACCTCTTTTCCTAACTCGTCTGGTATAGTGAACGTTATCTTTTTTATTTAATAAATTAAATTCTAAAAATTAATCTTTAAAAATTCACCAAAAATCAGAAAATAGAGGTAAAGAATTGAAAAAGATTTTATTTGGAAGGAATTTTTACGATCTTTCTTGTGATATAAATTTTATAACCGTCATATTATTATTTTAAATGGAAACTTAAAAAAAAATTCAAAAACAGCTTAAAAATTTAATCCAAAAAAAAAGTAAGAAGAATTTTTCAAAATTATTTCTTAGTAAATCCCTACACTATAAGAAGAATCGCCATGCAAACTTGCAGTCCGTTAGTCCAGCGGTTTGGTCTGTGCGTTATATGTTAGTCAGTCACGGAACTGTTTTATATAGGTATATAATAAAAATTGTTTTATTTTACTTTTACGAAGAACAATTTTACGCATTATATATTCTTGAAATAGGGCTAGGAGTAAATCAGGTTTGATTGTAGAATGAATATTGCTGTAACTTAGCCCATATTTAAATGAATTTAAGAGAGCTTTAATTTCATTTTTGGAGACGTTCTTAGCTATGATGTTCGGGAAACTTTCTATCTGTGATAATTGTTTCATGCTTAATATGCATACATTTTTTTACCAATTATACTCTAAAGATTTATTTAAATGTAAATTTAACTTTATATGCCGCATAAGCTGTTTTTTTCCAGTCGAAAAGTCAACTTTACTAAAAAATTAATTGCTTTAAAATGTTTCTGAATAAGATTAAAAGATATAAAGTCTGCATTAATTCTTAATGAGTAAGTTTAAATTATTTCAAACTTATATTAAAAGTTTCTAATAATTTCATAACACTAGAGAAGTGTTTCGTATTTTTAAATAGCTAAGCAAACTATTTCCCTGTTGGAAGTTGTTGAGAAGTTTTGGAAAAAAAGAAGTTACAATTTTAATGGAAAATATTAATCACTGGAAAAGTTAATGTATTTTATAATTAAATAAAGAATATAAATTTAACTTAAAGAACAGTCCGTGGTATTTAAAATTTAAGACATTTCTAGAAATAAAATAGATAATTAATACATGAGGAATGATTAAATGGAACTATTAAGAAGTTGATATAGGAGTTAGCTTGTATGGGTATTAGAATTGTTTCTTCATTGGACTTTTAAATGTATAATAATATGCACAACTGTTTAAAGGACAAATGTCAGGATACATATAGAGTAAAATTACCTTTATATATTTTTTATATATTATAAATATATTTTGTTCCTTCTAAATTCAAATTTTTATATTTAAACAAATATTTTTTTTCCAATGCAGCGGGTGAAGGGGGACACAATTCTTTGGCCAAGATGTTACATAAGACAAGCAATCAAATCAACAGAAATCAAACAAGTACTAAAAACTGAACTATAAAAGAAAAGGGAAGAATTAAGAGTTATAAAAATAAGAGTTCCCTTGCGTCCCAGTAAAGGGAGTAAATAGATCCTGGCGTCCCAGAACGAGAGTATAGTTCTTTCAAGGCTGGGCAAAGAGGGAAGTGGTCCTCAGTCATCACAGCGTCGCCACAGCAGAGGGCGAAAGTAGGCCTGTCGAAGATCCCAAGTCGGTGCAGGTAAGCATAAAGGTAGTCATGCCTGTTCGTCATTCGGAAAGCAGCACCCGCATGATACCTGGGGTAATCCGGGAACCTGAGGATGGTTTCACACCAGGGCTTCTCTCTTGTTCTTTCCTTTAGTTCGGATATATACAAGTCTCTTAGGACCAGATGAATCTTTGAAACAGAAGATCCATAACGAACCTCCTCAAAAGGATACTGATCGATCACGCACCCTTTTATTGCCAATTTATCTGCAGTCTCATTTCCAGAGATTTCACAGTGGGACCGGATCCATTGCAGGACAACTGTTTTGTTCCTATCGTGGAGGTCTCAAAAAAAGGGACCAGCATCGTTTCACAGACTCAGAAACAGGAGCTTGGCAGCAGTTAGCAATAGCCAGTATCCCAGCCTGGGAGTCAAAGTAAACTACAGCCCGTTCAAAGAGAAAGGGCCGAGCACTTAAAATTTGCAAAGTGACTCCCACTGCTGCAACCTCTCCGTCAAATGCAGTTTTCCCAGATCCCAGGGAAAGGTAGCAGGAAAAATGTTCTGAGTAAATTCCGGCTCCGGCATTACCATTGGTATCCAGTTTTGAGCCGTCAGTGTAAACATGCATCCAATTATCACGGGGAAAACGAGTGTAGATTGTCTCCATTCCTGTACTTCACGGAAGCTCTGTGCATTCCAGTGTCTTTGACACAGGTTTTACAAGGTCAAGATGAAACAGAATTTTCCTGACTTCCAATGGATTAGTAGGGAGCATCAGGGACTGAACACGAGTAATAAGATCAATCCCAGGCATCTCTCGAGAGACGGACTGTAGGATAGCCTCTTGTGTTTTTAGCCTGCGGGGGTAGATGTTGGAGCCAACCCACTGACCACCATGTGGCATCCGTATAAGTTTATGGTATAGTTTTAATGCAGATTTCTTAATGTCACACTCAATGGTCATTTCACCAGTGCATAGCAGCAAGGCATTAATTTTTGTAGACTTCACAGCGCCAGTGATCAGGCTAAGGGCATGGTTTTGAGTTCTCTCTATTCTACTTATTTGACATTGAGAGGTTGTGCATTGCAATAGGTCAAAATAGATTTAATAACTGTTTTAAAGGTGGTGTGAAGGGTAGAGGTTTTCCACAGCCCCACCTAACTCCAGCTAAGCACTTAAGCAAAAATAATTGTTTTTCCGATTTTTTTCTTAATGTCATCTACATGAGATTTCCAAGTAAGTTTGCGATCAAAAGTCCCACCTAGATATTTGGTATTCTCACTACATGTCAAAGCAATGCTGTTATAGAAAATTTGAAGTTGTAATGGTTTGTGGCATAGTGAGAAAGTCTGGTATACTATTTTTTCGGTAATGGCAAAAATGTTATTCTCGTCACACCAGGAATTAAGTTTAGTCATAGCGTTGTTAAGGTTATTTTCTATAGTTTCTGTTTCTCTTTTCTTACAGCTGGAGGTTCACAAGACAAAGTCATCTGCCTACATTAGAACATTTATGTTCTCTTCAATCAAGGTGCCTATAAGGACGTCAACATATGCTTTGAAAAGCATACAGCTTGACACTGTTCCGTATGCAACTGTTTAAATGTAGTTAAATCTCCATAAAGTACATTGATATAGTGCTGACACAGAAAATCCTTAAACTAGAGCAGCATTTTGCAATTTACATGTGTCTCAGCCAGTTTATCAAGCAACTTTGACTTCCAGATGGTGTCTGATGCTCCCTTAAAATCTACGTAGGCAGCGCAAACAATGCTGTGCCTATCTAGGATTTTAAAGAATATATAAACGTTGAATAGGTTAATCATGAATAATATAACATTTCAAACCTTTCAAACCTTGCTTTTGATACTTATAAAGATAAATCTAGTTCGACAAATGGTAGAGTAATATTTTAACGTACTGCAAATAATAAAATGTAACTACTTTTTTAATATTCACTTTCAGTTCTTCTTTAAAATGGGTAAATAATACATTTATTCCAGAGACTTGAATTATTTTGAAATAGTACAGCGTATCTTAAGTATTAAATAAGTTAGATTTAAAGCATAAATAAAACTTTATAAATGACAATAATTCGAATTTCAATGCGGTATAGTGGTTAGATAATTTTGAAACTGATAACAGTTTAAGTCAGATATTAAGTGACTTTAGGCTGAACTCTTTATTCCTATATTGAAAATATCTACCCATTAGTTTTGAGAGGATCGTTGTTTTAGTTTTTAGAATATCACCATCATACACTGTATTGGTTAATCATAAATAATAATCGGCATTTAATGACTAAATAAACCATTTTTATTAAATTAAATTATGTTTTGCAGCATTAAAAGATTACGGATGTTGATAGTATATAACTGTATGAGGAACTGTATACCCTTGTGAGACCAGCCACAGTAGCAAAGGTATTTGTTATTAATTGTACATCTCTCACTACCGAATCTCATCAAACTGAGGGATATTTTAAAGTATAAACTTTTCAGTACTTACACTAGAACTTAATTTAAAATTAAAGATCACCATATTAATATGTATTTATTCAATAAAATTTTTACAGTTCTTCATTTTAAGGGGACAAGGTTCCCCTCGAAATTTTTAATCCTCGATTTTTAACTCTATATACAGAAGGAGAATAATTAATAATCTTTTTTATTACGTTTTTATTTACTTTATTTCATGGTCTATAAATTTGAAAAATATTTGTTGTTTAGAAGAATGGTACACTGTGTTGTAACAAACACTTCCGTTAACAAACCTGAGAAATTTGGAAGAAATCAGAACAAAAGGAATGAGTGTGGAACATTTTGAACAATTCTAGCATTTTTAATGAATTTTTTTAAAAAGGTCCTATTTTTCCCAAAATACTTATTTATGAATTCTAAATGTAGCAAAAAAGAATATTAATTATTCACATTTTGCACATAGAGTAAAATATTGAAAATTTAAAACATACGAGGTTTAAGGTCCCTTGTCCACTCAACATTTTGCCGAGCTGGATTTTATTTCCAGCAGAATAGGTGTCAGAGGAATTTCAATCCGTATGTGTTATATTTTACAGTAATTAAGCCTTTCTCCTAGGAATATCATGGCAGTCCTATTAAATTTCAGACGTGATAATTAGACTTTAAAAGTTTATTTTTATGGATTTCTTTTCAGATTACATCTTTGTTCGAGAAATATTTTTAATAATGTGGGCAAAATGGCCTGCTACTTAAAATTACACATAATGACAAGTCATAAGCTACATATAGAAAGTATGGAAAAAGGATTTTTAGTAGTAAACTATTAAAATATCTAGAACCTGAAGTGGCTGATTAGATAATACTGAAAAGCGTCTAATGCTGCGAACGACGTAAATTTTTTTGACGTACTGCTGTGTATTGGTGACGTACATACAGGACTGAGTCGCGGAAATTTCTGTAGTGAAGGTGATATACTCCTTTACAATTTCACTGATAAAGCATTTTAACTGTAATTCCAATAAAATTCGAATTCCCTGTAATTTTCAATGCAGAGTTAATCCATCATTCTGACAGATTTCCGAAAAATATATATGCTGTGTATATATGTTTGGCATTAGAGGGTTGGAAGAGAGGGGAGATTGCAATAGGGGATTTATTGTTATCATAACATTCTAAACCCCAACAATATTCAAAAGAAAAACCATCACTTCTCAAATTTAAAAACAGAATCCGTCAATTTGTGACTCTGTAAATCTAGCATTAATATTACACAATGTATAATGGTGATATTCTAAAAGCTTAAACAACAATTCTCTCATAACTAGTGGGTAGATATTTTCAATATAGGAATCAAGACTTCAGCTTAAAATCGCTTAATATCTGAGTTGAACTGTTATCAATTTCAAAATTATCTAACCACTATATCCCACTGAAATTTGAATTATTGTCATTTATAAAGTTTTATGTTTGCTTTAAATCTAAATTTTTCTATACTTAAGATACGTTGTACTATTTCAAAATAATTTACGTCTCCGGACGAAATGTACTATTTCCCCACCTTAAAGCAAAACTGAGAGTAAATATTAAAAAAGTGGTTACATTTTATTATTTCCGATACGTTAAAATAATTCTCTACCATTTGTTGTACTAGATTCATTTTTATAAGTATCAAAAGCAATGTGAATGTTTGAAATGTTATAATACTTATGTTTCTGCTTATAAGATTACTTAATACATTCTACCAGTGACTTATGATAAATAGATAATTCGTACATTTGAGGTCATAAATTACATATGATTTTTTTAACTTAACTGCATTGTTCCATATCAATTTTTATGAAAAAAAATCATTAAACCTATCACTTCACTTTCGCGTACAATAGTGGATATGATTACTTTTCGAAAACATTAATATCATTGCTACAAAAATACTGCGTATGAATTGCGTTTACATCTTGAATATTTATAATTTTAAAACATACAGTGCATTTTTACGCTGAATAAACTGTGAAATCAAAATGACGTTTTCTCTGTCTATTTCATGTAAACAGTAATATTACGAGCTCAGGTTGTGCCTCTTAGCAATTCTCGACGATAGATTATTTGCATTACATGAAGTATACGGAATAACGTACATTATATAGATTGTTTATATTACATTGTTTTCCTTAAATTTATACATTCTAGTAAAAAACATTAGTTTGATTCTCTTATTAATAGATTGAATGTATAAATGTTAAATTTTAGAGAAAATGCCATAAAATATATGTTATTGGAAAAATACATGTGATCTAAACTGATTAAGTTTATTTAATATATCTTTCTTTTTTTTCTTAAATTAATCAATATTATGGGAAAATTTCCTTTAAATCTTACTCTTGAAAGCTGTAGTGAAAGAAACAACGTCTAGTCATTTTTTAAATATCGCGTAATTGCATTTTAGTATATAATAATACACGACTGAGAAATACGTAATTCAATTTTTTAAGTAGAATTTGCTATTTAAACTTCTGTAATACATTTCCAATTAAATAGTACTCGGCGCAAAGTAATTTTTATTTCCAAAAATACGTAATTGTTCATTAATGCTCTGGCACAAAGTTTCACAAGATAAAGTTGATGAAAGTTGAAAGCATTTCAAAAGATAATTGAGCCTTTTCACTCTTAAGTTTTCCTGAGTCTTTGTTGAAGTTCAGATCATTAGAGACACAAGGATTTCTTTTCCTTACATGGCTCTTTTTTCAAGTTAATTATTGGTTAAAAAGGATCATTATCATAAAGGAGAAATTCGATTTTAAAAGTCATTATTTTTTTTCCTCTTTTGTAGAGAGTTCTTCAATAAGAATTACCGTTAACTGCTTTTAACTGCGTTTAACAAATCTGTAAGTATGTGCTTCTGTCTCTAAAGAAATATGTGTTTCTACTCGAAATAATTCATCGCTGAAAGTAAAGTGAAAAAAAATAAGGAGGAAGATTTAATAATATTAATTATAATTAACATAACTTTTGGAAGACGTAGTTTCATATGACATTGCTGGGCGAAAGACGCCTTGCTCTTTATGTCTTAAATACTGGTGAATTTCTTCCTATTAGCTGCTTCTTAAAAAATAGACACATGATCAATTGTTACAAAGTTCTTTCATACACTGAAATATTTATAATTTTATTAATGATGATGATTGATATGGTTTGCTTGAAACCAATGCAATATATCAGGAAATATTACATAAAACTACAATATCACAGATCATTATATAAACATTATATTACAATATCATTATATAAATATTTTAATACATACACATTTTTGTATTTTAAAAGTTTTCATGTTGACATTTATGCCGTAAACAGGAGGAGAAACTACTCATACTTTTTCTCTAACCATTTGTTCCTTCAAAAATACTTTGCAATTATCTATGAAATGCTATAAGCATCGACTTTTATATCAGTTGCGATGAATCATTATTTATATTACTAATAAAAGTTTTACCTTTGTTTTTATAAATTTACTCTTATTTGATTAGAGTCGTAGTTTAGATACAAAAGGATGTTTTTCTCGTCTCTATTTTCAAAACACCAGAGTCCATGTAGTTTATGCTAATATAAAAACCGGATGGTTTTGTTTACAGAAAAAGGGTGGACTTAAGTTGAAACAGTTAATTAATTCTTCCTTTTTGGATCATTTCTATTATCTTTAGTCAAAGAAATTAGAAGCAATGTAGCATCATGGAAAAATACCTTTAAGAAAACAAATTTAATTATCTCCAACGTACAGTTTCACGAATTAAAGATTTCCTATAATTCTGAGTATATTTTCAAACTTTTTTTCACATAAAACATGCTTTTTATATCTTAATTATGCATTTATTGCATATTGATAAAGTAGAATAAGGATCAAGAGTATTCTAATTTCATAAATGTTTTACTATTAAAATAAATTGGAAGTATGTTTAGACATTTTTTAGTCTTAACGGGCACTTTTGATAGTATTCAATTAATAAACAGTTATGACATTATAAAATGGTACCATCAAAGTAAGTCATACTATTTCTAAAAATCATAATAAATATTGATTCCAGGTCTATGTCACATATCCCAGTTTGCAGAAAAAAAAATGATTTTTATCGAGTAGTTATTGGATGAGTTTAATCTTCTGTTTTTTCGATTTTTAACACTCGCTTACTAATCTTGTATCGATGAGATACACGGTAACTATTTTTGCTGACTGAAAGTCCATCTGTAGAGAGGGAGGCTGCTTTCCTCACCTATCTTTCTAACAGGAGGGGTGCTAGATGTCAGTTTAGTTTTCGTTCTTATAAAGTTGTTGTTGTTGTTGAAGCTTATGCCCCTTGACCGACATGTACCATCAGGTCAAGTCAAGAAGGATATGGGCGATGAAGGGGGGACTCCGGTTTTTAATAGCACCGAAAGGGTCGGAGTCCGACTTGGCTAAATGACCGGTCCCGTAATTTTGAACCGAGTCAAGTGACGAGACCGGAACACTTGACCCCGCACCTCCAGAGGTAAATTTGAGAACTTGGAAGACATTGTAGCCACGCCCTATTTTACGTGCCCCAGCCACCATTAGTGAACAAGGCGGTAGATTTGCAGCGACGAGCATCGAACCAGGGAAGTTCAGATCACTGGCCCGCTGCTCTTGCCAACCGGGCTACCACGACCTTTCTTATAAAGTGAAGTTCATTGACATCACCAGCCTTTTATCTCTCAGATACGACGACAGCAGATTCGTCGGTATTTTTGGATGAATCTGATTTTTTGTTTTGTTGCTGTATTTTTGTGGATTGTTGTTGATTCCAAAATGTTTTATTCAATCAATTTGGAAATCTATGCTGGAAAGCAACCGGACGGACCATACCAATCGAGCAACAAGAGCACGGACATAGTACAGAGATTGATTACTCCCATCGCTAACACCGGACGTAATGTCGCAGCTGATAATAATTAGTTTATTGGTGTGTCTCTGTTCCAAACCTTATCGGAAATGCATGGCTTGTCTTATGTGGGAACGTTGAAAAAAAATACAAGTGTACAATAGAAATGAAAATAATATGATATGAAGCGCTTGAACAGCGGCTGTTTCTTCGAAGAATTGGGAGAGAGCTGATTGATGGTCACTTGGTTAGGCGATCACTTATGCTTCGTTTACCTAGGTCAATTTCTGGGAGAGTTTTAGAAATTACATCTGTAAATCAACAACCTGACGTTTCTCAAGACAACCTTCCGAGCACTGACGGTGGAAAAAGAAAGCATTGCCAATCCTGTGAGACCACGAAAGAAAAGAAACTGACGAAGTATAGCTGCAAGTCTTGTGGGCAGTATTTATGATTGCAACATTGTGCTTTTTATTTTGGTATTAATGGGTGTGACAAAGAAGTTTCAGAAAAAGAAGAACTAGTTTTATAATGTAATTTTTTTTAAATCTATAAACTTTATTATTGTAGTTCCTATTGTAAGTTTCTAAAAATTGTTTAAAACAAATTTGTAATTTTTATATTGAATTTCAATAGGTCCCAACTTTCATCATGTTTTAAAGTTTTTACCTATCATTATTTTTTTTCGTTAATAAAAGGCAACACAATGCATACCTCTAGTTATTTACCCCCTTTCCCTTGAAATAATAGTGTAAAAATTGATATATCATGGTTTTTATGTGATAAGTCTCACAGATACGACGACAGCAATGAAATAATTTTTTGAGGACAGTAATCGAGTGTTTATATGGCGTAACAATGTAACAAAGTTTCAACGTATATACATGACGTGATCGGAAGCTTCAGTAGTGTGGGCCCGTACTTGAATCAGCATGGCTAACCATCTGTAATGCGAGGCTTTAAATGGTGTCTTTTGCATACTGCTTCGTTTTTTAATTTCAGGTATTTTCATCTTATAAAAATAAAATAGCACCCAAGACATATGAAATGTTTTTTGTGCATATATTAATTGAAATTAATATGCTGGTCACTAGTACAAAAAAGTTCTCTATACAAAGGGTTAGCATATAAAATTGTGAAGTGAAATTAATTTAAAACTAGCTAGAATAAATTAATTTTCATCTAACGAAATAAATATATATTTTAAATCTATCCATGCATAGTATCTGAGATGGCTTTAAATGTATTTAAACGGTACCTATAAATATTAACTCGTTAAAATTTTACTGCCGTCCCTCATTAGATTCAGCCGTGTGATTTGAACAAGTGTTTCTGACTTGAAATGGAGTTGAAGGTTTTCGTCAAGAGGGTAGCCTCTTCATTTGTTGCCTCCGCATTTACTAGGAAACCCTGCGCACTTGAACAATGCCAGTTTGTTAATTACAGAAATCCTTTTTGTACTTCCAATTATTTTAAAATATCCCCGTAGATAACATTAGAAACCTATTGGAACAAACATAGATTTATATAAAAATAGAAATCACAAATTACCATAGGAATTTGTGGGATAAAATGGTTTGATCTGATAGCAATATTTAATCTGAAATAGCTCTATTATCACTTAAAATCAAACTAAAAGAAATAAAAACTCCTTTAATCTTCATTAACTTTAATTATTGTTTTCATAATATTCAGTCTTAAATACCCTGCAATAAATGATTTTGGCAAATCAAGGTAAAGAAATTATTGCAGTATTTATATTTTTTCTGATTTCGTATTTGGTATTTACAGAGATCTAAGGACTGATGAAGGATTATTATAGTTTTGACAAAAAATATTCTAATTTATAGAAAACCTGATTTTTTAGCCCTGCTGATTATATATATATATATATATATATATATATATATATATATATATATATATATATATATATATATATATATATGTAATAGATATGCATATTTACACACAAATATCGCAGCTACATCTATAGTTTAAATATGTATCTCAACTAGAATACATTTTAAGTAAATGTTTAATATGATTGATTTCAAAAGTTTTAAATGTAAGTTACCACCTATAATTCATTATCCATTGATTCAAATGTTTCATTCAAATTTATAGCAGTACACATTTCATTAATTACCAAGTTTTTATTAAC
Source organism: Dolomedes plantarius (assembly GCA_907164885.2). Taxonomy (NCBI): domain Eukaryota; kingdom Metazoa; phylum Arthropoda; class Arachnida; order Araneae; family Dolomedidae; genus Dolomedes; species Dolomedes plantarius. The sequence continues at coordinate 28,157,070 of OU015493.1, forward strand.
TCGCTTTCTTGTCTGTGTGTTTGTCGAGTACAAATCTTGCAATCGAAATTTAACAAACTTCCCGACTAGCTAGACATTTGAAACTTTTAGAATAGCTCAGAACACGATGATAATCATTACTTAATACATTTAGCCACTTTAAGCAGTATTGAATTCATTTTCAGCTAATTTTGTTTTTTATGGAAAGTTAGTTCGAAAAAAATCCACAAGGTGGCGCTTCGATCGAATCAATGGTTGAACATTTTCGTAACGGCGTTTGACGATTTTGAAAACAGAATACATATGAATTTAGTTTGTTTACAAAAATATTGTGTGAAAAATTAAAAAATTCAACTATATGATTCAACAGAAAATTTAAAAACGTGGTATATAAAAAGTTCTTTTTATCTTGTAATTATTATATATTTTAACTTATCGGAGACAAAATATATTCTTTCTGTTGTTTTAAGAAGAGTTATTTTAGGTGAAAAATTTAATTATCGTAACAATAAAGTAATATTTGTGAATTTTGTATCGTTTTAATAACGCGCTCCTTAAATAACTATAATTCAACTTAAGTATAACTTCATTCTTATTCAGCGAAAATTATAAACTTTAAAAAAGAGCATTTAAGATAAAATTAGCATTTTTTCAGAGTGTTATATGTTTATTATAAGTTTCTATAAGTTATAATAGTTGTTATAAGTTGTTATATGTTCTTTTAAGTTGTTATATGTTTACTCTTTAAATTATAATTTAAAATTATCTTTAAAATTATACTGTTACATTATAATAGTTAGGATTTCATTCCCAAGAAATTTTTAATTTTACAAAACAGTTGATGATTTTCGCGGCAAAGCTTCATAATTAAATAGTGATATTTTTCGAAACAATTCTTATTTGTCAGTTATATACTCAAGACTGTGTGTCAGATAAGGACGCAAGTAAACAGTTAGGAAAAGGGTGTTTTTCTTAAGTTTTATAATTTTTTGTCATATATATTTCAACCTGTTAACTGCACATTATGTGAAAGCTGCATGTTTAAACTCTCATATATTAAATTCATATCGCTTCTTCTATCGCTACTTTACTAAATCAGTTTAAAAATTTGTGGCAATACTCATATTTTGTCTTTACATGAAATATGAAAGAATGTAACTACTTTTTCATTACAAATACAAAGAAAAACATAGCAAAATTTTCCATAAACTACTTTAAAATATAAAGTTCAATTTAACAACCCACATGGTATAGTGGTTAGTGTTGTGAGCAGTGGTGTTACGTTCAAATCCCGAATAGCTCTTGGTCGTTCCCGTGTTGACCCCTCATAGTGAGCAATGCCGGCTCATCCAAATTGGTACTCCCACCTAAATAGTTCTCTCAGTAAAGTAGCCAGCAAGATTTCGTAGTGATTAACAAAAGGCGAATGTCTCATGACAAGTACTTCTGTATTATAAATTTTTAAAAAAACTTTAAAATGTTTTGTAAGGTACTTGAAAAACAGCAAAAGTTTCTCACCCTTATTTAAACATATTAATTTTTTTAAACACCAATTATCTTTCCTTATTATTTCAAACGGAATTGGTGATGAGAGAACATTTGGACTTATGCTGTTTTTTTTCTCTTTTTGTATTCATTCGTCATTCCTTTGTTTTTTCTATCATATTTTTGTATTGTTTGTATTTTGCCAGTCTTTGTAAATAAACAAATCCATTCAAAATTAATTATTTTTTGTTCAAAATTAATTACTCTTTCCATATACGTTTTAAACTTACAAATTTGTATGTTGTTATCTTCCATGAAGAGAGAGAAATTGATAATATTGTAAAGATGCTAAGCTCTTAAATCGCATAAAGTATATGAGGTCTAGTAATGATGATGCTAAATTTATAAAGATCGCGAGTATTTCTAGCCTACTCACAAAACATGATTATTTGTAACTGACTCCTGAAACTTTTGATAAAACTTTGTTGATTGCTGTTTATTTTGTTATTGATATTAAAAGGCACAATTCAAGAATCCTGATGCTATAACTAGAAACCTAATTATCAACAAACTAGATACTTTCACAGCCTCTCAAGCCAGAAACTTAAAGTCTTAGAACAAAGAAATGTTACTCTTGTCTCTATACTTTTCTCCGCTCTCAAGATTACTTCAGGAGTGACTTGTTACACAAGTCCTCTTGAGGTTTACGTTCGCTGCGTTATAAGTGATGTAAACACTTCTAAACCAACTTCTCTATTAATGAACGCTATGGTTGAAATAACATGTTTTAGTTTGTCATAAACAGATAAGGATTTTTCCGAGGATCTCTGCTTTTGTCCCGGACGTTTTTCGGGGGATGGGGGTGAGATACGAATAAAAACACTGATTGAGTGAAGGATTCTTCAAACTTTGATGTCCTTAATTATGTGTTAGTTTCGATCACAAAGGAAATATTTAGTTATTTTTGTAAGGAATGAAGGGATTTCGTGAAATTTTTCCCATGATGGGAACTTTCTCCAAGATGTTAAAAAAATTAAGATTAATAATTCAAGTTTATTAATTATATATATTTTTAAAATATTAGAATACAACTTTTTTTCGTTTATTTGAATTATTTTCTTATTTTTAAGAGAAGAATTTACTCTCTTTTTAAAACCTATCATTTCTTGCGACACAATTTATAAAGCAATGCTTTCAAACCATCGTAAAAAATGCCGTGTAATTAATCAAAACGTTTTTGAGGAAAAAATGACTAGAAATCTTATAATTAAATATGAGTCCTATAATTAAATTGTAGTTTCGATTGGTATGTAGCATTTGTTATGATTCTTCATTAACCCATTAATGCCGATTGGTACGAAAACGTACCAGCTTAAGAATTTTTTTTTTCTCTGCACTAAATGTGTCTAGTTGTCCAATATTGTTCATGTTCTTCAAGAATAGTTCACTGATAGCGGGAAAAATAGATTTTCCACCATTTGCTCTCAAGTTCTTGTTGTTATTTTACGTTATGATCAGGTGAAAGGGTCGTGAAACAAGATCCCTCTGACATCACATAGAAAATAGTAAGTTTAGAGTTTTGGATTTATCTCAAAATTATATATTGACTATTAATCACTGTTTTAAAAGTGTATTTTATAAATTCATGCCACTCTAAAGTCATGTTTTGCTTTGTATTATAAAATATAAAAACTTACATATCGTTGGTACGAAACCGTACCAACCGGCTAATGTATAGTCAAGTTTGAATTAAAATCGGAAATCTTTCACGTTTGAATTAAAATTGAAAATCTTTCAGGTATGAATTAGAATTTTTTTTAAATAATATTTTGACTTTTAAATCATTGTTATAAAAGTGTATTTTATAAATTGTTGCCCCTTGAAAGTCATGCTTTTATGCTGTTGGTATAAAATTTTGAGTGTAGATGAGTCTATAATTCCATATTTCGGGCACCACGGACTAAAACAATCCCTAAGTGGTAATCCAATACGTTTTGGCTTCAAACTTTGGACTATGTGTTCTTCTAATGGTCTTTTATTGCATGATGAACCTTATTGTGGAGCATCTACAAAATTATCAAAATCTGATTTAGGCCAAGTGCCGATGTTGTTCTTGGATTACTAGACAAATGTGAGATCCCACCTGGAACACATGATGTCATGGACAACTTATTTACTAGCATTCCCTTGCTGAAAGAGCTATCGAAAAGAGGCATAGCAGGAACCGGGACATTGAGAGAAAACAGGCTGAAAAATGCTCCTTTATCATCCAAAGAAATCTTGAAAAAGTCGGCAAGGGGGACATATGAAAACATATGTCATGAAGATATCAGTATCGTCAAATGGAATGACAATAAAGTTGTTACTGTTGCATGTAACAAAGTTTCTACAAAATCTATTGCATCTGCTACTCGATGGAGGGCCGCAGAAAAAAGAAAATGAATGTTTCCATGCCACAACAGCTAAAAATTTATAATAAGCATATGGGTGGTGTCGACCTTGTTGATCAAGCTGTGGCAAATTATCGCGTAAGAATTAGTTCTAAAAAGTGGTAGTGACCATTGTTTTCGTTTGTGCTTAGTGCCAGTGTTATAAATGGATGGAAATTGTATAAAATGAAAAATGATAATTATGAAATCCCACTTCTTGAGTTAGTACGACAATGCGCACAGGAACTGTTAGGCACTTATGGAACATTGCCTAGAGGGCCAGGCAAGCCAATTTAATTTAGGTATAAAGAGCCCTCACAAATAAGATTTGACAAGAATAGTCACTGGTGAATCAGATCAGATCAAGAACATGTCCGTTGCAAGAACTGTTCCGGGAGAAGCAGCTACAAGTGCGAAAAGTGTAATGTGCCACTGCATCCTCAGTGCCATAAAAACTATCATGTTTGCAATCAATAGAAATTTATTGTTTTATTCTGTCAGAAAATCATCTAACGTGCTTTTCATTTAATTGTGTTATTCCCGATTTTGTTATTATTTTCATTAATAAATAAATTTAATATTAGCTTTTATTCTCGATGTGTACTACACACGAACGCCGATTGGTACGGAAACGTACCAGTAAAAAAAACATAGTTAAAATGCAACTAAAAATATAATTTTAGTATAATACACATTAATAGACATAAAACACACAAATATGAGAGAAGTAGCAAAAATGGTTAAAGAAAACGAAGTTGGCATTAATGGGTTAAATCAGTGATGTTTAGAGGTATTTGACTCTATGAACTTGAAAACTGAAGTGAATATTGTATACGTTATTGATACTATCTGAGTTTAATATTAACCCCATCAACATCAGAGAGGAAAACCTTCAGAGGTTCAAAATAGGTTAGCAATATAAACACGCTTTGGGAGTTTCTAAATGCATTCTTCATCAAGATGAGCTACAAATCTTGTACAGTACGAAGCCTTAAACATAAGAAAAATTATATACTTGGGGTTTCAAGTCCGTTTATGAGCTAAGTAGTTAAGGAGTACATTTTTGATCTTAATTTCTAATTCGTTCAGAGGAAGAGTTGCTTTTATTCTTAATTTGTTCCGAAATACATGTTTTATTCCTGATTTTACAAGACTCTTATCAAATTTTATTGTTGCAATGGGACTTTGTATCAACTGAATATTAATTTAATTTATCCCACTAGCTTAAAAGAAGTGTAGGTTACATTATAAGCATGTACGGCTGTTAATTTACCAATTTTAATTAATTTTACCTAATTCTCATACCGTTCAAATTTTCTGTTTGAAACGCAATTTCGGAGACTTTATAATCTCTATTTTTCTAATTTAAGACAATATAATTTTCTGTTGAAATGAGAACGATTCGTTTTCTGGGTTTAATAAATGAAGTAATTTTCTTAACGACAAACCTTAATGAAAATATGGTAAGTTTCATTATTTTATAAAGTATTCAGCACAGAAATTAGCAACGAGATGTCTAGATTGATAGAGTAAAAATTCCAGAAAAAAAGGATAATACGTCTTGTGTGTTTAACCTTTAAAATACATTTTCTAGGTATTCTAATTAGTGTTTGTATCGATAGTGTATGAAGCGATATAAATGCATTCTACCTATTTAAACCAGCAAATAAATACCCACTATAAAGCAGGAAAATAAATCAGTATCTCTATGAAAAAATTTCCCTTGATTAGCTAGATTATGCAAAAAAGACTTAATTTCATAAGCAGCTGATTATGCATGCTTAACATTTTATGGATTAATAAACAACATCCTATAAAGATTTCCGCAACCAAGAAGAAATTCATAATTTCTAGCAAGTTCTGACTGATTTTTATGGCACATAAACAAACGGACAGTTTTAAATTATGTCCCTGTTTATGAGACGTGCATCAGTTTTTTTCCTTTTTAAAAGCCAAAAATTATGGGTATTGCCTAGTTTGGAGGTCTATTATAGTTATAAAAAATCAAGTAATATGAATACGTAAATGAAAAGCATAACCTGTCTGTTTCGACTTCTTAATTATGAAATACGTGCTACAAATTTACTCATCTATATATTTAAGTTGCTAAGCCGATTTTTTGGGCAGACCGTGAGAGAAAAGTATGGCATCAATTTACTTCATTTTGGTCTTAAGCAAAAGACTGTAATCTGTAAATTTGTCACATTTGCTTTTTGTAGCAACAAATTCCATTAATTAGTGGTAATTTACAATTGAAATTTGCTTTCTGCGCATGCTCGGTGACATGTTTAATTCTGGCTTTAGATACTCTTTTAGCACAAGGCCACATAAACACATTGATTTGTTTAATCCGAAGAATCTCTCTAGCTCTCTCTCTGCAATTTTTATTTTTAATTATGTTTGTGAGATATAGAATTATACCCGGAAGAAATTGTTTATTCTGCGCTTTTCAGTAACCATATTTCTTTTTGCTGGGTTCAATAGTAAATTTTAAAGTGTATTTCTCTATTCTTAATAATATGATTTTCAACATTTGGCAATGATGTGCTCAGTATAACTTGTATATTTGCTATCAAGCCGTAATGATTTGAAGGTTAGTAGCTAGTGTAAATTTGTTTTCATAGACATACGGGAGTATTTTGTCTTATATTCGTTACTTATGTTCTTTCAACTCAAGATTTTATGCGGAAAGCAATTAACTCACCTATTAGAATTAAAACGGGCAAATAATGGAAACTCTTTTAAATGATAGAACAATCTAGATTACAAAATATATAAAATTATCATTACTTCTACTATGAGTGAAAAAAATAGAAATTATATGTGATTACCTTCATTGCTGTACACCAGTATTTTAATTCCGTTTACCCCATAATGAAGTTCCATGACTTACAATGGTTTACAAGATATATCTGAACTTCCTTGCTAAGTATCTTAACGAAATATTCGCAGCCTTCCTATTACCTGTATGCATGAAACTATCTTCAGGATTTTCTAAGTAGAGTAGAAAATATTTTCTCTAGAAGCATAAGATTACTCTGAAAAAAACTTGTTTTGCTTTGGAAATGATAAAATAATATAAATAAAATTTTTCTTATAAATAAAATGTAAATAAAATGGATAATAAAATGTGTATATGTAATAATGTAAATAAAATGTAAAAATTATAAATAAAATGAATCTTGGAAGTAAATTTAAGTAAAACTTGCACAAACTATTCCCAAACCGGAAAAATTGTGCACATAGTGTAATTTATTCATGCCATATAACAAAAACTAAAAATACTTTTAAGTTTTTAGTGCATTTAAAATAAAAGCCCAATTTCTTTTAACTGTATTTTAGAAGTAAAATAAATTTTTCATTTTAAAAAAATGAAATGAATCGTTGCAAATTATGTTTTAAAAATTTTATTTGCTTTTTCCATTTAATACCACAACGATATTATGATGTATTTTATATATATGATGAAGGTATAATGTATATTTTATTCTGAGGCATGCTAAACTAAATATGCAATGCATCGCAAAATTCTGTCGCAGAAAGTTCTGCAATGTTTATCAAAACTTATTTCATTGAGAATAATCAGAGTCAAAATAAAATTCCGTGTACAATATGTAAGGATTTTGTATCGTTTGAAATAAGTGTTTGGCCTGGAAAATATAGTCTCGTGTTAGGTCTAACCAACTTTCTAAGACACACGCTCAATGCTACCTAAACACATCACATATTTTCTATAAAGCTTTGCACAGTAACATCTTTTCTCCTTCATTCACTATCAATATGGAAATTTCAGCATTCAACTTATATCGAGTAAAATAGTTAATAAAAAACACACTAATTTCTGCTATACATTTTCTACGCTCTTTTCTCATTTCTCCCCCACCTACACACATATATACACATCTATATATGTGTGTGGGCGGTGTATATAAATGATTTAGTACCCTTGTTTTGTGTTCTGAGCATTTTATTTTGTTGTAAAAGGAATTGCTTCCTGTATTTCCCTTTCGTAACTAAAGTGGTTAGTCCTTTAATAAAAAGCATGTTTGAATTATATTTTAGAATTTGACTGAATTATATTTAACTTTAGAAAACCAGGCCAAATATTCCTGTGGAATATAGAATTCAATAAATTTCGGCAACTTTATACACGATTTCTAAACACTTCTTTAATTAGAGGACTTTTTAAACTGTCAATTTATACTCCTTTTAAAAGATTTAGATTAAAAATTTGAGAATAGTTTATTAAGCAAATTGTCGTATTTTAACATGTGTTTAAACGAACAAGTAAGTCATATAATTTAAGAAGAGCGAAGTAGCATATTCGAAGCAGACAAGGTTATTTACTGACACCTTATAATGTGTATGCGTTATGCGAAAATTCTTATAACCTAATCATATATTCCTTCGCTGCGGCTATCAAACTTTGTTCTTCTGTCTATGACCTCAATTTTATTGAATCATATAATATATATACACGATCTCTAGACGTCTGGGGAATGATTTATGAAGCATAGTCGTTGCGAGAACACGTGACTCGTTCTATGCTTAACTGAAGGCAGTTTTTTTTTTCTGTTTTGCTGATGTCTTAGTAATTTTGACTTGTATTTTACTGTGGAGACGAGATCACGAAGCATGTTTGTTATACTATCATGCATATTTTGTAACTTTAACCCTTTTTTTCATCTATTGTTCTATTAGTTGTTTACAAGCTGTAACAGAAATTAGTTGTATTTTTCACGTGTAGAGGGCGTTAGTTGTCCATGTTTTGATGTATTTTCAACATTGCTTTGTCTTATGTAATTTTCTAGTAGTGTTCAGTATTCTCTTTATTTCGAACCACCGAGCATGGAACGCCTATTTAATGCATGATAGGATAATGAATAAATATTGACCAGGATTGATAAAGGCTGTGTTTTTTTTGGAGCCTGGTCATCCTCTTTGTTTCCCGAGATAACGAACTTTTTTCATCTTATTGCCTGTGTTAACGAATGTTGATACAGGCAATAAGTTGAAATATTTTTTTTTAACTTTTTTTCTCTTATGTATAATATTGATAATTTTTGACTTTTCCTAAAACCTTACGAATATTGCTTAGTTGTAATTTTGTTCATTTTAAGTAAATATTTTTGCCAATATTACTGAGTAACTAGAATTACTGCTAGCGGTCATTTTGACCGCGTATAGAAAATTCTATTTTTTGTGTTATTTGCGATGCTTTCTTGTCTATTTACTGTATGCTAATAGATAAATAGATGCACTTCTGGCGAGGGTTTTCGTGTATTTCTTGGAAGGGGTAATGAGGGGGTGGAAGGGAGAGGAGAGCGGGGAAAATACATGCTTGGTATTTTCGCGCGTTATCTGACTGCGCATTTCCTTTGTGTTATAAATGTTATCTTTCAAAGGACACAGTTCGATTTGGATTATTTCAGCGTTCTGACGTGCGCATTTTTATTTTAGTGTTCTGACCAACGTGACTTGTGTATCATGTCGCGTAGAACTGTTGTTAGAAAATACCTATCTCAGGAAGATGCATTGAAAGTTTTAGAAAATATTTCTTATTATGATTCTAATTCTGAAATTGAACCTGATGAAGATGTTGATTTTTCCGAAATTGATTTTTCCGACGAAGACTGGATTGTTCCTACTGAATCAAGTGAATCCGAATCCTCTGATGCGGAATGTATTGAAGAAACAGAAAATAAATGCAAAAATTTAGGTCATGGAAATATTTCATTGCCTGCTACTTGTACAGTTTTCAAAGGTGAAATCAGTGGCAGTAGTTCAGCTCGAGAATGTAGTCAAGGTCTGCGAAAGAGATCTCGAGAACGAGGAAGACGTATCCAAATTCTTGAAATCCAAATAGATGAAGAAACAGAAAATGATGGCTCAGTTTGGAAAATAAGAAATATATCGACAAGTCTCACAGAGACACGTCCAAAGCAGAACGTCTTACGAGAAGTAGCTGGACCAACTTTGTGCGCAAAGAGTAAAATAATTGATGGCAACCCAAGTAGTGCATAGAGATTGTTTATAAATGAAAAATATTGCGTCATATACAACAATGCACTGAAGAAGAGGCGCGAAAGGAGTTCCAAAATCCAAATTGGTGTTTGTTACTCGATGAATTAGATGCTTTCATTTCACTATTGTATGCTCGTGGGGCTTTTGCTTCGAAAGATCTTTCCTTTTTGAGTTTATGGTCAAATTCCTGTGGTCCGGCATTCTTTGCTGAGACAATGGCTAGGGACAGATTCCTGGACATTATGAAGTACTTGCGTTTCGATATGAAGTCAACCATATCTCAAAGACTGCAAACTGATCCATTTGCCCTAGTTTCAGATGTTTGGAATTCCTTTATAGAAAATTTAATCACGTGTTCCAAACCAGTTGTAAGTATTACAGTGGATGAACAATTTTTTTCCCATGAAGATTCGATGCCAATTTATTCAGTATATGCCTAAAAAGCCCGATAAATTCGGGATTAAATTTTGGCTTGCTACTGATGTGCAGTCAAAATATTTCCTGAATAGATATCCGTATTTAGGAAAGGATGAAACAACGCCAGCTGGAGAAACAGTAGGTGAACATGCAGCTTTTTGCTTGCTTGAACCATACTATAACACTGGAAGGAACCTGACAACGGACAATTTCTTTACTTCACTGAAATTAGTCAAAGAAATGAGAAGCGTATGAATAATCTTTGTTGGCACAGTCATCGTTCAAAGAGAGAAGTTCCTCAGAAAAACGAGAGATAAGCTATATTCTAGTAAGATTGCTGAGCATGACAATATAACGCTTACGTCTTATCAGGGAAAAAGAATAAAAACGTCCTTCTCCTGAGTACGCTAGACCCAACATTGGAAATCCCTTCAAATGAAAAGAAAAAACCCGAAGTTGTAAATTTTTACAATTCAACCAAATATGGAGTTGATGTTTTGGACCGCATGGCCAGAAAATACTCAGTAAAGTCCTCATCTAGACGTTGGCCAGTTCACGTTTTTTTTAATATCCTTGATTTGGTCGCCATAAATACATGGATAATTTACAAGGAGACAACTGGCAATAAAACCATCAGCCACCGAGATTTTATTTTGAATACGTCTGAAGAGCTTCGAAAGATATACATTTCATAAAAAAAAACCTTCTATTTCTAACCAAAAGAGAATTTATGCCTGTGTTACCATTTCTAGTAAACGTAAACAACGCCAAATAAATGCATGGAAACGCAACAAAACATTGCACATTTGTGAAAAATGCAAAAAGTATGTTTGTGGAACCTGTTCAGGTAAAATTAAGAAATCAGTAATCTGTGTTCACTGTCAGACCGAGTAATGTAAGTAACAAATTTACTTCATTTTAAATAAGTTTGATAAATAATGAAACTATTGAACTATTGAACGATGAAATAATGAAACTATTGTGATGCAATTTATTAAATGTTAACAAATTTCAAAACATCTACGCTAATTTTGACTGTTTTAGCTCCTTGTTATGTTGTATTATACTTTTTTTACTTGATTTTATTTGCAATTTATTTAAAAATCAATCAAATTTTATATTTATAATCTTTAATAATGCTTAATATTATATTTGTTTTATATTTATAAGCTTTAATAACGCTTAAATTATATATTTTTTATATTTATAAGATATAATAATGCTTAATATCAGCAAAACGTACGTCTTTCCTTTTATTTGGAACAAGCGGTCAAAATGCTCGCTGATCGTAGTTAGAGGTATACGGAAAACGCGGAAGTATGAATTGTTAAATCCCTTGAATACTTAATTTTTGCGAAATTTTTTTTCTGAATTCTATTCCGATTTTCATCAGAATTTTGCATTTTAAAAAGTTATAAATCAAATGTAAATACATTAATAAAGTCTAATTGTAAAATGCAAACCCAGTCTTTTTTTTGTAAACAGTATCAGAATTCTTCTTTATCTATTTCAAAAATTTCGAACAAAAATTAAGTAGTATGGAGCATTTAAAAAATCTAAAAACCTTGAAAAATCTGTTTTGAGAAAAACAGATTTAATGTTTATTACTACACTTACCCATTATAAACTACTTCTTAGAAGCTTCATAGATGATTTTTTACTTGAAAAAAACTATTTTGGTACTATTAATCTGCATAAATATATATAGTTTTTACAATAACACAATCAATATTACAATGGCAAGATTTGCTCAAATAAAGGTTCATTATTCCCTTAAATGAAATAGTTTTTATTATCTTCCGAAAATCTCAAAAGTAAATGTCAGGATATTTCTCTCTGAACATTATTAAATAATGACCAGAAAATGCGGGTATCTATTTCAAACTTGCGTATATTTAAAAATCAAAATACAGGAGTAATTGTCACCCTACTTTAACGCGCATAAAATTTCTTTGTTAACAGAAGATAATTGTATCTATTTATTTAAAAACACTAAACAGCACTTTATTTTAAAATTATTATACTCATATCAGTATTTTATTTAGCATCTATTTGTATATTGTCCCTAAAGTCAAAATATCGTGTGATGTGAGAGAATACTTCTGCTGTAAACAGAATGCCGGAACATACGTCAAGTGGTCCTTCATCTTTCCCCATGGAAATTTAATGGCTCTTACAATACAGACAATTGCATCGCCAACTCACTTGTTTTCTAAACATCTCATTATTATAAACGAATAAATAAAATTTTGTCATATTTTGAAGTTTCTATATAATAAACACCCAAGAAGTTATTACTTGTTAACCTTAAATATTACTATAAATGTTTTTTTTTTCGAATACATTCTGCAGAAATATTACAAGATGAACTAACAACATATTTAAAATCCGAGAAATCATGCAAATATCCATTTAATTACGAAAAGAGAGATAATTATTACATATTTGAAATAATTATAACAAGTTTAAAATACTGATAATAATTTTGATTGCTTAAAAATAAATTCAGTAGGTTCATTGTCCAATTATTTTTTCGTACTTTATGTGTACATACAGATAAGTGTATTTGATAAAGGTTTCTTACTGAAATATTCTTACACTCATGCAGAATATTGCAGAGAGTACTAAGTGATACGTGTAAAGATATGAAAAGTATTAAATTTAATTACAGCGTTTATTTGACGTGGACAGCGGATATGGAATTTCTGACTTCAAATGGGGATAAATAATATTCATACTGTCATATTTCGTAAAAATCTTCTGGATGCAAGGTTGCCACCATACTGGATTCGTTCAATTCAGTGTAAACCAATGGAGGAAATTTTCATACTAGTGGTCCGCTTTTTAAATGGAAGTGGACAATTAGCATAGACTGAAATTTTAAAAAAAAATTCTAACGTAAATGAAAAATAGAAATTCTATGCATACGTATAGTTATAATTTTTGAAAAGAGTTGAGAATAAGATTTTGAAATTTAAATAATTCCTAATGCAAATGTAGTACACTGTGTTTTAAAAGCAAATCGTTTTCTTTGGGGTACGAAACTTTATATATATATATATATATATATATATATATATATATATATATATATATATATATATATATATATATATATATATATATTTAGCCATCTTTAAGCAGATTTGAATACATTTTCAGTTCATTTTGTTTTGCAGACTGGTGCAGCCATCTATCGAACGGGACGGGAACGAAAATGTAACTAAAGTTAACTTCCAAATAACTTCATTTTCTTTCAAGTTTATGGGATAATTCATCAAAAAAAGTTTTAAAAAGTATTTATTCATACATAGAATTCTCAAGTTTATATGATTCAACAGAAAATTTAAAAACATGGTATATAAAAAGTTCTTCTTATCTTGTAATTATTTCTTTTTCAAAGGAAGATTTCAGCAATTTTGGGTACCTGTATTGGAATAGTTATAAACCTAATTTAATGATAACAATGCCTTGAAACTGAATATTTGAATTTAAAGAAATATCTTGACATTGAAAAAAAAACTCAAACGGAGAAATTTAATTTAATAAGCCTTTCAAAGAACATATATATTCAGATCTGCCTGATGTATTTCAGACTAAAGAACGCTCTGCAGCTAAGTTTTCTCCAAATGCGCCAAAACTTTTCCTCAGTAATCAATCTTTATGCATTTTTCTTCTAAACAAAGAAAAATCAAACTTTTTTTGAATATCTCTGCTAGGGATAAAGGAGAATAAGACATAAAAAAGAGGAATTTCAGAAAGTTATGGGGTATAAGTGAATTAAACTTAAATTGCTATATTTCATTTTCTTTCTGATACCTAAAATTATTGACATTGATTTCTGGAGAACATTTAACGTAAATTTGAATATTGCGCCATGAACATATTTTTTCATCATTGCAGTATAAACACGCGAACCCCTTGACTTTAATTTTCTACAAATATGATCATGAAGATTAAAAATTGAAAATAGAAATGGATTGCTTTGCGAAATATAAATAAATGTAAGTAGATACATTTAATGAAGTTTATAAAGTAAGTGAAAAATAGGCATTTAAAGTTTTTTTAAATTATGGAACGTGATTTTCAACCGGTACTTAATAAGGGTAACGTAAAATCGGCACACATTTCTCATTATGTTTCTTCATATAGTTGTACAATAGATTTCAAATATACTTACATATTAATTTTAATATTTTGTGAAGTGCGCCTCACTGAATTAGCAACAAGTTAACCTCTTGAATTTCACATTTTAATATACGTGCATACAGAGGTTAACTCTAAGTAGCCATATACAATTAGCACTATACAATTTACGAAAGTCAAATGCAAGTAATTTATTTTATATTACTAATTATATACAATAATCTTAAAATAAGTCTCATACGTTCTATAGAGTAAGGAAAATGATTTTCAGTGAGTACTAAATACGGATACCAAATAAAAAGCCAAAATTTCTCATTATGTTTCCTCATAAAGTTTTACAACAGGTTTTGATTATATTTATGAGACATAGACAGACGTATTACACATACAGAATTGTATTTTTATGCTTGTATATATGGCTCATACTTACCCTTCTTTGTGGCGTTATGCCTGTATTTAATTCATTTTTTTTTTAATCAGCTCGTTTAGGGAAAACGAAGAAAAGGATTTTCCTATCTTACACGATAAAACACTTAAAAGCAATGAAAAATGACAAAGTTTTATGAGTAATTTATTATCGAAACTTAGAGAATTCACGTAAATGGAAATGAGATTAAGTTTGCTGAAACGGCTAACTTGTACCACTAGGGATGTAATACGAAATCTTGTGAATCTGTCTTATGAAATTTGCTTTCGTCCTGTCTTGGATTATGGCTTTGTGGTTTTCTAATCTACCTTTGTTTCCTCTTAGAAAAAGCAAGATGAAATTAATAATGGGGTGCTTAGAATCATAATAGGTGGAGTCGTGTTCATAGTTTTCGAAGATAAAAGCTATATTTGTATCTACAATAGCGGACGAGGAGGAGGGGAATCTTTTACAAGGACTCTATCTCAACCTGTCAAAAGTTTAAAAACACTGAACAACTTCCCTGCTAGAATTCAAGAATTAATGTAACTGGAATCTTGAACTTGACAACTGCCAACGTTTCTGTTCTGCCACGCCAAAATCTATGCGAGAGGGGAAAGTTTGTCTGGATTTCATTGCTCCAGTATCTTGGTTGAGAGCTCGGTTAAGTGAAACGAGTAAAAATTAGATAGCTAATTAGGGCTAATTATCCTACACGAGGGCTAATTAGATTGGACCCTACTGCTTAAAACTGGTTTCGAACGGCTACAATCATCCATTCCAACACTGGGTCTCGAACCCACAGACTCTGGTACCAAATTCCGGCGCCCTAGCCATTCAGTCATTGCCTAGTCCAGTATCAAAGAAAGATTCAACTGCCAATTGACAGAAATTTCCCTTTAAACTAAAGGGAGTTTTTTTTTTCCTTTTCCAACATTGCATATTTTCATTGATGGATCAGTGAAAGGTGTTTGCAATAATACTGGTGCACGAGTTTTCACCTTTGAAATCCAGTTACTGGCAACATATTTTGATCGTGATATTAGAGCGGTTCTGTTGTAACTAGATATTATTCAATCCTATGAAGATAGAAACATCGTATTCTTCATTGACTCTGAGACTGTTATCACTACCTTGACAAATATGCCTACAAATGACTCTGTTGAAGATCTAAAAGCCCAGTCTTTTGTTCACCAACTTCTGAATAACAGTAACAACATTTTGCCAAAGTGTCACTGTGGTAGAATGGCATTCCTGTTTTGTTACCTAGTAGGAAGTTGTTGGTTCATCCATATATTTATCCCATTATAGTGTATTTGACAAATATAGATAGACGAACGTATTCATCTCCTCAATTTCGTGCCACGTTCGGAATATAAACGATCGTGTAATTTTGTATATGCATATTTTTTCCGTCTATTAAATAGTTAATTTTCATTCTCACCACCCTTTTTCATTAGTTTATTATATTGTGCTATCCAAATATTAAAATTAGATTTGAACAGTCATTGCGTTAAATTTCTCAAAATATATTTTTGCCATTTTATCCATCAGAAATAATCTATACCAAGAAAAAAATTAATTTATTTTATTTATCAGTTAATAATAACTGAAATTTTGATTGTTAGTATTGAATTTTTTATTATAAATTAAGGAAAAGTAATTTCTCAACACTGTCCCAAGTTTTGTAAAATATTCAAGAATTTTTTGTCTCACTAAGGGAAAGCTGAAACAGCCCAATATTTGAATTCCCCTGGCATCAAATAAAAATACGAATCAACAAGTAAAAACTAATCTTAAAAAGCTAAGTTAAGATTTATAACAAAATTATGTGCATAAATCTATGCACAAAAATATGCACTCAGGTGCAAAAAACATTGTATTTCAAATCGCCTTGTTGGTTATTCATATCTTATTAAATTAGAGTAATATTATATTTTAATGAAATTTTGTCAATATTGAAAATGTTCAACACTCATTTTAAGGAAACATAGATTAACTATATTTTACTTTTATACTTCTGATTTAAACTGATCACAAATTGACTGCTATAAGCTTCATTCTAAATGAATGTTTATGTTTCAAAAGTTTTCATTCCTTTAAATTTCAAACCATTTAAATTTCAAAATATGATTAAAATAATTTAAAAGTTTATCAGTTATTTAAGCTAACAGTATTCCCTCGATATTTATTGAAATATATCCCCCTCTTGAAATATATAAAAACATTTTTTTGTATTAGTTACCGGTAAATCTACTTTCAAGAGCAGCTTTGCACGCTATTCACTTTTTATAGGATATGAGTGGAAATTTTTAATAACTCTTATTATATTTACAAGATACGTGATGACAATGTCTGATTTTTTTATGCATAATAACTATTTACATAGGGGAGATAAAATTAAAAATTCCCTCATTTTTCTGTCTGAAGAGATAAGGTTATACTTTTTTTCCTAAAGTATATTCTGTCAGTGAAGTAAGAATAAAACACCTCTCGAACGATTAAGTCGTCTATTTATCACCCCGGGGATACTGCAAGCAATAAAGCCATCACACGTTTTTGTATGCTTCTTATTTCTCTGTTAGGGTTTTCGATAATCAATCATTTTGTTAAAAATATAGTATAAACAATATTTTTTCAGGGTAAACGAATTACCTCCTTTCTTATAATGAATGAAAAATGGTGAGAGATAAATGATATTAGAGTTTTATGTTTTTAACCATGCATAAATCAATATAAATATAAATCCATTGGATTTCAAAAAAAATTCGTGTTTATTGGGAATATAAATATCTTAAAAGCCTTCCACCAAACGTTCTCCTCTTCATCATATTTTATTCAAATTAAAATTTGGTTCAATAATCAGTCCTTTTGTTAAAGATACAGTAGAAACAATGTTTTCTTTCAGGTTAAACGAATCACTTCCTTTCTTATAATGAACGAAAATTGGTGAGAAATAAATGATATTAGAGTTTTATGTTTTAAATCAATATAAATATTAATCCATTGGATCAAAAAAATGCCTGTTTATAGATAAGATAAAGATCTGAAATTACTTCTACAGAACGTTCTGATCTTCGTCATATTTTGTTCAAATTCAAGTTTGGTTCGATAGTCAATCATTTTGTTAAAAATATACTATAAACAATATTTTTTCAGGGTAAACGAATTACCTCCTTTCTTATAATGAATGAAAAATGGTGAGAGATAAATGATATTAGAGTTTTATGTTTTTAACCATGCATAAATCAATATAAATATAAATCCATTGGATTTCAAAAAAAAATCGTGTTTATTGGGAATATAAATATCTTAAAAGCCTTCCACCAAACGTTCTCCTCTTCATCATATTTTATTCAAATTAAAATTTGGTTCAATAATCAGTCCTTTTGTTAAAGATACAGTAGAAACAATGTTTTCTTTCAGGTTAAACGAATCACTTCCTTTCTTATAATGAACGAAAATTGGTGAGAAATAAATGATATTAGAGTTTTATGTTTTAAATCATATAAATATTAATCCATTGGATCAAAAAAATGCCTGTTTATAGATAAGATAAAGATCTGAAATTACTTCTACAGAACGTTCTGATCTTCGTCATATTTTGTTCAAATTCAAGTTTGGTTCGATAGTCAATCATTTTGTTAAAAATATAGTATAAAAAATATTTTTTCAGGAAAAGTGAATTTCCTCTTTCGAATAATGGATGAAAAATGGTGTGAGATAAATTATATCAGAGTTTTATGTATTTAATAAAGCATAAATCAATATGAATATAAATCCAATGGATTGCAAAAAATGCCTGTTTATGGAGAATATAAAGATCCGCAATACATTTTACAGAACGTTCTCATCTTCGTCATATTGTGGTCAAATTCAAATTTGATTCAATCGATTTTCTTTACTTTGGGAACATGTAATCCGTATGTAGGTGTCCAGTAACTCTCCAAATTTTATCTACGAGGAAAAATAAGGAAATTATATTTATTGAAGTTCCAAATTGTTCGGTGTTAGGAAATTTTTCTGAAAAGTTTTATGAAATATTTTCAGAAATTTTTTTTGTACATTTTCAATGGTTCGATTCTACTTCGGGCTCGTATTCATGCGTTTAATTAAACACATATTTCTTTCATTAAGCTGTATGATCAAATATTATATTTCTAGGTTTAAGATTAAAATTCATTGAGTCCTTTTTACTTTTTCAAAAAAGAGCTTCTAAAAATTTATACACATCCAAATATCTCTGACAAAATAGGAAAAAAAGTAAAAGTAGAATATTTCCGAAATGACAGGCCTTAGAGTTACAATTCTGTGTAGATAAAAGTAATATTTACTTGATAAATTTTTAATATTGCTATATATTTTTTGTTAATTTTACTGGCCTTTACTAAAGAAGTGTAAGCTTTCATTGCCTAAAAATTTATAATAAATGAATAGAAATTTTTCGCCTTCATTATATTATCAATTAACCTGCATTCTGCATTTAGTTAACATGTTAACATCGTATATTCCAATTATAATTTTTATCATTTATATTTAATTACCTAAGAAAACCTTTACTTTTCTTATGCATATTTTGTTTGCGTAAAGGGAAACTGAAGTAATCATTTTTATATTTTACCAAAATAAAGAGAAACCTAATTTTTGAATTGCAAGCATAAGTTTTTCTCTGAAGCAGAACATTGTATGATATCGCTATCTGTTGTAGATAACATTTGCTTCGACGCAGACAGGAGTGAGTATTTCGAAGCAAACAAAATATAACTCATCGCAAACCTATAATTTAAAATTTTAATATGTATTACCTTTTTATTTACACAAAACAGGAACTGTGTGTTAGCTTTCGGTGCTGAGGGTGCTCTGATCGAATTCCGGCGTCGCGCCACTAAAATATATCTGTTTGTGTCATCCCTTCATATTGGGTGATGCTGGTCCGCTTATATGGTACCCCCATAATAAAATGGCCAACAAACTGGGGTGAATTATAGGCGAATGTCTGCATAACAAGAACCTCCTCTTTAAAAATAGGGCACTTTGAAAGATTTCCAGTTGCAGATCTCAGTACCAAATTATAAGCTTTATTATTTCCTATACTCATACGATATTTATGGCTAACTTCCAATTGCGAGAAATCAAATGGTCTATATTAAATCTTGATTCTTATTTGTATCCCTTGATCTAACCTATGGTTGATTTTTCTTGCTTGGACTCACTTCGCAAATTCCCATTTGTTGTTGCTAGCTCAAGTTCTGTTTATTGACCCTGTGAAGAATAGGGAATTCTTAAACGAACATTCTTCAACGGACAGTCTTCAAGCACAAAAGTTCGTTACGTTAACCCCTTCTCAACGGCAGTGGACAATTTACTGTTCAAGACTCATAAATCTAGCATCTCCAGACTGGATGGTGCCGAACCGGAAGTCTCCTTTGGGATTTCGCGCGCCAGCGGCTACACAGGGCGAGAGAGAGAGGCAGAGATAGAGTTGATCTGGTCTCGAAAGGTGATAGACACCTGTTGGCTTAGGCCAGACATCGTTTAATTTGTGAACTTTGAATCCCGGCCTTAGCGCCGTATCACGTAGTCGGCGTGACTCCGACGGTTCAGGGATATAATTCTTAATTCCCCGGTGCCTTCGGGCGGAAATCTATGCTCGTTAATTCGAGATTGTATAAAGTGTAAATAAATACAGTTTTGTTTTAAATCTTAAACTCCGTATTTCTGGATTAGTCTATGCTCAACTATCTGGGAGAAAACTGCCCATATCGTCACAACCCGCTGCATCCAATCTTTTGCACATCTTGTTTCTATACACACCCCTAATTAGAAGGCTTTGCATTTTCTCCGGTACCCGTGCTTGAAGGATAGGTGTGCATAAGTTTTTGGAAATCGTGGAGAGAATTGGTGACTTGAAAGTGAATGAACGTCACACAAAATATTCCTACAGTTAAGAAACGTCTGTCAACGAAGTAGTTAAAATGACTTGTATTAAAATACAACATGTAAACTTTCAGAAATTTATAATATAGTTTCAGGAAGTATTTTTTTAAGAGTAAATTGGGAATATTATCTCCATTATCTCTCTATTCTAAAAAAAAGTAACTCCCGCTGTCGCCGCTGTCAAAAGCTTGTCACGCTATCTCCTCCGAAACCGCTGGGGGTATGGGGTCGAAAGCGGTACCAATGGAAGCAGAAAAATGGGGGGACCAAAGTAAGACATGTCTCATCTTCGGACTTTATCTTTTTTTATTTTATGTTTTGTGGGAAATATTGACTTTTTCATCTTCAGATTACGATAACTGGCCAAAACATAATCGTAGAATTTTGATAATTTTACAATCTAAGACTACAGACATTTTTCTTTCAAACTAAACCTCATTTGTTTAAAAATATTTTAAAACAGACTAATACACTGCTGGCCACCCAAATTGCAACACCGAGAAAGACAAGAGATATCACAATAAAATTTATTTTGTAGATAACATGTTGACCAAGTATCAAATGATTATATTTATAGACTTCTGTGAAGTGTGGTTCCTGCCAAAATCAGTAGCCAGAGTAGCCGCCATTGTTGGAGATCACCGCTGCCACACTCCTCGGCATTGATTCAAAGAGACTTTGGATGAGTTCTTGGGGTAAAGCAGACAAAGCAGCTTCCGCACGTTGCCAAAGTTGATCTGCTGTGGCAGCTGGGGATGGAATCTGGGTCAATCATAGAGCAACCATGGACCACATGTTTTCTATCGGCGAAAGATCCGGAGAGCGAGGTGGCCAGGGAAGCAATTCAATCTGGCGATTGACGAAGAAACGTTGGACATTGCGTGCCACGTGTGGTCGCGCATTATCCTGTTGAAATATGACTGTGGACAAGCCCTGAAGGCAAGGAAGGACAACTGGCTCCAACACCTCGGAGATGTAGCGCTTGCTGTTTAAAGTACCGGCAATGCGTACAAGAGGTGTACGAGAGTGATATCCAATACCGCCCCATACCATAATACCCCATGCAGGACCAGTGCCATGCAGTACCAGGCCCCATGCAGGACCAGTGTGGTGGTGCATAACGCAGCTGTTCAGCATCCTCTCTTCACGGTGTCTCCAGACTCGAATGCGACCATCGTGGTGTTGCAGACAGAAGCGTGACTCGTCAGTAAAGACAATTTCATTCCATTCTGCCGTCCACATCCTTCTGTCATCGCACAATTGGCGGCGGAGACGTCTGTGGTTCTGCGTAAAGGGTAGACAAAGCAATGGACGTCTTGCGGACAGACCACTCTGCTGTAAACGGCGTCGAATGGTACGCGCAGACACTGGATGATGCGTTACAGACTGCATGTGCTGTGCTATGGTTCGTGATGTGACTGAGCGATCCGTCACTGCCATGCGCACAATTTGCCTGTCATCACGTGAAGTGGTGCGCTGAGGTGGATGCGATCGAACACGCCGGTCCGTCGTACCCTCCTGCATCCAACGATCACATATCCGCATTACAGTTGTTTGGTTTCGTCCAACACGACTACCGATTTCCCTGAAAGATAATCCACAATTTCGGTAGGCCACTATCCTTCCTCTGTCGAACTCGGATACTTGATCAAAAGATGATCGCTGTTTTCGACGAGGCATAATTGATCGATTTTTTGAAAAAACCACAAGAAAAACACAATTGCCGAACTTGAAATCGTCGAAATCTCCAAGCCTTAAATAGCGCTTTGAAGTGGCGCCACAGGCACGCGTGATGTGCGTCTGCGCTGAAATTCTAATCATTTGCATATCTCACCTCCGCTAATGCATGTTGTAAATTTCATGTTATTTGCATGTTTCCTTCAGGGTGTTGCATTTACAGTGGCCAGCAGTGTATTTTCCTCAAAATTGAAACACAGTTTTTCCAGAAATATCGTCCCATATGTGGATGTAATATCGGTGCTCCTCGAGTATTTATCTTACAAAGAAAATGTTTACATCCTCTGGAAGCTGAAAGCTTTCCTATTCATATAAACCTCATATAAAGTCTCTATCTTAAAATTTCGATTTTTAATTGAATTTTAAAGCTGATAATTCAACAGTGATGAAAAGCCCTTCGCATAAGGATGACCACAGTAAATGAATGGAAGCTGTTACATTGCCCGAGAATCACCACTATGTATCTCGCTATTAGCCCTAACTGAGGAAAGATGTAAAAATAATTTAAAAGAAACTAAAATCAAATTCAGTTTATATTATATTCCATTTATAATATATTATATTCAGTTTATATTATATTCAGTATTTCTTGTTTTCAGTTTATATTATATTATTTTATCCGTTTTAGCTACAGCTTGGTTTTTTTAATTTTGCTACTATAAGACGTGTATTGAAAAAAATGCCTAAAAGAATGCGCGGTATAACTGGTGATAAAGAAAGAAGACGAAGTGCTCAGCCACAGAGGGAATGAAGAGAAAGGCAAGGTAAAGAGGAAGTTTCAACAATACATGGAGTGGAAACTGAAGGACTTTAGTTAAATAAACACTTTGAAACAGTAGGACTTGAAGAAGATAAATTGAAACACAAATGTGATGCCAAAGGTTCAGAAAATATGTTAGAACAACGATTGCCCAAAAAACGTATGTCAGATAAGAGAGAAAATATGTCACAGATTCGATTTGAAAACAAGCGTGCAGCATACAGGTCATAAAAGATGTCAGAGATTCGACTTAAAAAAAGCGCAGAAGAGAAAGGACAGAAAACATGTCTAAAGAAAAAATAAAAGTGAGTAGAGTTGCAAAGAGAAGTAAACTACATGTTGAACAAGAAGGTTCCTGTGATCAGGAAGAAGTATTGGAGGAAAAAGGTAGTTCTTGTATTTATTTTGATCCGAATATGGAAATGAATATTTTTAAATTTGGAAGGAAGAATTTCAGTGTTTTTGAAGTGGTAGGTGATGGTAATTGTTTTTTAGTTCTATTTCTGTTTCTTTGTATAGGAACAGTACTGATCATGCCAATATTAGAAAAGATGCTTTAAGTTTTGTGTTGTCACATTGGGTTGAAATTGACATGAGTATTCATGAGTGGGTATTTGAGGGAGGTTTCCCAACAGGTAATAGCAGCAACAAATTATGAAAATACAATGAGTAAACATGGCACATAGAGTGAAATATCAGCGTGACGATGTAAACAAGCAATCACGAGAATTGAATTAATGCCAGTTTTTTAAAAATAAACTAATAATATAACTGCCAAAAAGTATTAAGAATGTTGCAAAAACATTATTGAAACTTCAAGTGAAAACAAATTAAATTTAAGTGCTGAAAATGAGCAAATTATTGCAACTTTAAGACAACTTCCGGTTATGAAATTCCACTTCCGGTTTGATTTTGAATCAAATGATATGTTTTATAATGGCTGTAAAATTTCTTCTAAATCACGTAGAGAAAAAATAAAAACAGTTTTGGAAAGAGGAAGATCCAAAGTATAAGAAACACAAATTAAAAAATTCGACCAATCGTCAAAAATCGATGTTTTCAACGTAGTCGGTCAAGTTAATATCACATTGCAATAACAAATAATTTTTTTTTACGAGTAAACCTTATTAGGGCTTTTTACGAGTAAAATATTCCCTTTTAAGCCTCATTAAGCCTTTTTTCGAGTAAGTCTTATTAGGGGCCGAAAGGTACGAAAAGCGAGCGTAGCGAGTCTAGTTCCGAAGCCCCTAGTTAGACTACAAAAACTAAATGCTGTTGCAGGTTTAAAATGGTATCTGTTACGGGTGTAATATTTCTAATTAGCGGGTTTACTTGTTTTGTATCTTTTTATCCCTCTAGTTAAAATTACATTTTTGTGATAAACCCGGAACAACATTTAAATGTAATAATTTTTTCAGTATAATAATTGAAAATTCCTATCCATTTTTACGATAAAAACGTTCATTTTCCCTATTTAACAGGACCAACAGGAGGTTGAGGAAATCTGCGTTTCCAGGATAAGCCCTCTTACACAGAGAGAGCTGACTGTACTTGCATGGAAAATAAATAACGAAATGGAGAACTGTCTTCAGTGATCGGACGAGAGACGGTATTTTCAGCATGGTATTACCTTTGCATACACTATCTAGGACATCATCGACACTGCCAAAAAGTAATCTTTTATATATTTTCCTGGTGTTCTCCTTTATTTCATGTAATAGCTTACTGTTCTTGAAAAAAATTGCATTCCTACTGATAATTTGTACTCACGAGAAAAATGAAAATAAGATTAAAGACTAATGACTAAGCGGTATTATATTTTTGTTCAGTTTATCTTACTTTAGAATACCATTCTATATATTGTTATATATAATTTTTTTACTTGAAAACATATAAAGATGGACTGATTATGCGCCACTTTGTGTAATATCTAACAGCCAACTAATTTTCTGTCGAAGTATACGCCTCTGCATATGAAGAAAATAGTGACTATCTAAGCTTCTTTCGACAATAATTATAGGTGCTTGACGATATGCATAAAATAAAGTTACATGAACTTCTGAAACAATAAAATAAGGGGGTCACGATAATATGAGGTTGTCTGTATAGGCAGCTATTAACAAGAAGAGAAAAAAGGAAATTTATAAAGTTTGTCTCATATATCGTAATAATACTCACAAAACTTCATACAAGTCAATTTCACAAAACTTTATATAGTCAACTTTAAGTTGAAATTTTTATCAAAAATATTAAACTAGTCGGTTTTACTGGTACGGTAGTTCTGATTTTATATTACAAAATTACCTCCTCTAGTCACACTTAATATCTTTTATTGTGTAAATGATTGTTGTTCAAAAGATCGGAAATAAAATAAAAAATTCTTTGTTTTATAATTGTTTTTTATCTTATTTTCTCAAATAAGAAACCCAAAGTAAAAATTTAAATTTCTTAGAAATTTGAGTTTTGTAATTTTAGGCCTTAACTGCTTTAAGACGATTTTTATAGCTTTAAATAATAATTTAATGAATAAATAAATTCAGTTAGGAGATTTTGAATCTGAAAATATCAATTTATTTCTGTTTGCATTAAAATTATAACTTAGATACTTTCAAATTAAGAAAAAAACTGTGATTCTCAAAGCCACATTATAAAACAAAAATATTCATTTTTAATTTATAAGTATTTTATGTGGTCATTCATTTTTGCCAAATGTGTCGTTCTCAGTATATATTATTCTTTTGAAAATTTCTGTGCATATATTATGCTTATATGAATTTCTGTGCAAATTTATTTAATGTGTAAAAGTAATAATCTAAAGTAATAGTTTAAAGTAATAATTCAAAGTGTTCTATAGAAACCTTTAAAACTCGAATAAGTGCATTGAATACGAAATTCAGAAGGAAATAGTTTCAAATGAGATCCAATTTTTTATGCTGAGCAATCATAAAAGGTTTAATTCACTTAAATAAAAGCACGAAACTGAAAAAATATCGCTTTTCCAAATGCGCAGGACTAAGTTTAAGAGAACAACTCTTTTTTTCTTTCTTTGAAGGTTTTGATTAACCTATAGTTGAAAAAATGTCGCAAAAAGTAAAATCCCTAGTAAGAATACACAAGTCACTAATTGCTTTATAGGTATGATAAAAAACAGTCGTTTAAAGTTTTAGCTTATAAATCATTTACATAAAAACCGCGTAAAAAATAACGAACAATTCGATATTCCAAATTAAGTAAATTACTCATTTTCAAAATGTAGGTTTCTAAATGATGCGCATTTTTTATACTAATTTTATAGTTTTGAAAAGTAAATTTAGAAAAAAATTACTTAAATTATTTTTACATTAGTGTAATTAAATCTTAAAAATTCTTAATTAATTCCCCATTACGTCTATAAAGTCAATATGGTTGCTTCAATCACATTTCCTTTTATAAAATTTTTTTTCAGAGTAGGACCTCATAGTTAAGTTTTTATTTACTTTTATTTTTCTGATTTTTATTTAGCATTAAACATTCAATTTCATTTAATTTAAAACAGGCAAAAGTATATATTTTTCACCAAAAATTTGTTAATTTTATAGTTATAAAAAGTCTTGTAATACATTTAACAGTTCTATAATTAATGGCATTTATAAAACATAACTGAATAATTACGTTTTTTATTTGACTTATATGGAAAAAGTTCATATCTTTTATACTACCTATATCCAGACAGACATTTAGTTTAACAATGATTTACATTATAAATGAAGATATAATATTTAGAAATACGATGTTTATGAATACTCAGCTTTCATATAAAACTGAAGAGCCAGAAAAACTGGTAAACCTGCCTAATATTGTGCAGGGCCCCCACGAGCTCGCAGAAGTGCTTTAGAATCACGTGGCATGGACTCGACTAATGTCTGAAGGTATGCTGGGGGCAATTCCCACCATGAATCCTTCAGGGCTGCCCACAAATCCATAGAAGTGTGAGGGTGGGGAGATCTCTTCTGAACAGCGCGTTGCTAGGCATCCCAGATATGCTCAATAATGTTCATATCTGGGGATTTAAGTGACCAATGGAAGTGTCTAAAGTTAGAAGAGGTATCCTAGATCCACTCGATAGAAAGTCTTGACGTGTGGATTGTCGCATTGTCCTGCTGGAGTTATCCAAGTCCGTCGGAATGCACAATGGACATGAATGGGTATAGATGATTTGTCAGGATGCTTATGTACCCGTCAACTGTCAGAGTCGTCTCTAGACGTATCAGGTTCCCATACCACGCCAACTTCACTCGCTCCATACCATCACAGAGTCTCCACCAGCTTGAACATTCTCCAGTTGATATGTACGTTCCATGGATTCATGAGGTTGTCACCATATCCGTACACGTCCATCCGCCCGATACAATTGGAAACGACCAGACAACGTGCTTCCAGTCATCAACAGTCCAATGGAGGTGTTGCAGGGCCCAGACGAAGCATAAAGCTTTGTGTCGTGCAGTCAACAACGTTACACAAGTGGGCCTGCGGCTCCGAAAGCCCATATCAGTGATGGTCCGTTGAACACTTCGCACGCTGACACTTGTTAATGCCCTAACATTGAAATCAACAGCAATTTGAGGAAGTGTTGCACGTCTGTCTCATTTAAGAATTTTCCTCAGTCGTCGACGGTCCCGTTCATTCTAGGTATTTTTTCTGGCTGCACCGTTGTCAGAGATTTAATGTTTTACCGGATACCTAATATTCACGGTACACTTGTGAAAAGGTCGTGCGCGAAAATCCAAATTGCATCGACATCTGTACTAGCTTTTTTTGGCTCTTCAGTGTATTTAGCTATCATATTTCCTATAATTTCATATTTATTAAAATATAATAGATGGTATGAAAGTATAGTTTACTCTATTCGATACATGAATCATTCTGACTAAGTGAACATGTAATAAACAAATTGATTTCATGCAATAACCGTCTTAATGGATTACGAATGTTAATAGACAACGATGTTACTCTATTTCTAACTATACATGATAAAAATTCTTATAATTTTGGTCATTCATATTTACTTTCCTATTATTATGCTAATAAATCATATTATGCTTAAAGGTAATAGAACTACAAATGTATATGTCGATTTTCACGGTATTTAGTGTTATAAATTAAAAAAATCCAGGATAGCCCAAAAACTGAATATTTCGAACTATTCAGTACATTATTGTGAGAGCCTCATAAATATTAAACCCCTTATATTTTAGCTACTAAATGCTGTGGTGTCTACGCCGGGTATAGGCATGTTAAATCTGGCGGCCGGAAAGCCTCTTCGTGAGGTTTGAAGAGGTGAGAAGAGAGTCCAAACCCATCAGATAACGCACCTGAGGATGTCATCTCTGAATATGTCGGCCATCAATCCTTGTTGTGCCCCATAGCCCTGAAGAACATTTATTAAAAATGCGTGGGATAACAATTGATAACATCAGTATTCATATTAAAGTATTGAAATAAATGCATAGGCTGTATTTAAAAAACATTTCAAAACATTTCGTAAAAAAAAGGTATTGAGTTTATTTACAAAATTGCCCTTTATTTTTGTTTAAAAGTGATTCGAATAAAGGCAATCTTCATTTCTTCTCGCAAAACAAAAGTAAATATAATTACATTCAAAACCCTATAAGGTTTACATAAGATTCGATTCACAAGAATCGAACTTTTAAGTGAATAAATTAAAGAAGCCACTTGAGATATGCTAATTTCAAGGCATACGCGGCTGGTATAAATACCAAGCAGCTAGATTAAAGAGACAAAGTGTTGACAAGTGTTGACAAAGTGTTGACGAAGTGTGTTGAGGAAGTGAAAGGAAGTGTTGAGGTAGGAGCTAGGTTGATGCTAACCTACGCGAGTTCTTGCTAGGCCCAAAAGTTTAATTGGCAGCATTGCTGGTTGACTTTCAACTATTGTGAGTATTGCAAACTGTATTTTCTTGCAAAGTATCTATACGGGAATAATATCCATTGCATGAATGTTATAATACTCGTACTAGTAGAACGCTGTAGTTATGTTGAAAAGCAAATTTATGTGCAAAGTTATAATAATTTTTTTTTTAAATTTAGAACTGTGTTTGAATCTAATTCATTAGAGTGCCACTTCAAATTATACACACCCAAGTTAGGGTAGAAGTGAGGAAATCTCTATAACCCTAAATCAATTTTTTACTGATTTCTCGCTTTTATATGCTATCTTAAATTTTCATCCGTTTTTATAACCTGAAACAAAAGAATTTTTCTCCTTTGCGGAACATTTTTTTGCGTTCATGTTTAAGGCCGTATGATGTAACAACGCAACTTGCAATTACTAAATTACAAGTTGTGAGAATAAATTATTTTTAATTCCATAAATGCACAACTATTTTTTTATAGATTTTAAAACTCGTATTAGCAGTTAAAAAACAGTTTAGAAAATCTCGGTTCGAGATTTTAAATACGTACCTGGGTGTTATTGATGAAATTCGTTATTTTTTTCGCCCTATGTCCAACGTCGTCATAGCGGTACCATAATACTTTTCTTGTTGATAGTTTTGTCGAATTTGAAATAGCCAGAACAGTAAAGGGATAACAATAGCACATTAGTGCTAATAAAAAGATTCTTAAGTCACGTGTAATGAGGTTTTAATCATTTAACTCTTCTTGCAATTTATTCAGAAACATTTTTTCAGGGTGCTTCGATTTTCGTAGCAGTCTCGGATATATTCAAATAATCAACGAAAAAACTTTTAAAAAAATAAAATCTGTATACATCTAAGATTAGAAACAATGGTTTCTTAATTGTGATCGTATGGGTAACCCTTAAGTTTTCTGGAAAATGCCTTTCAGTTTTGTGGCAAAACATTTACGTAATCTGTAACTTTTCTTTTTTCATTTACAATAAAAAAATTTTTTATAATGTATGCTTAATATAGAAAACGATATATTATAAATGCTTCAAAATCTATTCATAGAAATCATCCAATTCTAAATTTACATTGTTTGTCAGAGTATCGAAGAGTAAACTGTGTTTTACTTGTGAGATTTTTTTTCCCGAATAAATAATTCAAATTTATTCACAAAATTCATTTTTGGAGAATAGCTCGAGCATTTTTTTGTGTTTTAGTTTAAGGCATCATGCACTTCAGGTCAGAATGTTAAAATTAACTTTTACGGACAAATTTTTATATTAAGAAAAATGTATTGAGAGAATAAAAAGGGGGAATTTTAAACAACAAACAAAAATTTTTGTGTTCTTTCCCTTGAAAATTATAAAATCTATTAAAATCAGCCTTCTTGAAGATGCAATGAGAAGGAATATTCATGCATTGAAAACATTTCCTTATTTGAAAGAAATGTTTACTTTTACAGATTTCTCTTTCACGTCTTCATTTTATTGTTTCGTTCTCGCGTATACCCAAGAAAAAAAGAATCTTGACTCCCAGGGGAGATAATTTCATCTTTATGGTTTTGTATGTCTTTAATGGAACAAAATTTTTCGAAATTTCACTTTGCTGTAACATTTGTTTATTATGCAGTAAATTCTAGTAAAATAATCCTTAAATGATGTTATTTAAAAAGAAAAATAACCTCGTTGGATTTTAGTTTGTGCTGCAAAAGCGTATTCCCAGATAAGAGTATTTATTTGATTGTGTTTTTAAGAAGTTGCATATTAAGTATTAGTACGCTAGTCCACATTCATGAACACATGTGTTTTACGGATAGGAAAAAAATGCGTACTTCTTTGAAAGATTAGAGAAAAATATTTGTAACAAAGTCAGATTGCTTAATGATTTTTCTTAGATACCTCATTAATATAATTTACAATAATGTCATAATGAAAAATTTACATATATACTAGGAATGTTAACTTAATTAGTCTTTAAACATGACTAGAAAGATGTTAGGAGGAAAAAATTTTCTACACACACAATCAGTGTAGTCAAATAAATTAACGAACCGTTATGATTCATTTATTTTACATAGAGAGTCTATAACTTCTTTTATCCCTAACAAACGTAACAAGGTAATCATATGATACTAAAAATCATTTTAAATAACTAGACATTCTATGTAATTCGCAATGGAAAGTTGTCCTCCTCCATAAATTGTCACACCAACTACCACATATAATTATTACTTGATTTCTGGTAGTTTATTGCTATTGTTTAGGGTAATTCTATTTCATATACTTGTCGAATACAGAGATTTAATATATTGCAAACTGCCTACGCTCGAAAAGCTATTTTTAATAAATGTGGTTGGGTACTGACGTTCACACCCCAGGTCTTTATTCGATTTGTTGCACACTTTGCTTTCCTATCAAGTTTTAAAATTTGTTACATGTGTAGACATAGTGATTTGCTCGTCTCATTTAAAATTGATGTTATTGAGGTTAAAACTTTCATAGTAAATTAAGAAGTAGTTTAAAATTCCATACTTACACTGCACGTGTCTAATGGGGAAGTCATATTGAAATAATTGTTAATTTCTTATGTTAATTAGTGTTCACCAACAGATGGCAGTACGTCACTTGGTTGAGATTTTCACTTTTGTGAAGAGTCAACGCAACAAGGTTTTAGAATTATGTTTAAATACCTTTGCAATTAGCATTTTAGTAAGTGATATAGTTTAGTCCGTGATATAGTGATATAGTTTCGTGTAAAACAATTTCGAAACTGTAGGGTTAGAATATACTATACTTTAGCAATTCGAACAGTCAAATATTCATATCCCCACCCACCTTAGCACATTTCAAAGTATAATCATATATTGGATTAATAAGATGTCTTTTTCCATACATTTCTTTATTGCCTACAATATATTAAACAATTTGAGTCAATCAAATTATTCTATAAATAATATAATATTACAATCCTGCTGTCACAAAATCTGTGTTACATTTGCCTATTCTCTACAAATGTTAAATGGGACACTTATTCTGGGATAGAAGAAATATTAGTGTGTACTGTGAAGTAGAAACACACGACAATGGCGGAGGCGCCAAATGTATGTAAATCGGTGAACAAAAATAAAGTTATTAAAACCAACTCAGCACCGACTGCCATGCAGGTAGTCAGTAGTCTAATTTTCAGGCTGTTGTGTGATTTTAACGCTCTCGTATATTTTAACTCAAGTTTTCAGGAAGCTGATTGTCAAGTTTATGGTTTTAACATGAAATATATGTAATGAAGCGCCTTCGAATATATGAAAATTTCATATAAATATTAAGAGGTGAAGTCGATCGAAGGCTTTCATCATTACAATGATTTGATAAAATTAGGAACGCCGGCTGAGCGGGACGATAATTGCAGAGCGGAGCGGTCCTGTGTGACATAAGGTAGTGAATAGTCCTGCGGCGGTGGTCAATTTGGGAGGTTGATTGCCAGACAAAATTAAGAGAAGATGTCGCCAGGGTTTCACACTACACGATAATGGACTGTGTTTTCGGATTTACAACGGCGGCATGTAAGAACCAAGGGCGTCGTGGGAGGTTTATGCAAGCGTGTTTTCCGTGGGGGCGTGTGCTGGTTAGCAGGAGCGGCCAATTAATTAAAGTTTGGAGCGAGCAAGCGAATGTGTTTGTTGCAGAATCTTGAATGGATGGGAAGTTTTGAGGAGGAGGAGACACGAAAGAAGAAAGGAGTTTGAAAAGTATAAATTTGGGAGTTTAAAAAAAAGGGGCTCTCCAGATCTCTCTCTCGAGTCTCAGACTCAGACTTCTGGCGTGTCGAGTCGAGCTTTGGTTCCCCGTTTATTTCCTGAGATTTTGCGTATTAGGGTAGAGCTGCGGTTCTCCTTGTGTTATTATTGCGTTGAGTCGAACTTGGAGTTCCCCACACATATTTACTGATAAAATAGAAATTCCCCTGCATATAAAATAATAGTGGTGCGAGTGTGTAGCGGTCACAAGAATCAAGAGACGTAGAATCAAGCTGTGTGTGCCCCCTGCCTATGTACGGAGGGATCCAACGGATCCCAGCTAGACGAGTCAGCGGAGTTCACAATCTGCTAAAGATCAACGGAACCGAGTGAGTGGCACAATTTATTGTTTAGATCAGTCCCCTTTTTTATTATTTTTTTTTTATTAAATAAGGTTGATTATGGTCAGAGTAGGAGTAATTTATATAAGACTTAGAGTTGAATAAGTATTTTGAGTTTTAGTTATTTGTCGTGCGCTCCCTATTTTCCTCGTCAAGTAAATTTTGAATGTTAATATTGGATATAATTATAAACTGATTTTGGTATATGGATAAGTGTGCCTATAAAAAGTATGATTAAAATAATACGTACAAAAAAATTATAAAAAATTGTAAATAAATTAAGTTTAAGTTAAATTTAAATCAACTCTGTTTTATTTGTTCTTCAATATTTTAGTTCACTTGTTCGTCAATTGCTAATTACGTCCTGAACTACGGGTTATTAACAAAATAATTTTAAAACACAACGCACCCAACTACCCCTTTATAAATAAATTAATGTACTACCCAAGTAATTCACGCCCGATAAGATAACTTTGGACGAGCAATACGACAATATATTTTAGCGAGGCTTTGCACAGGACATTTCCTCCCACTGTGAATCCAGATAATAGATTTTGAACGTATTTGTATATTTGGGACCAGTTCTCCTGTTCTGGGATGCCGCTAAGTTGAATTGCTGCCTTCTTGCAAGGATTTTTGTTCTACTCAACATTTACTGGTTGTGAAGATTGGAATAATATATCTACAAGTGAACTCTGATTCTAATTACCGTATGATTTTGAATACCTCGCACTGCTGTGACATCAGACTACAAGGATATTGGAAGTAAGAATGTTTAATTCATGTCTAGCCTAATTTTAGTTACTTCACGCATTGGTTACATGGCAGTCGGTGCTGGGTTGGTTTGAATAAATTTATTTTTGTTCACCGATTTACATACATTTGGCGCCTTCGCCATTCCCGCGTGTTTCTACTTCACAGTACACACTAATAATTCTTCTGTCCCAGAATAAGTGTCCCATTTAATATTTGTAGAGAATAGGCAAATGTAACACAGATTTTGTGACAGCAGGATTATAATATATTATTTCATAGAATAATTTGATTGATTCAGATTGTTTAATATATTGTAGACAATAAAGAAATGTATGGGAAAGGGTATCTTATTAATAAAATATATGGTTATGCATTGAAATGTGCTAAGGTGGGTGGGGATATGAATATTTGATTTTTCGAATTGCTAAACTATAGTGTATTCTAACCCGAAAGTTTTGAAATTGTTTTACATAGACATTACATAATGCATTCCGTTAACAGACAGAACGACGGTTGCAAGGGTACAAAAGTCAGCTGATTAAATACCCGCTTTTGGAATGTTGTGGTCGGTTCGGAATCGGTTTTGAATCGTGTTTAGTTCTTGTGTAGCAAAATAAGACCGTAGTGTTCCATAACCAATCAACCAAACAAAAGTATGCCAGTGATGTCATTTTCTAAACAGAAATAAACCAAAAAAAAACTCGCTAGAGAGTTAAGATGTTGAAAAAAAATCGCAAAATAGAACATATAACAAGTTCAAAGTTGAATAATCATATTGGTCTATCATTAATTTCTTTATAACTTTTAACACTGAATTTCACTAGAGAAAAATGAATCCCCGTGGATTTTTATTTTCATTGAGAATTATAAACCCTTGTAAGGTTTACATAAGATTCGATTCATAAGAATCGAACTTTTAAGTGACTGAAGTTGAAGAAGCCGCTTAAGATATGCTAATTGCGGCATACGCGGTTGGTATAAATACCAAGCAGCTAGATTAAAAAGACGAAGTGAAAGGAAGTGTTAAGGAAGTCAAAGGAGTTTACGTAGCAGCACTGCTGGTTTGACGTTCAAGTATTGTGAGTATTTCAAACTGAATCTCTTTGCAACGTGTCTATATTGAAAGAATATGCCTTGCATGAATGTTATATATATATATCGTACTAGTAGTACGTATGCTTATGTTGAAAAGCAAAGTAATATGGTTCACTTTGAAATAAATGTTTATTAATTTAGAACTGTGTTTGAATCTAATTCATTAGAGTGCCACTTCAAATTATATACACCGAAGGTAGGGTAGAAGTGTAAAACGCTATACTCTGAATTACTGAATAACTCCCTATTAGACATTATTTTCCTTTTGTGAAACAAATTTTAGAAAGATCTTATTCCCTTCATGTATATAAAATGGAACTAGAAATCTTAATAAATTCAGAACTTGACTCCTGAATCAATGCAAGAAATATTGAATGTGACATCTCAATAGAGCAATTATAATGTTATAAATTAGGCTGCAACCGAGAAGAAATAGAATATGTTTCTAAAATATCTCCTTGATTATTTTACTATGCACCATTTGATATAGTGGCATTGCTTTATTAAAGTCTTGAGAGATACAATACAGTTTCAGATAAAGTGTTTTAAAGAAAACAAAATATTACAGCAGTTAAGTTATACGATTTTTAAAATTAATGAATAAAAAAAGGTGGTGTATTATGCATATATCTGAAGGTTTGGAGCTATTCGTCTATGCTTTAAATTTAGTACATATTATCAAAATATACAAAATTTAAAATCCTTAATTTTCTATGGTGACTGTGTTAGCGTGCATGTTATAAACATGTACGTCAACAATTCTTATAATTTATATTTAAATAGCAGAGTTTAAAATGTGCAGTAAAAGCTATGTCAAAAAAAGGTATACGCTAAAACCATTAAAGTTGTTCAAAATCATGTATAGACGACAAGACTTTTTAACAATAACTAAAAGTTTATTCATTTGAAAAACTGGTTAAGAATTAGATAAAAACAACAATATCACATCTTTCTTCTTACTAATAATACTAGGGTTCTCTTTAAATCAGTTTTAAAACAAACATTATATTTTTATCATACTGTGATGGACTATCACAAAAATTAATATATAACTAATACAAAACGTCTTACTCTAGACAGGCTTGATACTTCATAGCAATGAGCTCAAGACGCTTACGATGTCGTGATGCCTGATGTCGTGATGCCCTTTTCTCGAAAGTGTTCGCCGCTTATATACACTTAACAAAAACCGATATTCAAATATCTTGTTGATTTACATCACTTCACTTGAAAAATGCTATCGGCTGGTAACTGAAGATTTGTGTTTAATTATGACGTATGGAAGATTGCCAGACATGACGTAATCTAAACGAAACTTACGTCGTTGATTCGGTTTAATTGAATCGCCTTTAACTTGAATCGGCTTAAAAATGGAAATGCAGAATATGACGTCAAACTTCGGAAAGGCAAGTAATTAATGAATCTTCATATTGGTTCATATTGCTAACAAATGCCCCCCCCACTTGTCTTTTCGACACAAAAAACAACAGAAGATAAATCCATCACAGTTTACAAATCAGGTTTTCAAGTAAAAAAAAAAAACTGCTTGCTTCTGTATTTACAATTGCTGTCTAAAAAAAAACAATATACACAATACTACAAATTACAAACTACAAGAAAAGGTTAAAACACACAATTACTAAGACAACACTACATTCAATCATGATCATATATCAATACATGCGTGGGCGTCCACTCATACAAGCTCATTCATACACATAAAACAAATTGGTTTCTCATTAAGAAAAATATATTAATTAGTGTATATCATATTCAAATTCTCTTTTAAAATATTTAAGTTCAAAATATCATAAAGTAATATTGCACTGTATATCTATAAGGTACAACAACTCAGATAAATAGACACTGAGCATTAAACAAATTTACTTGATTAGTTTAAACAAATTTCATTAAACAAGATTACACTAAAAACACTGCACTTTCAAAATTCAAAACACTTCAAAGGGTAACAATGTGATCATACAACTCCAGAGATTCATGAAAAAATTCCATCACATAAATGTCTCAGTTCGAACCTGGTCAGAGGTTTGGTGAATGGATCAGCTAAATTTTCTTTGCTCTTTATATATTTTATATCAAAAATATTTTGATAAACTAAGTCACGAACAAAAAATAACCGGACATCAATACGTTTACTCCTATGGTTTTCAACTGGGGATTTGACAAAATCTATGCAAGCGGTGTTATCAACATATAGAATCGACTTCAATTTCTTACCAAAAACTAACTTTCTGTCGTAACATTCATCTAGGATTCTATCAAACCACATCAGTTCCTTCGTGGCCTCTGTCATAGCATAGAATTCACTCTCCATAGTTTACAACGACACGCACTTCTCCTTAAAAGTCCTCCACATGACTGGAGCTTTTCCAAAAAAAAACTATCTGTCCCCCCATAGATGTCCTGTCATCTTTATTGGCAGCAAAGTCCGCATCAGTGTAAACTACTATACTAGGTTCATTGCAGGTAAGTGTAAGTTTATAATTGCGTGTGTGTATGACATAGCCCAAAAGTTTTATTAGACCGTCCCAGTGAAACCTACCAGGATTACTCTGGTACTGGCTAAAGATGTTAACGGCGTAACTTATGTCGGGCCTGGTTCGACTAGCAAAAAAATATAGACAGCCTAATAAATTCCTATAAGGAAAATGTGACATTTCCTCTATTTCAATATCTGATTGTGGACATTGTTTCTTTGAGAAGACTGTACCTTTGCTGATTGGAAGTGAAGAAACAGGTATGAAGAAGCTAGTAAGCCTTTTACAAATATCGTCAATATAAATCGACTGGCTCAACAAAACTTCACCTCCCTTTTTTCTCAAACTCAACCCCCAACAGCTTTTTAGTCTTACCCAAAATTTTTAAGTCAAAATGTTTTTCCAACAATCCAATGGCCTTGTCTATTAGTTTCTCGTCCTTTCCAAACAAAACTATGTCATCAACATACAAAAGCAAAATCAACACACAATTGAAGTCATATGCACAATTACACCAATTCAATTTGCTAAAACCAAGTTCTGTCAATACTTTATGAATCTCGAAAAACCATTCTCGACCACTCTGGTGTATTCCATAAATAGCTCTCTCCAACTTACAAACTAAAGTCTCCTTACCTTTCACAGCAAGACCGGGTGGTTGAGACATGTAAATGTTATCTTTTAATGGCGCGTATAGATAAGCTCCTTTTACGTCACACTGCCTGTGTGTCCAACCCTGTAAAACTACTAAAAGGGAAAAGAAGAAACGAATTAGACTGAAATTAATGACTGGGCTAAATTGTTTCTTCGTAACTCACTCCTTTTACTTGTTTAAAACCCTGTGCCACTAGTCTTGCCTTATACCTGGCCACTTTGCCTTTTTCGTCTCTTTTCAATGTGAAAACCCACCGGCATCCGATGACATCAGTATCTGGCGGTAACTTAACAAGGTGCCATACATGTCATTCTGCCATGATTTTTATTTCTTCTCCCATGGCCTCTATCCATTGCTTGTGTTGTGGGGAGCTCAATGCTTGTTTATAAGTGTTGGGAATATGGATTTCATCTAGTCAGGAACTGGCATAGCTTGTGGAGGCGGTAACTGGTTTATCTGA
The DNA here is from genome assembly GCA_907164885.2 of Dolomedes plantarius. NCBI lineage: Eukaryota > Metazoa > Arthropoda > Arachnida > Araneae > Dolomedidae > Dolomedes > Dolomedes plantarius. Next base: position 28,195,893 of record OU015493.1, read on the forward strand.
AATTATTCCTTGATACGGATTTTCACCGGAAAAATCAAAAATGTGTTCCGTGTATTTTATACCATTATCCTTACAATACTTTAAGGCATCATTTGTAGACCTAAGTCTAATGTTGGAACCTACTTCATTATAGTATACATCTATACGTTTACTCGTTGTTCGTGGGACCACTTTTCTTTCCCAATCAACGCGTTTTAGATCTTCGGCTGATAAGGGGCTTTCAATTTTATCACTGTGGGTTTCCCCCGAAACATTCCTTTCCACCAAATCCTCATCATCACTCTCAAGGGGTAGGTTATGATCTAACGGAATAATAGAAATATCCTTTTCTCCCTTATCTTCGGAGTGTGGTTCAGTGTTGAAATTCTCACTGGGGCCCATCGATGCTCCACTGTCGCTATCTGCACATTACGGATCTTCACAAAATCTGACGTTTATGGTTTCTATCACATTGTCGGTGTCCGGGAACCATATCCTATAACCTTTGGTGTTAAAGGCATATCCTATCATAACCCCCTTTCTCGCCTTGGCGTCCAACTTTGCTCTAAGCTGTCTTGGTACACCAACATATGCGATGGACCCAAACGGCTTCAAGTGGTTTACAGATGGTTTATATCCACCAAATAGTTCAAAGGGAGTTTTCCCTAAACCTTTATGGACGACCCTGTTCCAGACATATGTGAAACTTAAAACTGCATCAGGCCAAAATTTTGTTTCTAATCCACTATCTGCTAACAAGCATTTTGCCCCATTTGATACCGTTTGATTATATCTCTCTGCCGTACCATTCTCCTCTGGCGTATATGTGTTCGTAAGCTCGTGTTTTACACCATGTTCATTGCAAAACGCTGTGAAATTGTTGTTTATGAATTCTGTTCCATTATCCGTACGGATACATTTCACCTTCCGTCCTAGGAACCTCTCTGCACGAGCAACATGATTTCTAAAGATTCTAAATACCTCAGATATTTCACGCATAGGGTAGACAGAGGATTTACCCGAAAAATCATCTATAATTGATAAAAAATACTTTTCACCATTCCGACGAATAGTACTGCAAGGACCCCAAACATCCATATAAATCAAATCATTGGGGTGTTTAGAACGTCTAAAATTTATAGGTTTAAAACTTACCCTCTTAAATTTATTGAGTGTACAGGTTTCGCAGACGAAATTATGCCCCTCAAATCTTTCCAAACCCTTTATGGCATGTTTCCTAATTGTGTCTCTGATTACATATGGACTAATATGTGCCAACCTTCGATGTATTAACTCATCGTCAACTTTTCTTGACACACATGCTCTGTAATTTTCCTTTTGGCTAGCTATCCGGGGATTTTTAGGACAAACTTGATACAAACCATTTTTTAATTTAGCACAAAAAATAGTTTTTCCATACCGGTTTTTAACTCTTACACCATTCTGACCACCTTCGAATCTAAGACCTTGGCTGTCCAAAACAGAACCTGAAATCAAATTCAATTTAAGGTTAGGTGAGTCCATAACATTATATAAATGAAAAATTCTGGAACCAAACTGAAGCTGAATAGTCCCTTTACCAATGATCGGGAAAGTCACACCTTCGATAGCTACGGATAATTTATCATCCTGTATTTCTTCAAAGTTCTTGAACCATTGCTTTACCTTGCAGAAATGATGACTAGCTGCAGTATCGAAAGTCCATAAGTTTGAAGACTCTTCGAAATTGCTGACATAGGCTTGCACGAAATTAGCTGACTGAAGACTAGAAGTCACCTTCTTAAAATGTCGTTTTGATCTTGACTTATAACGTACAGGACTCATACCACGTGCGGGAGATCGACTTCGAATTGGCGTACTTTTCTGGTAATGTGTTGTATTCCTTGTCGAAACAAGTTGTCTAGGTTGGTACACAGGAACTGGATCTTTAACAGAACAATTTTTCTTAATGTGTCCCACTCGATTACACCTGTAACATATCACGCTCTTCTGAAACATGTTGCGCGTTACTGCAGAGTATGCCTTAACCTCATGTGCTTTACTACGGTCTTGTTCTCGTACGGTTAATCTATCTTCCTCTGCCACTAACTCCACAAGAATATCCTTAAATTTAAATTTTTCATCTGGCCACCGTAATATGGACTGTGATATACTGTCATATTCTTCTGGTAAGTAGCGTAGCAACTGAAAACTGACGTAAAGTTCATTAATGGGGTGATTTATTCCACGTAATTTTTCAACGATTCTTGTTAAACGTGCTGCAAAAAGGCTGATTTTTTCATGCGATTGAATTCGGCTTGAAAATAACTCTGAGATCAGCTGCATATGGCGTGATCTATTGTCAGGTTCAAAAAATAATTTTAACTTAAGCCAAGCCTCACGAGCGTTTTCTATTCCTTCTATAACTTTCCGAAATTGAAGAGAAATATTCAAATAAATCAAGGAAACCGCTGCTCCAGCACGGAGATTATAATCTCTAATATCCCGATACGTGATTTCAGAGCCAGAATACCCTGCCTGTGTAACTACACTTTTCACGGCATCGGCATCTTTACCAAATACACCTTTAACACTATCGGCATCTTTACTTGCTGCAACTATCTTTTCATGCTCAGTTTTTATTATAGGTGATAGCTCAGTACCTGCTACTATACCCTAGCATCCCCTTTCCATAAGGATGTACTTCATATCTTCGACCCAATTGCCGTAATTATTTGCATTGAGTTTTTTCTATCTGGGCCTGCATTTTCAATTATCTTCACAAAATACACATTAATAAAAAAAAACTTCACTTGTCGTCTATATTTACTATCATTAATACTAAATTTAATGCCCCCCCCCCATCTTCGGGGCCACTGGTATACTCAACTACGTTTCAATGGTTCCGTATTTTTCATGGTCGTATTCCTTCAATAACTCCGCTAGCCCATAACCATTTATTGTTAGCGTACATGTTAAAAACATGCGCGTCAACAATTCTTATAATTTATATTTAAATAGCAGAATTTAAAATGTGCAGTAAAAGCTATGTTAAAAAAAGGTATACGCTAAAACCATTAAAGTTGTTCAAAATCATGTATGGGCGACAAGACTTTTTAACAATAACTAAAAGTTTATTCATTTGAAAAACTGGTTAAGAATTTGATAAAAACAACAATATCACATCTTTCTTCTTACTAATAATACTAGGGTTCTCTTTAAATCAGTTTTAAAACAAACATTATATTTTATCATACTGTGATGGACTATCACAAAAATTAATATATAACTAATACAAAACGTCTTACTCTAGATAGGCTTGATACTTCATAGCAATGAGCTCAAGACGCTTACGATGTCGTGATGCCCTTTTCTCGAAAGTGTTCGCCGCTTATATACACTTAACAAAAACCGATATTCAAATATCTTGTTGATTTACATCACTTCACTTGAAAAATGCTATCGGCTGGTAACTGAAGATTTGTGTTTAATTATGACGTATGGAAGATTGCCAGACATGACGTAATCTAAGCGAAACTTACGTCGTTGATTCGGTTTAATTGAATCTCCTTTAACTTGAATAAGCTTAAAAATGGAAATGCAGAATATGACGTCAAACTTCGGAAAGGCAAGTAATTAATGAATCTTCATATTGGTTCATATTGCTAACAGACTGCATAATATTTGTCCTTAATAAAGATAAATGTTAAACAATATACAATGCGAAAAGAAAACTGCTGTAAACTTGTCACAATGTATTGTAACTTATCGAGGAAGTCTGTAAACTTTGCAAAGCATTTTTCAATGTAGCCGCGTATTCCAAGCATTCAAATCTTCTCATGTCAGTGTTAAGTTAAAGAAAACACTTGTGAGATATAAAGAGATATGCTATTTTCTTTTCATACTTACATACCTAAACCCTGGGGAAATTTAAGCAGAAGATTACAGAACGAACCTATGAGTAATACATTTTGAGGATTTCTAGATACAATGAAATTCTCACATTTAGAGTTTTCTCTGTTATATGTTACAAAATATTTTTTTCTTTAAAAAACAGCGTCACTATCTTTGAGGATGCTACGTTTTCCATTCTCTTAAATACATTTAAAGTCCCATGAGAGTAACCTAAGACTATAAGTATTGGTTAAGAAATTTTTAGGGGGGGGGGATACTCTCTTCTAAACTGGATGTTCAAACCCCTTGAATCACCAACACATTTAACGAGTTCTTTTTTGGCGAATCTAAAAATACCAACCGGTATATTTCCTATTAGACATAACACTAAAGTTTCATAATTTCAGTTCAACAGTGTCAAATGTGCAACAGAAGAAAGTAATATAATTTATTGTTCAAAATGAGAATAATGTTAATTGACAAAGAATTTTCTACACATTAATGACAAACCGGATGCTCAAGCGTCGTACATTTATATTTCATGATACAAATTTTCTTTTAAGCTATTTATCCTAATAAAAAGTAATTGCTGTTATACTTTAAAGATTACTGTGACATCAAATTCATAAGAAATAATTATTTCACACCATGTTTGAACAATTTATAAAGCTTTGATTTTCCCCAGACTCCTTTTTCATTTCCGTGAATTTAAAAAGAATAAGAGATTGAACCTCTATATTTTCAACTAATTATTATATTGTAAAAATTATTTTTTTTATATATGGGACTCTGCTTTATTAAAATTGAATAGGTTATATATGATTCGCTGTTAAATATATAATTTCTACTGCAGATATCCTGAGAAATATTATTTTTCATTTTAATTTCCTAAATAAAGTCAATTCTACAAATTTATAAGCTAAATTTTCTTTAACGTTTAGACTGTTCTTTGCAATTATGCAGTAAATAAATTTCGAAGTCATATCTGTCAATGTATAAAAAGAAAACATACTTACAGGGAAAAGATTTGTTTATTTTAAGGAAACCATTCTCTTTCGATATCTTTTTCACGTTCTTCTTTTATCGCTTCTTTATCGCGTATATTTTTTAAGCTAAAGGTTATTCCATTTACTGGGAATAGTTTCGTATACATTATTTTTTGTGCAATTAATACAGTGTAAATAGTTATTTATATTTGCAGTCTTTTAAGAAATTTATTTTGTAATATTACATATGTATAGTTCTTAAAAATAAACTCGAAAGAGTTACATTTTATTCAAAGAGTAGTTATAGATAAAAAAAAATTTAAATTTAACAAGAAGTATTTTATTTGATGGGATAAAATTACGAAATAATAACTTTATTGTTATATTTAATAACTCTTAAGCATTCTGCAAAAAAACAACTTTTCTTTTTACTGATAATATGGTTTTCATTCGTTTATGATAAACGCGTTTTAATTATTTAAATATAATTTTTAATATTTGTATAAGAAAGAGAACCAGTTAATATGACATTAACAATCACTCTCTGTAATTTATTCTGGTTCACTTCTTTAAGAAGTGCAGCATTATATGACATAGAATGTGAAAATAGTTTACTACAGTTTAAGTTACAGTAGTTTAAGTTACAGTTGGTAGTTAAAAGATTGTGGAAATGAAAAATTACAAAAATCCGTCATTTTATGTCACAGATTCAAGCCTTGTTGTTCTCAGTAATTGCTTTAATAATTAAAGTACATATATTAAAAATATTCATAATAACTCTAATTTCAGGCAAAGTATTTTCCACTAGTAGACGGATGATAGACGAGTAGATATTAATTTCTTGTCAAATGTTAGGCATGTGATTTGCTCGATAAAGTATTTTTATACTGACAACAAAATTCTAGTGTTTCATCCTCAATGGATATTAGTTAATGGATAAAATTTAATATATATTATGGATAAAATTTAATATATATTTAAAAATATATTTATCTCTAAAAATAATTCACGACAGCTATTCGCACGGAACTCTCTCCTTTTTCTATTATTTATATTTATATATATATATATATATATATATATATATATATATATATATATATATATATATATATATATATATATATATATTATAAGAAGGTCGTTAGCACTTTATGAAAAAGATTTTGGTAGTTAGGTTTTATGCCGTTAGGTTAAATACCGTATATTTCTGGCGATTTGCTTCTATATAATGGCCACGGTTCTTGATAATACCTATAGCATGAATTTGCCATGAAAATTTAACTTTCTCTTAGTACTGTCATGTCAATTTTACCCCATTCCTCTTGGACCGTTTTCCAAAGAATGTTCAGTGTTCTTGGATGCCGTTTACGTAAGGCTCGTTTTAATAGACCGAAAGCGCAAAAGTATATTGGAAAAGCGATAGAAGATTTTACTGGTATTTCATTAAATGGGATACACCTTATTCCTGTTTCTGATTATTTCTTTGCTAAATAAACGGTAGTTGATTTAGACGTGTGACTAGAGGCTGTCTATATGAAACTCAACTGTATCAATGTCTTTTCCATATAAGCCTAGAATTTCTTCTTCTAATATTGGTCCTGAAATATTCCGCTGATAGTAGAATGAATTAATTTTAACTATCATTGATCCGATTGAGAACATTCTTGTACACTGACGAATACAATTCGCACGTTCATCAGTTGAGTAATAGAAAATTGATCAGTTGAGTAATAGAAAATTGATCTTTTTTTATTACAGTCACTTAAATACACCTAATCGAGTGTTACGACAAATTTCAATTTTTCAGCAGCTAGGTGTTTTTCATAGAATTTTCTATAATTTGTTTTTCTTTCAGCAATATGCTTTGGCAAAAGCAGATGCACTTTAAGTTTAAATATCTTTTTTAACTTCAAATCTTTATGAATGAGTTTACTTACAGAGCCAGAAGACATTCCTACTTTCGATGCAATGTATCTTTGAGTCTGCGGATTTTCTTTTAGGATCAGAGACTTCATTTCCTTGATATTTACTTTCAGTTTTACTTTCAGTTAGACTTTTTTTCCTTTCAACTTTAATATATTATAAATTCCTTTTTTTTGAAATGCCCTAACCTCGAGTTTTACACTGCTTTATATTATTTAATACGAATATTTCTCCTCGGAAACCGCAATTACGTAACTTCGAGCCATCGTATCTTCAAGCCGTACTTCGAGCCATTTATCAATTTTAGGAGCCATTTTCAAAATAAATCCTTCATTTTACATTCCAATCAAAACAAAACTGTAGCAGACGATTATTCTGATCAATGCGTTGTATTGGTCCAAATGAGATAAAATTTTAACTACAGATAATTCAAATGATGCGCTTGATATTTATTTTAAAAAATAGTACGAAATTCCGCCAATAGTTGGCGCTGTAATACACATAAAAACATTTAATATGATTCATAAATGTTAAATAATAATAAAAAAGCATTACAAATTGTTCAATATATCTCCCTTCTTTTTCAACAATGAGCTCTAATCGCAGAACCATATTTTCCACAGCTGACCAGAGTGAGTCTGTCGGAATATAAAGAAAATGGCGCTGAATTCTGTCCTTCAGATCTGGCAAAGTTTCTGGCCTTTTACGGTAGATATTGTCCTTCAGGAAACCCCACAACCAAAAGTCGCAGGGCGTGATATCCGGCGAACAAGGAGGCCATGCTGTAGGGAAATCACGGCTGATAACCCGTGCATCTGTGAAATGCTGTCTTAGCAATTTCTTCACACTTCACACGACGATTAATGTGAGGAGGTACGCCATCCTGCATGAAAAGGATGTCCTGAAGGTAACCACGCTATTGAAATTGTTGGATTACAAAATCCCTCACCATATATAGGTACCGTTGTCCTGTGACGGAACAGGTTTGGATTCCATTTGCAGTTATCTCTTCAAAAAATACAGTCCAATCATAAAAGTAGCCTTAAAACCACACCATACTGTCACTTTTTCAGGATGCAAGGGTATTTCTTGGATAGCGTGAGGGTTTTCTGCTGTCCAAATTTGACAATTGTGGGTTTTTACTTGCCCATTGAGGCAAAAGTAGGCTTCGTCAGTCCACAGAATGTTACGTAGCCAAGTGACGTCAACCAGCATTCGAGCAAGGAACTGAAGTGCAAAAATTTTACTAACATCTGAGTCCCCGTCCTTCAATAGGTGCACAGGCTTGATTTTCTAGTAAAAAAATGAAAAATCCGCTTTAAGATTTTTCGCACAGGGGAATACGGCATATCCAACAAACAGGAAATGAGTTCTATACTCACACTACCATCCGGCGACTGACTGGTGCCTTCAACGATCGCGGTAACCACACTTTTGACTCTAGAAGACTGGATTTGCTTTCGTCCTCTACCCGGAAGAATGCCGATTTGCCCAGTTCTTTCAAATTTCTGTATCATCCTGCGTAGGGTATATGGAGACATTGGACCTCTTCGTATCTTCTTCATACGGCGGAATTCTTTTACACCTGCAACGAAGTTCTGCTGGTTCTGGTAGAAATATTTTACAGGTAGAACTTTTTTTTGTAACGTAGGCTGCAGAGAAGTAACTAATGCTCGTTCAGAATCCACCTTTATTTTTTCCAAAGAATAATTCTAATAAGCATGTGCTGTAACGCAAATGATTTTTCACATTTTTAATATATGGAAATAAATACCAATTGTGGTACAATCGAATGGTGGAATTTTGTACTATTTTAATTTTTTTTAATAAATGTCAAGCGCATCATTGGAATTATCTGTAGTTCAAATTTTATCTCATTTGGACCAATAGAACGCATTAGAGCCCTCTGAAGTGGGATACTTATTTCTTTCTAACCCTGTATATAAATATATATATATATATATATATATATATATATATATATATATATATATATATATATATATATATATATATATATTCCAAGGAAATAACATTAGGTATATATTTGTCAGAATTACGTTCGTCTTAATGCAAGGAATTTCCCTGTGTTAGTAACGTTAACAAATTCACCATGTATAAACACAGACAAACGCATAACGGGAATAAGGCAGAAAACAGAGAAAAACTGTGGAAAAAGAAATAACAAATTTTGTGAAAAATGGTTATTTCTTTTATTTTTATGCTATCATCTTCGAACAGCCCTCGGGAAATTCAAGGAAAAGGATCTGGAATAACACTTTCAGGAATAGATTTTGAATCTTTGTGGATACTGGGAAATTTTGAGCCATGCAAAATGTTTCCTCCGATATCTAATACCAAATGACGAAAAACTATGTTGATCGGCTGATTTATCATTTTAAATAGCAAGGGAATAGCTGTTGAAAACTCAGATTGGTTGGGTTATGGATGGATTTTGATATTAAAATTCAAATGATTTTTTTTATATTAATTTTATAAAAAGTAGCTTTAACGCTTCATATTCATCAAAAGTATTTTAAGTTTTAAAAGCTATATGATATCAACAATGAAATACATTACGTATTTTATTTTATTTTATTTTATTTTTAATAATGTTACATTTAGTCCTATTTCCCTCGATACATTACCATAAATACAGAGATAAAAATAAATATCTTGAAATGGATTTATGACTGAGTAATTAAAATTTATACCCTAGATTTTCTAATTCTTGTGAACGTCTTATAACGTTCAAGTCTTATTACGATCAAGTCTGGAAGATATACTTCATTGCAATCCCAATTGAATTGGCAGCACGTTAAAGAACTATCATTCAAGCAGATACGTTCAAATGTGGTACAAAAAAAGGAGGCGTTCAAGAATTCAGCTGGTACAGTCACTCAAATAAATAAGCGAACAATGGTACCTTATCAGAACCAAACTAGTTTGTTTTATTTCTACAGTTTATAGTTTTATTAACAACAATTATCAATATAAAATGAAAATTCATTTTATTCTTCTTTAAAGAATAAGAAAGGCAATTAACAGGGTCAATTACCAAGGTCAATTACCAAGATTTCACTTTAATTAAAGAATAAATAACTCACCTTTATTGCCATACCGATGTCGTTTCTTATAAGTTATCATGGTAGAAATTTATTGCAGGACCCAGGAAACACACACATTCCTTTAAAGAGATTTTTTAAATAACCTAATTAGTCTTTTTTCCTGGCAAAGTTGTGCTTAAGTTCAAAAAATTATATTTGGAAAAGTAGATTAAGGATTAACTGATAATGAAATTGTGAATTTTGGCATGCTTAACATTTCGATTAAACGCATAAAACTTTATTATGAACTATTGAAATTTTATTACGATACACCATGAATGCTGTATAAAAAGATGTGAGGTTTTACTGAACCTTAAAATTTAAATATTGCGATTCATTTGGTATAATGGCAAAGTTCTTACGAGGGACGACTATAAATAAGCAGTAGAATTTTTAACAGATCTGAAATTTAAAAAAAAATTTAATACTTTTCTGTTATTAAATAATTCTAAAATGTAAGGCAAAGATTTCTGTACAGTCTAAAACTTCATAAAATGAAAATATTTTACTTTTCTTACTTCTGGGTTACTAGCATAAATTTAAACTTATGAAGGAATAAATTTAATTCATTATTATTCGAACATGTCAAATTTGGATTTACCCCTTTGCAAAATGAAAAAATACTTTACAGACAAAATTTTAAAACAAAGAATACACGTTTTCATTTTGAATAATAGTATCAAGAAATAGTTTCTGGTATTATTTGAAGGCCTTATTGAATTATGGTCCAACTCCACTTTTTAAAAAAAATTGAGTTAGCCTCACTTTCATGTTCATACAAGTCATTTCTATCTTATTCTAAAACTGTTACACCTCCAGATTATTTCTGCTGCCAACAGAGGTCACCACAAATGTGACTTCAGAAGTCATTTTTCAGCATTCATTAGACTTTAAGGCTCTGTATCTCAAAATGACCAAGAATGGAGTTCCCCACTATTCAAATAAGACCTTCGTTTAATATTTTGATTAATTTACCATTTTTATATTTTACGAAACCACCACGAGAACTGTTTTAATTTTTTTGCGCTCATATAATTTTGTTATCCATTCATATTTCTTAACGACTGTTGTAATAAAATTTAAACTTTTTTTTTCTACTTATAAGCATGCAAATCAAATTCTTTTAAATATCCGTCACATTAACCATTTCAATATATATACATACTCATTAGAGTAATTGTTTAGATACATTCAAGTAAAAGTTACTTTCCTATATGAACAATTATTTTAAAATAAAAATTTTGTAATGCATTCATACTTAGCTCGTTTTAGTAAAATGGTTTTACTCTTTACAATGCATAAATACGTAAAGTTTTGGGGATAAAAATTAAATTTATAAATTATTATGCAAAGTTTAAACGAAAAGTTGTGTAAAGTTAAGATCGATTAAGAATTCCATTTATCAGCCTAGAGGTACACCGATACTGGGTAACTTTCGCAAATTTCTTTTATTTCAACTATAAACCATTAATCACTTTATTTTTCCAAAATGACAAAAAATAATCTGTTCTTGCTAACTTTAGCTTTCTCTGCTGCCATTTTGTCTGTACCAGAATGAATGTAAACATATTTCATTTCACCTGTTATTAAAGAACGAGAGTATAAATAGATTATTATCGCAAACACACATAAAGGTTAAATTTAATTGCCATTCCAATGTCACAGAGTATGCAAAGAAACAAGGAATATCTATAGTTCTGCATTAGAAAATTCCGAATTAAAGATATTAAAGCATCTTGAACAATTGAATTACAGAACAACAATATTAGATCTTGAAGTTTTAATATAATGCAGCATGCATATACCAATACAAAAAAACTAAGATTAAAGTTTATGGTATGTATCGATAATTACTTCAACAAAATTTCATACATTAATACACGTAAAAGTGGGTTCAGGAAAATTTTCAGGTTAATCATTTTAGTTTTTATATAACTTATAAGTAAAATTGGTCAATACAGAAAAAAAACTGTATTGAGTATCTACACTTGTCACGAGTTTTCTATTTAGAAAACATTTTTCAGATCATTTTAATAAATAAATTTAAATTCTGTAGAATATATTAACCTCGTATAAATAGTATCTCGAGAATCGCCTTAAAAAGTATGGGATTTAAAATACGAGAAAAAATTAAATTAACTAGAGAATATTTTCCACTTTAAATTTTGAAATTATTATAAAAATTCCTTTATAGATTTAAAGAGAGGATTTAAGCATTCAAGTGTGAGTAAATGTTTAATCTAAAATTTTAAGGACTGCGATAAAGAGTTAAGTTGTGGGAAAATCAACCAGAAAACAAAAATTATATGTGATTATCAATCTATCCCTTTTATTTCTTTTATTATACATATATATATATATATATATATATATATATATATATATATATATATATATATATATATATATATACACATATATATATATATACACACACACACACATATATATATAATAAACAAGGTGCGTTCATAAAGTAACTGGACAAATTAAAAGATCAAACAGTAAAATAAAAAAGGTGAAAGAATAATCACCTAGCTAGAAAGAGTGACATCTCAACTCTTGTTAAATCCAGTTTAAACTTGTTATTTAGTCGTTTGCATATCAAAACGCCGTAGTAATTTTCATTTACTGAGAAGGCATTGTACAAAAAAATTTGCTTCGGAATGGAACAACGTTGTAACATTAAATTTTGTTGCAAATTAGGTAAACCGAAACTTTAGAGAGGCTTCGAACATTATATAGTGATGCATCGTTATCAAGAACACAAGTGGGCGGGAAAGCATTGAAGATGAACCAAAGACAGGACGCCCTTAAACTTCAAAGGATGAGGAAAATGTGGAGAAAATTCGTTCTTAAAATCAAAGACTAAGATGATGCTGATTACATTTTTTGGTTACAAAAGACTTATTCACGACTAATTTGTTCCTGAAAATCAAACAATTAATCAGTATTTTTACAAGGAGGTGCTTTTTCGATTAAGAAACAGGATAAGGCGAGTTAGGAAGGAACTGTTTGATTCTCAGCAATGTTTTCTTTTACACGATAATGATAGGCCCCGTACAGCAATTTTTGTACAACAATATCTTGCTAAGCATTCAATTACAGTGATAAATCACCCACCCTATTCTCCCGACTTATCCCCAGCTGATTTTTTCCTGTTTCCGAAGCTGAAGATGACCATGAAAGGACAGAGAGAGAGATTTGAAAATGTCTCTGAAATGTTACGCGTATTTTGCGAACGGTTAGTTCTAACGCCTATAAACAGTGTTTCGATGACTTGGAGAAACGTTGGAAAAATTGTATAGACTCCTTTGGTGATTATTTTGAAGGAGTAAAATTTATTTGAAGGTGAGCAATATTTTTCTTATTTATAAAAAATTTTCCGGTTACTTTATGGGCGCACCTTGTATATATATACATACAGTAGTATGCAAATTAATTGGGACACACACAATTTTTCACATATGTTGTTTAATTAATACAAGTTCACTTACATGCATGGTATAGAAATCTAGTAGCAAATATGCCCTCCTATAGCTTTAATGATATTCTGTACATGTTTTGCCATGGGTTCCACAAATTTATAACATAAATTTTTTTATGTCGTCATCACGAAACCAAACTTTTGTGACATTCTCAATCATTTTTCTCTTGGTTGAGCAGTCCATCTTACTCACACGTTTCTTCGCAATTCTCCACAAATTGTCGATGGGATTTACATCTGGGGAATTATCAGGCCAATCCAAAACTGTACATTTCTTTTCCTGAAAATTTTTTTTTACTAGCTTAGAATCATGGCATGGAGCAAGATCTTGTTGAAAGAAACCAGCAAACAATTGCATAGAAGGCACAATTTTGTCTTCTAGTATTGAAATTTATCTTTGGGAGTTCATTCTTTCTTCAACTAGTCCAGATGTAAAATAACCCCAAAACGCCTGCTTTTGAGGGTGCTTAACTGTTTAATTAAGATACTGTTCCATGATGGGTTCTTCAGACAAATGTAGATCGAAACCCTTGCACTAAAGATGCGTTTCGTCGCTGAATACAACCTTATTCCAGTCTTTAGCAGTCCAGGATTGATATTTCCTGGCCCAATACAAACGGTTTCTCTTCAATGCATGTGATTATAACTGTTTTGGGACTGGTGTTCTTGCCCATCTCCCTGCTTCAAATAAGCCTTCGTCGTACTTTACTCGATAAAACAACGTTCACACCAGTAGCCAATAACTATTCTCTCTCAAGATCTCTACTTGTCTTGGAAGGATACATTTTACTATTTATACAAGAAATTTGTCTGTTCGAGGTGCTGACTTACGTTTGCGTCCACATTTACTCTTCCGTTTTGCAGAAACTGTCCCAACTTATTTTGCTGATTAATAATCCTGGAAACACTGCATTTTCCAACTCCAACTGCTGCAACAATATCCCTCACAGTCATAGAAGTATGCTGAATAAGGGTAACAATATTAATCCTTTTCCTGGGAGTGATTTTTACTTTTTTCATACACGTGAGAACTAGATAACTCACGCAATCGACCACTTCTTAGAGCAGCTGAAACGCAAATGACGCGAAACTGCTCTACGTGTGATGATCACGAAGTCAAACTAGTTTGCACTAGTCAAGGCCAACCTCCCTTCGTAACAAAATGCAGTTGAAAGCGGTTTCAGGCAGGAAATTTCTGAGAAAGGACGAATTTTATGAAGAATGAAGCTGGTCCCAAATAATTTGCACAGTACTGTACTATATATATATATATATATATATATATATATATATATATATATCATAAAAAAATTATTGTATAAAAAATAGATTCACGAAAAAGTCCTTACGTGTTGTTTGTAGGGGTTGGAGCAAAGTACGAAGATAACAACTGTTGTCTCTGGGGTTGTTTTTACAATTTCTGTGTGGGGATGAGGGGGGGGGGGGGGGGTGAGGAACAGAGCAGATCTCAGACTCTATCCCTTGTGTTACCCAGATCCATATACTAAAACCGGAATCAAATTCATTCAGCGATACAAGGGTCATAGAACAGCGATCGAATGGCCGAAATGTTTAAATCCCAGTTCTTTTTAAAGGGTGTCAAACTCTAACACATTTTCATCTAGCATTCGCCGGCTTACTTTATTGTTGAGTACAAACATCTTTGGAGAAAGATATAAGAATCGCACATATGCTTTACATGCGAGTTTATATGAAACATATTTTTTTATAGAAAACATGAAACATACTTTGACTTTTACAGAAAAACTGAGCAAAAAATAAACAATAATGGTAGCAAGATATTGTTATTGAGTGCACCATATTTATTTTTCGTTATTGTAAGATAATTGATTGTGTTTAGGCATTCAGATTTCTTCTTTCGTCTAGATATCGTATTCTTTATTTTCAACAGTGTTCGTGAGTGTTGAAATAGTTCTGTTATCAGGAATCATTAGAAAATACTAGAAAAAAACTTTTTCTTTCTCCGTATGTTGTTTAAATACCTTTTGAAAAGCACAAAAGTCATAAATCTATGTTTCCGTACTCAGTAGTTAATATGTTTCTTTTATTGCAAATTTTAGTTAACATATTGATCGATGCATGCGCTCTTTCATATGTTTTGTTAGAAATAAATAAAAGAGCGTCTCGATATAAATATATATTTCTAGTTCCACAATGTATTGCTATGTGTTCATTTTTCGTGTGCGTATAAAAACTGTTTGACGCAAAAAATTGTCCTAGTTTATTGAAGTTAATTCATGCCTATGAATAATAAGACACTGCAGTACACAAAATATCGAAAGATTGATATTCGTATAAAAGCTTTGCTTCCAGTTTTGCAGTAAAGCCTTTAAGCGTATATTAGCCGGTAAATGTTTTAGACACTGAGTTTTTTAAAAATAAAATATTCTTTTCCTATTTTCGGAATCGCAAAATAACTATTCATTTACGTTTTGTGCATTGTAGAAATAAGTGATCTTTTCACAAACAACTGGTTTTACATGTTAAAAGTATATGACATTTATTGTGGTAACAAACTGATGAGCTTCTTTTCCGTAACCCGTTCGTCAGTGAAATCAGACTCGTAACAGTCGGGAAAATCCTCTAGTACAGCGGTAGTCAACGAGTACCACCCGTGCTACCTGTGGCAAGCAAGCTATCGTCAAGCGGCACGCTATTTATTTCCATGTTTTAATTAACTCGCTTTCTTGTTTGTTTGTTTGTGTGTGTGTGTGTTTGTGCAGTTCAAATCTTGCAATCGATTTTTCGCTAACTTCCCGACTTGCTAGTCATTTGACACTTTTACAGTAGCTCAGAACACGATGACAATGCATTATTTTAATACTTTTAGCCATCTTTAAGCAAAATTGGATTAATTTTCAGTTAATTTTGTTTTTTAGACTGGTGCAGCCATCTATCGCCCGGGAAGGGAACGAAAAGTTAGACCCAAGTTAACTTCCAATTAACTTCATTTTCTTCACGTTTATGGGATAATTCATCAAAAAAATTTTAAAAACGTATTTATTAATACATAGAATTTTCAATTTTTTATGATTCAACAGAAAATTTAAAAACATGGTATATAAAAAGTTCTTTTTATCTTGTAATTATTATTTTCGATATGAGAAGATTGATATGGTTTGGAGCGCTACAATCCACTTTTGCTACATGAGGGCTAATTAGACCCTACTCTATATGAGAAGGAAAAAAACCCCACAAAATTTCAAAGTTTGTTGAAATGCAATTTTTTTAAGGATTTTACATTGGTGAGTTTTCAAATTTGTTCTTAAATAAGCTAGGATACACACGCAACAAATGTTAACTTATCCTAAAATCAAACGTTTCTAAAACAATTTTAAACTTTTTAAATACATATGTCCTTTGAACTGAATAATGTTTTATGACATGCCCCAATGAAAACGTTGTTGCAACTTCATATGTATGTTCTCCAGATGGCGCTGCAACGCACCTTTCTCTCTATGTAAGTACTTTTGTTTTGGTAGAACGGAGTAAGCGAGTAAGCGAGACTGGGATGAGCTATGGAGCTCCACCTTTCGAATCCCAGAATATAAGATTATAAGATCTATTGTCCATTTTGTGATGTCCGTAACATAGAAAATAAATGTAATTTAGTGTAGACTGTGCTGCTTCATTTACAACCCTGGATCGGACAGTAGAATTGCCACAAACGTAACGTATGAATGCATACCTACTTACCTCTACAACATATTTGAATTGTGGCACGTTGAATTTTCATATTGTTTTGATATGGCAAATACACTAAAAACGTTGGCTGCCACTGTTCTTGGGGATGTATAACGGTTCGCGAGCATTATATTTTACAGCAGGAGCATCCAACCCGTTGCCTATCGACTACATGCGATCCCAGAAGATCGTAACCTTTATAAGACCTATCTTGGAGGAGTAAAATATTCCTCGCTTCACATTCACACCATATTCAGGTTAAAAAATTTTGAGGCTATGCGTATTTAAGAGATGATCCACATGGAGAATAAAATAAGATAAGATTAGATTAGAAGGGTAAAATTTCAAAATTTCTGGTCAGCACCTTCTATTGAACCACATACTAATGTATACTTCTCTCTCTCAATAAAAGTCAAATATCTCATTAGTTTTATATGTATGCTGCCGTCTTTATTTAATTTTGTATAAAAAAATAAAGCTTTATTACTTATACTATGTTTACTGCGTTACGCCCGAGGGAGTCGGGCAATATATATATATATATGTATATATATATATATATGTATGCATGTATGTATATATGTGTGTGTGTGTGTGTGTGTGTGTATAATTAAATTGACAACTATTTGGGCACGTTATAATAATATGTATGCTTCCAGGCAGCAGCATGCATGATGCTATAACACTTTCAAATAGATGTCAATTTAATTATAAAAGCTATGGTGTCCATGGCTGCTTCGTCGCATGACTACAATAGTTGTTAAATTCTGTCGTTGATAGATATATTATACATGTTAATTCACTACTTAATGGTTATATATATATATATATATATATATATATATATATATATATATATATATATATATATATATATAATAGCAATTTATGCTTTGAACTGTGAGTACTCAGACTGAATGCTTAAGAACAACGTTAAAGACATTCGTGTTTAGGCCGGATATGGGCATTTAAATACGTAGACCGAAGTCCTTTCGCGATGTGAGGGGGAAGGCAAAGTTGCGATCCCTCCAGATGTCGTCTCTGGGAATTCTAGATCAAAATTGTGCCCCAAGTGATCAATGTTCATTCCCTTGTAAGGTGTTCATAGATAAAGGAAATAATAAGTGAAAATGGGCAATAAACATGTTCACATAACTCCTTAATATTCGTAATAAAAATATGGTGGCGAGTAGTTTCGAGTAATTATTAGTTCATGACCAGGTCAATGTGTATAGTGTGTAATTGGCTCTATGGGTTTTATTTTAGAGTTGCTTTTAAAAATCTTTGCTCAGATGGCAATATGTTATAAGAAACTTTTCTTAAAACAATTAGTTTTTCACATTCCGGATTCTGGTTCCGGATTCTCGATTCTATTTACTGTAACTACTGTAAATAATAGTCAACTATTTTTCTGAAATATTGGTACCACGTTTGCTGGTGTAAAATAAATTGCTGATTTTTCCTGATATCCTGAATCTTAAAATTGCTGTCACGTAAATTTCTTATAACATTTTGACATATGAGCATAGAAATTGTCCATACAGGCAATCACGTCTAATGCTCCTCGGCGTAATGATAAGCTATTAATTTGCTCGAAAATAGTTGCCCCCATTTATATTTTAGGCTATTAAGTAGCTGTATGTTCCGATTTCTATAATAATGTGCCTAAAAGGGAAAACCAGTGTCGTGCTTTAATGCATAATATTTATGAAAATCACCTTAAAAAGATCAGTAACAGAAATCATTTGTATTTAATTTTCCATGAAGAGTAGTCGTGTATAATTGTTTGAAGGAAGTGAATAATGATTAAAAGTAAGAAATTTAACTGAGTTTTTATATACTTACTTAATACGAATAAATTGAGGGCAGAATGAAAATATACCTTAAGAATTATTTGCAAAAGCTTGATGTTATTTTTCCTACATCAAACCCATACTGAAAAACTGCATAGTACACACCTTCAAGGGAGCCACTAATGCAAATTACCGTCAGTGTACTCAGTAGCCCTGATACCTAGGTTACGTCCTTGTAATAGGCTCATCAGCAAGACATGTTACACTGAAGGAAAACAAATTCCAAAGTCGGAATTTGTCTGAAATTTTACTAGTGACTAACACAGGGCGATTATCCAACCCACAGCGAAAAGAAGTACCATATATTATGAACTGTGGTACATAATGTAAAGTGTTTAGAGATACTAGATTTCCTTCTTTAAATAGAAAAAGATATGCTAAAAATTTTTCAAACATTTTTTCTAACGAATATTATCATTTTATAATATTAGATGTGGATACATAAATTAATATCAAATTATTTATATTGGGTAAATATGCCCAATATGAGACCTTGCCGAATATGAGACCCCAGCTTACAGGACGTAACAAGTACTGCCGCTTGGCGACTGGAGCGTAAAAAGTACTCTATTGCATCATTCGTAATCGGTGAGTCAGTAGAGTGTTTGCAAGAGCACACAAAGGTGCAGTATTATTTTTCCTGAATGTGTGCTCGTAGACTTTTTTTGCAACACAATTTTAATTGGCTGTTTTCACCTTCAAGGTAAGACTCTTATTAAAACTAATATGGGATAGGTAGCTATAAATGTTGAGTGTAAACACGCCTGTTTATTTTAAGCTAACGTCAATCCTAACCTAAAAAATTCGTTGGCGTGTTCAACAAAATGGTCGTGCCCAATGAGACCCCAAAGCATGCCTAATATGAGATAGGGTCTCATATTAGGCATTTTAGTTTTTACTCTCACAGCCTTGTTTCCTCTGAAGCTGCAGATGCAGTGATGCCCAGGCGAAATCCACAATCATGTAGCAGTAGTGACATTGTGGAGAGTATTGATCAAACAACAAAGTCAAACCAATTCTTAGTGACTCCTGAAGAAATAAATCCCTTGCCTACGTTACCTGAGAAAAACACCTCGAAACTAAGTAGGGCCCGTAAAGCCGATATTATCATATCATCGTTCTATAAAAATAAATTGAGTGATAGCATTAATAAAAGAACTGTAGCATATTCGAAAAAAGTTGTTTCCTACAGGAAAAAGAAAGGAATAGACCTAAAAGATAAGAAATCAAAAGATAAACAAGGAAAAGAGATGAAGATAAAAAAATAAAAGGATAAGGAAACAATAAATCGAAAAGGAAAAGGAAAAAGGGTCCCTACAGGAAGGGGAAAAGTAAGGATGGATGAAAATACAACACTAGTTAAAAAACAGAGAACGAATAATCCTAATTATAGCTATGATGATCTCAGTTCAGTTGCACATTATGAAAAACTTTCTGTCCATGACGGCAGTGATGATAGCATTGGTGAAGACGAAGCTGAATGCATTTTTTGTGGTTGTTTATTTTCAGAAGGCAAACGGGTAGAGCAGTGGCGTCAATGTGAAAGGTGTTTCAGGCGGGGCCCATTAAGATTGTGGAGCTGACGAACTTTTTATTTGTAAACAATATGAAAAGTTGAAAACAAAAAGTAAACAAAACCTGTAATATAAACCAACTAATTTGTTTAAAATGCCACTTTTCTTTTTCACCTATTAGTATATATAGGTAACTTTTATCTAATTATTGTGTGCAGTTTTCTTTTCTACGAACTTTTCAGAAATTCTAATTCATCTTTAGAGTTGTAGAATGAGGGGGGGGTCTCATATTAGGACTACTTTTTTCAACCCCCCCAAAAAAAAAATTTTAAAAAAATGGAACACTTGTGTTTATAATTTGTTACAAGAAAATTGTAAGGTTTTCTTCATTTTCTGTCATTGTTATATGTAGTAAAATATATGTATTAAAAGGATATCAAGTTGATACTATAATCCCTCACTAACTTTCCTAGTTATATATGAAAATCAAAAGGGGTCTCATAATGGGCATACTTACCCTATTATAAAGAGAAAAGAAAATACAAGAAAAACTGATTCAAGGAATTTATAAACATAATGCTACAATAAAAAGAAAGCAGAAACGTTTTAGTTTTTAAAAGGCTTATAAAAGTACAATTTTCAACTTAAAACACTTGTTTATAGTAAAAAAGCGTTTTCTATTCGAGCATAAACTACTTTTCTTTTATTGGATATAATTATAAAAATACATCCTCCACATAAAAATACATCCTCCATTTAAAAATACTTTCTTTAAGTGGCTAAGAAAAGGCTAAAATGCAGAAAGTGATCGTGCATAATGTGTGGCTTTAAAAAAAAGCTTAAAAGTGATATTTTAATCTCTACTTCTTAAATCTCTCTCTAAGTGACAATTTTCACCAACTTGAGAGTCATACAATATTCACGATGTAATTACTTGTTGAGATACTGGCCCCATTTAACACATAAAAAAATAATAGCTGCTCAAATTTGGGGATAAAAATTACAAAATTAAAAATCATAGTTACCTTTTTTTTCGGATCAGGAAAAACTTACACAGAAAAATACACCTTAAAATGTATATAATAAATGCACTTTTGACCGTGAGATAATAATGTGTTACATAAAGTGCGAATAAATTGTGTATTAACTCTTTAGTAGCAAATGAAGGGTACAAATAGTAAGTAACGAAAATCTCCCAAATGTTTACAAAGTAAACTTTAATTATTAAATCTAGATGGTAAATATCCGAGTCACAAAACACATTAAGGATCATTTAAATTTATGCTTACGACGTTCATCTTATAAGTCCATGAAAAAATAATGAAAGCGATACATTTGGTTCAAGATTTTCCTTATTTTTTATCTCCTCCATAAATAAACCCTTGTCCAAATCTACAAGCTATGCAGTTGTTCCACTAATCCCTTCGGAATTCGATACAAATTTCTGGTCTGAAAGAAATCTTTTCATATTTTGGAACAAGTCCGAGGGAGCCAAATGTGAAGAATGCCGGAGGAGGGGCTACAATAAAAAAATGAAATTCTATAACAGCTATACAGAATCTTCACTTCTACCCTAACTTTCGGTATGTATATCTTGAAGTGGCACTCTAAATAATTTCATTCAAACACAGTTCTTACATAACAACAATGTTTATTTAAATATTTGCGCATATAGATTTTCAACATAAAGCATACGTACTACTAGTACGAGATATATATAGCATTCATGCAAGGGAAATACAATATATTCAATTGTATAACTACTCATTGAAGAAAAATACACTCTGCAATACTCACAGATACTTTGAAAGTCAACCAACAGTGCTGCCACGTAAACTTTGGGCCTAACAAGAATTTGCGTAGGTTTGAAGCAACCTAGCTATGCCTCCATCGTCTGCTCGCAAAATTCAACTATTATTAAACCAGACTCTAAGCCTATCTCCAGCTCGATACTTCGTTTCGCCAGCACTACTCCTCCTTTCACTTCCTCTAACTTCGTTCCTTTAATCTAGCTGCTTGGTATTTATACCAACCGCGTATGCCGCAATTAGCATATCTTAAGCGGCTTCTTTAACTTTACTCACTTAAAAATTCGATTATTGTGAATCGAATCTTATGTAAACCTTACACAGCTGTATGGTGAATGGAATGAAGCATTTTTTGTTCGAAAAAATAGTCTTTTCATTTTACTAAACGGGGCCTTTTTATCTTAATTTCACTAGATAAATGATTCATTACAGATGCAAAGATTTCTCTAGTGATGGTTTTGCCTTTTTCTAACCGGTCAATAAAGATTTTACACTGAACATCCACCCGTAAAACTGGCAATCTGTTTCCAATTTGACAGGCATTCCTTTTAAGTATGCAAATGAGAAAGTGGGGGACACATTTCTTATGGGGGACACATAAAAGGGCAAGTATATGCGACTCCTCCGCCAACATTGCAGGATCTTCGACAACGCATTACTGATCTTTGTGCCTCCGTGACACCTGCCATGTTGCACAATGTGCAGCGAGAAATGCAGTGCAGAGCGCAAATGTGTATAGTGGCTAAAGGAGAGCATTTTCAGCAACATAAATAAATGATCCTGGAGATAGGGAAATGTCTCAGTTTCTTTCTTCTACTCTTTATGACATGACAATTTTCGAAATCGTGACCAAACAAATGTTCGTTTTCTACATTCTGTTTTAAAACCCATTAACCGCCAAAACTATAAGGGGTGAATTTTTTTTTTATACAAATAATATTGGCTATTCATTTGAACATATACAACGTTAATTTATGGGTAAAATAACGAAACTAGTCTTAACTTTCGAAAAATCGAGTGTTGCGTTCGAACAACGTCAGCGGAATAAGAGTATTGACATTAAGTGAGTTCAACTGAACTTCTGCAGGGTTTTCTTTGATTTGAGCACTGGGAAATTTTTTAACTTTGTTACACTTTAGAAAGATAATGATCAATTTACAGGTAATTTATTTATTATAAAGATTTAACTTATTTTTCCTTTACAAAATTACTTATTATATCCAGAAAACAGTTTCTATCACGAAAAGCTTCACTACAATCACGATATAGAGTAACGTGACAAACTTTGCATGGATAAATTGTCTAGCTATGGCATTGTTTACTACGCAGTCTTCTGCTGTCTTCGGACTTGACAATAAAATGTCCACGTTCTCCACGTAATGAGTTTTGCATGCTGAATGTCCTTATCAAGAGATGAGTAAATTTCTTCCTGAGGTAAAGAATAATATCCCGTCGGCAACAATATTCGAATGAACCGTCTCATGTAGGCTTCAGATGCTAAAAAATGGGGGTGATTCTTTTGTTGGGCACATGAGTTTGTCTATTCGACGAGAAGGGAATAAACCTCTGGGCCAAAGAGAAGATCAAAAACCTCTGCACTAGTTTTATCTTGTATTATACTTTTCATAGTTCCGATTTGATCTCTTTCTTAATTTTTCGGCTGAGACATATTCAATGGTCACTTCTTTATCCATTTCAAATCTTCAACTTTTGTTTTTTAATTTTTTTCGAAAAACTTGTACTGATTTTAGGAGGCAAATACTTCTTTTTTACTCACATTTCAATTTCGACAGCAGTATCGCATGGTAAATCATCATTGTCACTATTCAAAATATAATCATTTCCTTCTTCTTCATCACTAGCCTCTGCTGTCTCTGGTAGAATAACAACAATATCAGTGTCATTCTCGCCATCATTATCTGAATCTTCGAAAATTCTTTGAAGAACATCTTTAAACGTAAGGTATCTAGTTTTAGGCATTTCTATAACCACAGAACGGGGGGAAAGTTCTACGGAGTCGAGCGACACATGTGAATACCCTTTTCCCGCTGTTTTTTCTTCCTCCCCCACACAAACAAAATCAACCGATTGATGGAATGTTCTGATACACTTTGACCTTAGATAAAAATAAATCACCCCTAAATCTCACGTTTGTCTCCCTATATTTCTTCTGTGAAAAAGACCAGGAGAAAGTTCTCGTTCAAAAATGCTTAACTATCAGTCTAAGTTTGGAACTCGTTAATTAATTAAAAGAACAGTTGAAGGCAAATATTGTTCAATTTGATTATTAACCCTTCTCAAAAACTACTGTTAACATAAAATTAATTTGATAGCTAAATTTTTATACGCATTTATTTTGACCGTTGCGTCAACTCAACACCAGCGGTTAATGGGTTAAGTATTAATGTACGCAAGATATCTTTTCTTACTAAATTGATGATGCTGAACAACTTTGTAATTGACTTTTTTTCAGTATCTCGTACCGTTTTTGAGATAGAAATACTAATTCCAAAATTTGTCGACAGATGGAGTTGTAAGTTGTCTCATCGAGTAGCGCATAACCTTTTGACTATACCTAGACACCAACTTTATGGCCTAAGCTGTCACCGTTTAAACAATAAAGGGGGGTGTAACGGATATAGGTGGGAACTTTGTATACTGAATAGAATATAATATGACCAAATAAATTTTGTTACTTCTTTCATAGAATTTTAACATTGGTTCAGATATGTTATGACTAGTGGGAGGAAAACATTCTTGAACCTCTCATACTCATCAAGAATGAAATCGATGTCTGGCAGATTTGACTTTCATCAGCAAAAGTATAGAGTGTCTTATAAAATGTATGAAAGCTTTAAATTTTGCAATAGTTATTTCCAATAACTTTTTCACTGAAATATGAGCTCGGTGATAGATTTTAACATAATGTATTATTTTTTTGTCAGTGTATTTCACCCGTTGGTAAAAAACCTAATGAAATATATCTAGGATAGATAAATCTATTCCACTCTCTAATGCACAGCATTATCCATTAAAGTGAAATGCTCTTCCTTTAAATTTTTTTCATTATTTTTTGCGTTCATGTAAGTAAAAAAAGAAAAAAAAAACTTTGGTTTCCGTCTTAAAGGTAAGTGATTCATAATTCCTCGAGTATTACAAAACTATTCCATCAAGGGAAAATATTATTTATGGCATCAAAATGGCATATGTATGCAGTTGTATTTAGATATCAAATATATTTGATTGCGAATAGCATATATGATAAAGCATCTGTTGAATAAGCCCCTGTTAGAATATGCGTCTTAAGTTGCCACGTTCAACTATTTAGGACCAACGTTCCGTAAATGATCGCGAACTATATAATTTTTTGTCGGTTAAAACTTATTAATTTCCCTTTTTTGTTTAAGTTGGAAATAAAGCATTTTTTTAGAATTAGGTCAAGGCATAAACATAGGAAAATAAATTTTAGTTTTGTAAATTTGTTTTAAGATTTGGTGACATCGCATGAGAATCGGTAATCCTATTGTATATAATGCAAAATTTTCTTAAACGTCTGTTAACTTAGACTGAGTATCATGCGTTGCTTTCAAATAGTCATGCAAAATTGTTTCTTTGATTACTCAAGATTATTCTAGAGATATCTTGAGAAAAGATATAAATCTCCAGCGTAATCAGCAGCCATGCATTTAGATTTTGCCCTTGTTCAGGGCTCCTCAGTATGGCTTAGCTTACAAATAAAATAATTACAAGATAAAGAGAACTTTTTACATACCATGTTTTTAAATTTTCTTTTGAATCATATAAACTTGACAATTCTATGTATTAATAAATGCTTTTTAAAATTTTTTTTGATGAATTATCCCATCAACTTGAAAGAAAATGAAGTTAATTGGAAGTTAACTTGCGTTTCACTTTTCGTTCCCGTCCCGTGAGATAGATGGCTGCAACAGTCTACAAAACAAAATTAACTGAAAATGTATTCAAATCTGCTTAAAGATGGCTAAAAGTATTAAAAATTGCATTGTCATCGTGTTCTGAGCTATTCTAAAAAGTTTCAAATGTCTAGCTAATCGGGAAGTTAGTTAAAAATCGATTGCAAGATTTGTAAGGGACAAACACACATACAAACAAACAAGAAAGCAAGTTAATAAAAACATGGTAATGAACCAATGATAGAGAAGATCCACATTTGGTAATACTTTCCATCCAGCGTATATGTCGGCTATACCATCTAAGGACGGTGTTCCAAAAGTGAAAACCTCAGGGACCCTTGAATACGGGGTAAGCCGAGGTTGTATTTCTGCATAAGTGATCCTTCCTACGAAGACTTATTCCATGCATTTATTTATGTCACGATTTAAATTTAACTTAATTAAGAGAAAGAGAATTAATAATTTAATAAAAGATGGGTTACCTGGGAGCAAATGGTTAACATCAGAATAAGTAGATGGCAGTACTAGTTAAATCGCTTTAGGGGTTTAAAAGTAAGTTATGCAATTACATCACGCGATTTGTTACCATGTTTTTATTAACTTAATTTCTTGTTTGTTTGTGTGTTTGTCCCTTACAAACACACAAACGATTTATAACTAACTTCCCGACTATCTAGAAATTTGAAACTTTTAGAATAGCTCAGAACACGATTTTTTAATACTTTTTTTAATACATTTTTTAAATACTTTTAGCCATCTTTAAGCAGAATTAAATTAATTTTCTGTTATTTTCAGTTAATTTTGTTTTGTAGACTGGTGCAGCCATCTATCGACCGGAACGGGAAAGAAAAGTTAAATGCAAGTTAACTTCCAATTAACTTTTTAAAAAATTAACTTTTTAAAAACTTTTTAACTTTGAAAAATTTTTTAAAAAGTATTTATTAATACATAGAATTTTCCAATTTATATGATTCAACAGAAAATTTAAAAACATGGTATATAAAAAGTTCTTTTTATTTTGTAATTATTTTACATAAAAGTTCATTTATATTTTTGCAAGCGGCTCTCCAGCGTTGCAATACTATGATGTGGGGATACAGAATTTGAGAGCAGAGCTTCGATTGACGTGGTGTCGTTAGAGCGTACGTTCCTGGGTAAGGGGTTTTAGAAATGGCGAACCACCATTTTGCGAGCTTAGGTTTTTTCCTTAGGGTTCACTAGGTAATACATAATTAATGATGAACTGAACCCAGTTATTTTTTCAATGTTCAGCCAGGAGTGCATAGCAAAAACAAATGTATATGGCCAAGAAGACGAGATGCGTCATCTATACTTCCTCTCTAATTATAAATGCTAATCTATATATGTAAAACAGTTCCGTATCTGACTGACTGACTGACTGACAGATAACGCACAGACTAAACCGCTGGACCTAAAGGGCTGAAATTTTGCATGGCGATTCTTCTTATAGTGTAGAGGTGCACTAAGAAATATTTTTGAAAAATTCTTCTTAGATTTTTTTAAATTAAATTTTTAAGCTGTTTTTGTAACTTTTTTTAAGTTTGCATTTAAGATAATAATGTGAGGGTTATAAAATTTATATCACGAGAAAGATCATACACATTTCTTTAAAATGAAATCTTTTTTAAACCTTTACCTCGATTGTCTGATTTTTGGGGAATTTTTAAAGATTAAATTTTATAATTTAATTTATTAAATGCTGATCACGTGATTTCTTTTTCTGGTACTTTAAATTAAGTTATCGTCACGTGCATAACAACTAAATAGACAAAAAAAAAAATTTTCTTTCTACTGCAGCAGACAATTGGATATTATAAAAAAAATAAATGCCCCTTACGATTTTTTTATAAATAAATAAATAAATATATATATATATATATATATATATATATGAAACAAATTTTAATCCTTTTAAATACTCCTAACGTGCTTTTTTCCAAACTCGTTTATCTTATTGCAACAGAATACATCCCCTTAACCTTGGATTGCGACCTAAATTCAACCAATATAAATATATTTTTCCCCTAAAGCTGTTGCACGCGTGTACCATTACATAAGCATTATATAACGGGCATCGCGAGACCATCTCCTCATATGACGCGACTTAATCACGTGTCAATTTCTGGCAAATTAGAAGTTTGATAGACTCGTACGCGGGCTAGAATTGCGCGCTGCGTCCCCTTTGTCTTGGGATGATCCAACAAGTTCTGGACTTAATATGGTCTGATTGTATTGTGAAAGCTTCAAACATGCCCAACTGTTTTTCATCATAGTTGCATACAGTGTTTTTAGACGCCGTGAAGTTTCCAAATAAAATCATATTGAAAGTGTGGCTGATTCCTCGCCGTTCTGGATGTGAATTAAAAGTGCCTGCGTACACTCGACGACCATTTCTATTGCCTAGTGCTCCGTAACAACTAACACCCGACAATATCACGAGTTCACCGGCCTGGAGTTCATCGCCACCTTAAAATCATTACATATATATATATATATATATATATATATATATATATATATATATATATATATATATATATATATATATATATATATATATATTATATATATATATATACATATGTATATATATGTATATATATATGTATATATATATATATATATATATATATATATATATATATATATATATATATATATATATATATATATATATATATATATATATATATATATATATATATATATATATATATATTACATCAATTGTATACATTGTTCGTCGCATTTATTATAAATATATATATTTATTCTTTTTGGCATTAATTGCATACATTGACCGTTGTATTTAATTTGAATGTACTCCGTAGCGGAGCGCGGGTATTAAGCTAGTCTAACATATTTTATTTCACCCGCAAAAGTTACAGAACTTCCTCTTTCGTAAATCCCGAGTTAAATTATTTCCCTTGAATCGTTTCCCTTATAATTTCTTACTAGATCTAATTTTATTACAGAAAATTCCCCTCTCTTTCTCATTCTCACATTCTTTCTTTCTTTACATCTTTCCCTCTCTTCAATGTATGATAGAACTAGAAAGAGAAAATATAAAAATGGAGAATTTATAAAACACTTGAACTTTTTTGCCAAACCTTTTCTCGTACATGTGGATTAGTACGGTGTCGATATCCCACATATATGATTTTTTCCCCAACAGAGCGTACGGAATATTCGTGGGAATATAAAAGCGGTATTCATGCCTCGAGGTGTAGAAAGTAAGCTTTGACAACATTATATTTTTTAGGTAAAACGCCATATGTCCTCCTTCGAAATGGTAGAAACGAGAATGTATAAGTAGTATAAGTACGCAATGCAGTTACTTTGCAACTTAATTCTGTAACTGAGGCCTCAAGCGTATGTCTCTAACAAACAATTTAAGTTGCTGCTAGGATATGCAAGCAGGATTAGATTCCACCCATATTATTTGCTACGTAATCTGCTCTAGATAAATTTGGAGTGCATTGCATTGATTATATTTCACAAATAAAAATAATTATCTGGAATAGAATATTTTCGTGCATGTGTTTTAGGGTTATATCTGAAAAAAGCAAACGCGGTAGTGAAATTTTCTGTTTTTCCTTATTTTAATCTAAACATTTTAATACTTTCATTTTGCTCCCTTAGAAAATCGTCTCTTTCTAATCGTATTATTAATCGTTGTCCTATACATAAACAATTAATTAATATAATTTATATAATTTTAATAAGCTTTAGATGAATAAAATGCAAAAAAGTACCTCTTATTTCTATTTCTTTGAAAGAAATATTCTCAATCACATTTGTTATCAAGTTATTATGATCAATATGTAATCACTATTTTATGAGATATTTCCTTTTTTCGCAGACAAGTATCACCATAATGTAGAAATTAGTCAACAAAAATATATCAAAATATTACTATCGTTGTGCTTAATTATGTCATTTATTTTGATTATCAATAAAACAAAGAATTATATTCATATCCTCAAACTAATATACGTTATAAAAATGAAAGTTTTCTTCATTATAAATGTGCAATCATTAGAAATTCTTCACTGTGAAATATTTAAACTGAGGTATAATAAGAATACCTTCATTTATTTGTGATAATCCATTCAACGAAAATTATAAACTGTCAAGTTTATAACAATGAAATATACCTTAACAAAATAGATTTAGAGGAAAATAAGACGCATCAAAATTGGGTGACGGACTGCCAAATTGTGTGTATTATTTAATATAATTCCTTGTCTAATTATAATTATTATTACTCGAAAAATTAGCTCAATTCTTTTTTCATCGTGACCTATTTACGGCTGAGGAAACTTCGAGGAAACTTCTGTTTACGGTAAAAGTAGGTTAGATGTCCCGAATATCGCCTACTCTAACTTTTTTTCAACATTCCATCCACTTTTTAGTTTCTGTTTATGCTGTAAACTCAAAGAACATCCCTAAGAACTATTTCCTTTGGTATCCTGAAATCAACCAGCTCCAAAACCAGTGCCAGTTTGAGTTATGTAGGTAAATTGGAAAAATTTAAATTTCTAGTGAACTCCAGAGCGGTTCCTAATATCGCCTACCTCTGTTCCTCTTGCGAAATTAGGAGCACCTGTTAAAGGGCGTTGCTAGCAAAGTCTCTGCTTAATTCACTTTCAAATGGTATAAGCAAAGTTAAAATTTGGATGCTCCTACCTGGTCATTCACTGGATTCTGATTCTTTGGAGCCAAAGTTTACGAAGACAACAGCCAAAACAACTTCAGACGCCATATAGTTTCTGTTGTCAGTGATAAGAGCGTTGTCGCTATCGCCGCTGTTAGTACAAACCCAGAACTAAGAAGTTATTGCCTTTTCTAATACTACAACTACACATACGAGACTGAGAGCGAGGTGTGTAGCTCGAAACTGAGAGCGAGGTGTGTAGAGGAAAGCAGTGATTTATTCGTCTGTCCATTTTATGATTCGTCTCCGACCGCTCTCCGGAGCGGTTGGAGATGAATCATCAAAGGGATGAGCGTGACTAATAGACCCAAAATGTGTCAAGAGGGGACGGCTGGAGCTGATTCGCTTGTATTGTAGATAAACCATCATACATAGTGTAAATCATACTTTAGAAACACGAGTAGGCGATATTAGGCACAGGGGCGATATTTGGGACATCCACCCTACTTTTTTGAAAAATGACCACAAATATTCGCACAAAAAACAATAAAACCGTTTATTCAAGGACTGGTTCATTAATGTAGATCTCTGGTCTTACGCTAAAAAAATTATTGGTAAAAGTTCCGGCTTCCTCATAAAGACAGAAAAATTAATCAAACTATTTTTATCAAAAACATTCTCCTTCCTGAGAAAAAAATCCCTAAAATAATAACAAGTAATCACATAAAAAGGCAATTCTATGAAAAGTTATGAATTTTCAATCATAAATAGCACGAATGGATTAAAATATATATAAAAAAATATCTTGAAAAGAAACTTTTTTATTTCAGTCTTATTCAAATTACTTCAAGTCTCTTGAGAAGCTCATGAATTTTGCTAAATATCTATCTTATTTTCTCGGGAAGATGTATTTAGAATTTCAACACTAATAGCAAGAAACCTATTTCAAATATTTACAAGATAAAAAGAACTTTTTATATACCATGTTTTAAATTTTTCTGTTGAATCATATAAACTTGACAATTCTATGTATTAATAAACACTTAAAAAAAATTTTTTTTGATGAATTATTCCTTCAACTTTGAAGATGAGGAAGTTAATTGGAAGTTGCGTTTAATTTCTCGTTCCCGTCCCGGCGGATAGATGGCTGCACCAGTCTAAAAAACAAAATTAACTGAAAATGAATTCAATGCTGCTTAAAGATGGCTAAAAGTATTGAAAAATGCATTGTCATCGAGTTCTGAGCTATTCTAAAAGTTTCAAATATCTAGCTAGTCGGGAAGTTAGTTAAAAATCGATTTCAAGAATTGTACTGGACAAACAGACACACAAAGAAACAAACAAGAAAGCAAGTTAATAAAAACATGGTAAAAAATAGCTACAATTTACGAGAATGTCTATTAAGTTACGCCTGTTTATTCTTCTAAAGTCTTCTGAGAATACCTTATTAGCACAAGGGCGCTGATTTTATGACTGAGAAATTAACATTTCTGTCTTTTTGAAATTCGAAAAAATTTGCAATAAAACAAGGAATATCAAAATTCCTTGGTGACATTTAACGGAGAGAAGAAAAAAATAATGAATTCAATCAGTGACACTTTGATGCGTACTTAAAATTTCGAACCGAGTCTTTTTATAGTTTGTATTTATACTGCTGGGCGTGGTGGCTCGGTCAGCAAAGACGTCGGCCCAGTGATCTGCAAGTTGCTGGTTCGATGGCCGTCGCCGAAAAAACCACCAACGTGTGCACTGATGTCGGATGGTGCACGGGAAAAAATCTGAAGTAGCTGCAATGTCCTCCAAATTCCCCAACAATACATCTCGAGGTGCGGGTGTCAAGTGGTCAGGTCTCGTCACTTGACTCGGTTCAAAATTCGCGAACCTACGTATAGATAAATAAACAGGAATAGACAGGAAATCCGACGTAAGTAAAGCACAAATAGCAGTAAGATGCAATTATTTTGCATACGGCCGTTTCGAAGCTACAAAGGAGCTTCTTCATCAGTGCAAAGAACATAGTGCAAAGAACATCTCAAAAAAGCTAAAAACTAAGCGATTAGACACGTGCGCATGCACTTAAGTACCCGCACGTGTGGAGCACCAGAGGGCACGAAGAGACAGAGATAGGGCAAGCAGTGCCATCTCGTGGCAAAAAGAGGAAAAAAGGTGAAAAATAAGTGAAGTAACAGGCCAACACAGCTAAATAAACCCTTTCCACAATTGATGAAAGACAGGGATGCTTGACAAATCATTAACCAAAGAACCCGAATATTTAAAAATGTGATAAGCTTCCCAGAAATCAAGATCGGCAGGCGAGAGACATTTCTCAATAATGGAGGCAGAAGAAAAATCAAACCGATGATTCGATGTCCAGGCGTGTTGAGCAATGGACGACCGATTTAACTCTTGTTTTTTAACGTAAGTCTCGCGTTCTTTCAAGCGGAATTTAAGAGCACACTTGGTTTGTCCTATATAAGAAAGGCCACACTGGTAAGAAGCCTGGTAGATACCACAGCTATTTAAGCGATCAATGGGGTGTTTGAGATCCGAAAATGATATTTTATTGCCCGGAGAGAAAATACATCTCGAGATGCGGGGTCAAGTGGTCCGGCCTCGTCACTTGACTCGGTTCAAAATTCGCGGACCTACGTATAGATATCCAGTCTCTCTAAAGGCAGTGACACCCCTCTTCTATGGATAATACGCTTCCACTTTTCGTAGACACGACAACAAACAAACATTTATATTTTTATTTATATAGAAAGAGTAGGACTTCTAGCTAAGATATGAAAATTACTCGATCTGAATTAAAATATAAAAAAGAAGGAATTTCGGAAACTACTGGAGAAATAAAAGCAACTAATATGAACAACGGTGGCACTATAAATATATTTGGATGCCAAATATTAGTCAAAATATGTACTGGACATGATGGTGATCTTGATGATGATCTTGATGATGATCTAGGGCGATCTTGGTTTCTGGGAAGCTCATCACATTTTAAAAAATTCGTGTTCTATGGTTAATGATTTGTGAAGCACCCCTGTTTTTCTTCAATTGGGGAAAGGGTTTATTTAGCTGTCTTGGCCTGTTACTTCACTTTTTTTCACTTTTTTCCTCTTTTTGCCGCTAGATGGCGCTGCTTGCCCTATTTCTGTCTCTTCGAACCTTCGGGTGCTCGATACGTGCGGGTACTTAAGTGCATGCGCACGTGTCTAGTCACTTAGTTATCGGCTTTTCGGAGCTGCCAATAAGTTCTTTGCACTGATGAACAAATATATAACAAATGTATTTTTAGAAAGAAATATTTACCTTAATGAATGGGAAAACTTATTAATTGTTATTGTGTAGGCCTAAAAGTTTATAGGTAACTTAAATGTATTCTACAAAAGCAATGATCCTCTCACCGCTATTCAATATTTTTCCATCCATATGGGCATAAAATTCTTCTAACATTTAACACTTTCTTTGTTGCACGATATTAATAGTTTTCATTTTAAGCGCAATAAAGCTCCGACTTCTACATTCCAAATTTTTCATGTTTATCCTAATATTTATTCGATATTGAAAGTCAACGGGGGAGGGAAAAAAACTAACAAGTTTAAAAATATTTGGAATTTAATTCTCCAGAGTAAGTAAACCTACATTACAAAAGAAATCGCAAGAACACATTTCGCAGTCGGTACTGTAATTTATACCGCAGAAGCAATTTTTAAGTATCCTTTGGCAAATAATAAACGAAAATTCCACAAAGCACTTTTAATGTGCGCATTTCACATTCGGCAGAAATATAAAGAACAAAACTGACTTCGGAATGTTGCACGAAATTTCTCCATATCAGCGAATACAGAAACTACTGATGAAAAGCAGGCAGAAAAAAAAAATTACATAGGAAAGAGACATTATTGTTATTCCCTTGAAATGTCAAGTCTTTCAAAATTTATGCAGAATGTTTGACTCTGATTAGCAACAACAAGGAAAGGGAGGATTTAAGCTACAAAGCAATGCAGTTGGAGTACTTTGTTTAAGGAAGTTTATTTTTTTTCTCGTTTCTTACTGTCTAATTATAATAATGTTTAAAACATATAACACTTTATTTTACTTTTCCAGGAAGTGTGTACTGAAACAAAGCTTTTGCTTCGTAACTCCTGACCTGTTAGGTAGGGGAAGATTAATTTGTTTCCGTGTTTGTTTTCTATGATTCTCTCTTCAGTTTGAAGTGACACCGGTAGTATGACCGGTATGTTTGATTAAAGCTCAGAAAATTGTATTTTGTAAACCGTTAGTGGCTTCGTATTAAAAATGTATTTTAAGAAAATACTATGGTCCGAGGCACTCTAGTGGTAGCACGTTGGGTTTTGTACTCGGGGTGATCAGTTCGAATTTCGACGAACACCGTTACATACCTTCGTCTCTGGGCCGGATATGGGTATGTTAAATTCATAGACTGGAAAGTCCGTCTATGTGGTAAGCGGGTGGGAGAAGATACGAGCCTTCCAAATGTCCGCCCTTAGGTGTTCGGCCAAATTTGATATCACCGCAGGTATTGTTGTTGGTTCATCTATGTCATTACCCAATTTAAAGAAACCAACGACTCTCGCTGATAAAAAGTGAATGTCGTTATTGCACTGTAAGGAGAAGCAACAGGGACAACAACAAATGTATTTTTAGAGAGAAATATTAAATATCGTACGACCATACCTTTTCTCAAACAATTTTCTAAAATTGCTCATAATTATTAGCGTTTAGGTGATGTTATAATCACAATCAGCTTTAAGTTTCTGTTTATTTAAAGCTCGCTAAATTTTCCAATATGGAAGTTATACAGCAATACATTTGCGACTTATAACAGAGAAAGAAAAAATAATGAATTTCATCGATATTGCATCGATACGCATCGAATTGATGCGTATTTAAAATATGGAAAAAAGTTTGTTTATAGTTATTGTTTTTAATATTTTTTTAACGTTCAATGTAACGTTTCCTAAAAAAAAAAAAAAAATTTTTTTTTCCCTGCACAATTCGCCGGGTTGTGAAACGAATTTAACAGTCTTGAAAATTTGAAAGATTGGTTATATTTTTGCAAAAAATACATAAATAATATCTTTGAATATAAATAATTATACATTCAAAGATTCTATAGATTCAAAGATTCTATAGATACAAAGAATGATTTTGATTATTTGAATAATACTGAATAATTGTATTGCTGGTAATATTAAAATATTAATTTTAAAAAATACTTTGCATTCCAGTAGGAGCAAAACGACATATTGAATAAAATTTATCGTTTATAAAAATTATTATTTTCTCGTCTTCTCTCGTCTTACAAATATAATGTTAGTCCCTACCACTGACTAATTTTAGAAACTGTACGTTCTTACTTGCAAAAAATGTTATTTCCTCATAAAATTACATAATCGTTCATAAAAACATTATTTTAAGTATAACATTCACAAGAATTACTTACCTTAGCAAAATAGTTCTGAGAAATGATATGCTTTTATGGTGCCTACATGTCAAAATGTATTAATAAAGAAATAATCGTTAAATAATGGATTATTATAAACAGAGATAATAAACATTGGTATTAACCTTTTAACTGCCAAGTTATTTTGATGATTTTGGTACGGAAATGTCAATTGTTGTATTGCAAAAATCAAATGTTTAGTATAAAATAAAGTACATAAACTGTCATCTACTGAATAAAGCAAAAATTCACCTCCCAAGATATGGTATAGACTACTAGTGATGCCGTCTATTGAATGAAGCCCAAATTAACCTCTCCCGAGGTAAATTCGGGTTTGACAATAATATGCAAGAAAAAAAAAATCTAGCCCGAGTCGAACTCAGGCAGGACATAATCGAACGCACCTGTGACTATCTCGGGCACGACAGTTAAAAGGATAAACATTCCAGAATGAAGCAAAGTTCGTCTTTTAGTTATAAAAGAGTTAACAGTTTAAAACGAACAGATGATAGTTTAAATATTTGTAAACGAAAAATCAACTAAGCATGAAGGATTTTTTTTTATCAATATTTATTCTTCTCGATACATTCCTGTTAGATATACAAGTAAATGAATTAAAACCAAAGAAAAATGAAGTTTCAAGATGTATAGCATTTAAACCAATTATGGAGAAATATTAGTTGAAGAAAACTGAAGACTGTAGCCGAAAAGAAGACAAATTCAAAACATACAAAAACTATATACAAATAATTCATCAAAAATATGATTCATCTTATGTATTGATCTCACCTAAACGCTTTTATATGAACTATGATATCACTGTTACACTACGACTCCCAAGAAAGCAGATTATTAAAAAAAATTCTCATCTTACAGGAAAGTGGTTATTTTCCTATTAATGTCTCTAAATGAAAAAAAAAACCTACTTAATATTCCAGTTTTGAAACAAAACTACAATCTGAATAAAATTTACTGTATGTGTATATACAGTTTTGTTTTATCTTTCCTTGTCTGTTTTTAAGGAAACTAAATCGATTTATTGAATTAAAACTGAGTGCATGGTCTATTTAAATGAAACATGTTATGAGGGTTGCGAAAATATGCCGTTATGAAGCTATAATTTTTGATAGAGTAACTTCAAAGAACTGTCTTTGTAAATTCACATAAAAGTCCTAACATTGTGCTCATAGTAGGATGCTGTAACACAATACTTAACTAGTGTTTGTTTGAAAAGCCTTCTATTACGAATATCCTGTCCACCATAAAATGCATCTTAATTTTTCTGATTATATATTTCGATACTTTAGAATTATCAGTCTTCGTCTGTAAACTTTATATCGGCATTTCCACTGTTTATATGACGCTGAAAACATTCCATGCACTGTGAAATACAGATCTATAGGTCGGGACAAACTAAATAATGGACAGATTATTATAAGGGGGTAATCCACTGCACTTTACTTTCATCCATTCGAATGTAATCTCATCATTAGTAATTTGATCCTGACAACATTCAATATACAAGTTTCAAATTTCAACCAGCATCATTATTTTCCAATCGAACACATTAAATACGCATTCCCTCGTGTAACAATGACGGTAATACAATGAAATCAGATATATGAGGAGTCCAGATGTAATAAAACTGTCATTTGTATACTGACTATTTTGAAAATTAAATGAGGCATAATGTTACATGTAACTAATAATTATTTATGTACACATAAAAATGCTTTTACAGAGAGGTATATGAACAATTGATTCTAATACGTAATATACCCTATTTATGACATTTTATACTCAGGTATTCATTTATGCATATCATCTGGTGTTTACTACATTGTAATTGAAGGAAATTCACTGACTGTATTCTCATAAAATTTCATAGTGCTGTGTAACAAATTTCGGAAGATTTTAAGGTAATTTCCATCTTAACTAGAACATGTATATACATGTTTATTATTCGCTTAAGTTTTGCAGGAAACAACATTTAGGAGATGTATGAGGGATTATATTGTTATATATTTGAATTCACGTAATTCATACAGGAAAATATTTTTATACATACAGGAAAATATTTTTAATTGATCGAGTTATCACCGACATGAAAAGCTTGTTAGCTCTAATAAAAAGCAATGATTGCTGCTGCAAGCAACATTACTTACATACAAGAAAATATTTTTTACACGAACAGGAAAATATTTTAATTGATTGAGTTATTACCGACATAAAATCCTTGTTAGTTTTAATACAAAGCAATGATTGCTGCAAGCAACATTACTTACGCACAGGAAAATATTTTTAATTGATCGAGTTATCACCGACATGAAAAGCTTGTTAGCTCTAATAAAAAGCAATGATTGCTGCTGCAAGCAACATTACTTACATACAAGAAAATATTTTTTACACGCACAGGAAAATATTTTAATTGATTGAGTTATTACCGACATAAAATCCTTGTTAGTTTTAATACAAAGAAATGATTGCTGCAAGCAACATTACTTACGCACAGGAAAATATTTTTAATTGATCGAGTTATCACCGACATAAAAAGCTTGTTAGCTTTAATACGAAGTAATGAATGCTGCTGCAAGCAACATTTCTTACGCGTTCGATACATAGTATATTAAAAAATTTTGTAAATAATAAAACTCTACCTTCATTCTCCTTGTAATTAAAAAAATAATTTGACATATGCAACAAAAATAATTTCCGTAAATATATTGTGGATAGATGAACCTCTGTTTCACAAATACCTGTCATTGCTCCAAAAAATATCTCTTAAATAACATTCGCTAAATAGAAATTAACTTAAGCTGTAGAGACGGAAGCTTATAAAATAGAAAGTAGTGATGAACTAAACTGAAATAACAATGTGTATTAAACATCAATTATTAATATAAATTCATTTCCCAAAAGAGAAAAATTGGTATATAAGTAACGAGACAAATTTCATAAAATTTCATGCATTACGCACAAACATTTACTTACAGAAAATTATTCCTTAAAGATGCATTAGAGAAACGAAAATAAAACATAACACATTCATTACGCTAAAGGAAAAGGAATTTACAGTAAAAAAAGTAGTTTCGGAAATTTCGAACGGTATAAGTTGAAGAGATTGACATGTTTTACATAACATATGCAAACAAAAACGGGGAAAAATAAAGTTTTGTTTAGAACAAATTGGTTAAAAATGATTTGTTTAGGAAATTTTCCCCATATTTGTAAAAATAGCATTGTTTTCTTCTTTAAGGCTTTTCATGAATTTCTGATATTGTAGAATTTTAACTGAAAGTTTTGATTAAGAATACTTGCTTTACAGTTCATTTTTTCGTTATAAGTTATTTGATTTCAGGCAAATTCTTTCAAAATCAACATTCTATAAAATATGTTACTCAATAGTAGACTTTGTTGATTGGAAGTATAGTACGTGTGGAGACTCAAGTGTTTATTCCGTTAAAGGCATATCTCACCCATAATAGAAACGGCTGACCAGCTGGCCAAAGCTTTGAAAATACCCATGACTTTTTTTTATGTCTGTCATTTCAGGGACTTATGGACAAAAGATTTTGAGCTTGAGCCGTTAAGGCAGGAAATCTTTCCCTTTGATATTTTCCTATTTCCTTTTCCTCTGTTTCCACAGATACGGCAACGCTCAGCATCGTAATAGAGCACTAAAGTTGCGATCTACCTATAAAGGTGATGGCAGAACATCAGAACAAAAGCCTAGATACTAAAAAGGGCGGCAGAAGTAACGTGAGTCCCGGCCGACTTTTACCATATTTTTCTAAATCGGCTCACGGAGTTCACACAGATACACTTAAACATATTCGCCGATCAAATAATTTGTTATTGACAACTCTCGGAGAAACGTTAATCACTCCAGTAGTTTGTTTTTTTCTCAGAGATAGGAAAACACGTGGAAGTTAATACAAAGTTAATTAAAATTGCTAATTTGATTTATCGCGTTTGTTTCCGTTAGTTTACATGTCTGGATTGGTAAGATTAATGGAAGAGGGTGATGTGACACGACAAGCACTTATATATATATATATATATATATATATATATATATATATATATATATATATATATATATATATATATATGTATATGTATATATATGTATGTGTATATGTATGTATATGTATATGTATATGTATATATATGTATATGTATATGTATATGTATATGTATATGTATATGTATATGTATATGTATATGTATATGTGTATGTGTATGTGTACGTGTACGTGTATGTGTGTGTATATGTGTATGTGTGTATGTGTATATGTGTATGTGTATATGTATGTGTATGTGTATATGTGTATGTGTATATGTATGTGTATATGTGTATGTGTATGTGTGTGTGTATGTGTGTGTGTATATGTGTATGTGTGTGTATGTGTATATGTGCATGTGTATGTGTGTGTATGTGTATGTGTATGTGTATATATGTATATATGTATATATATATATATATATATATATATATATATATATATATATATATATATATATATATATATATATATATATATCAGAGAGAAAGATCTTTTGTCACGTGTACACGCACAGTTAAAATACAAAAAAACACCTGTACATAGTAATAATAATACTTAAATATGTAATACCTAAAATTTAGAGACTTTGTCGAAAATAACTAAACTCCAAATGAAAACTTTCACCTAAAAAGTCACCGCGTTGTCGAAGGGTCTTTCACCTTCCAGCAATATCTACAAAAGTTGTTTTTAATAGT
Source organism: Dolomedes plantarius (assembly GCA_907164885.2). Taxonomy (NCBI): domain Eukaryota; kingdom Metazoa; phylum Arthropoda; class Arachnida; order Araneae; family Dolomedidae; genus Dolomedes; species Dolomedes plantarius. The sequence goes on from OU015493.1 coordinate 28,236,973, forward strand.
AGCTAGAAAAGAAAAATCGTTTGGTTGGTTAGTTATGGAACACTGCAATTATCTACAGTTTCACGAGCGCAAAACAAAACGGAACCTTCTGTTTAATTCCGATATCGATCAGTTACAAAATCCCCCTCCACCCCCATGGATCACCATGTATTTTGGCCAACTAATTGTATATCGACCCTCTTATGAAAAACTTTTGGAATCATTATGGATGGCTAAGATCTTCAACTGCTTCCTCTCCTAAAATTTTTTCCTTGTATGGCTCTATACAGATTTCGATAACTCTCTGGCTATTTAAGTGTACTATGCAAGTCTGGAGCCAAACTGATGACAATTAGTAGTCTTAAATATCTCCATTAATTTGCATCCCTTATTCTACGTCGTAGATCAAGCGTTTTGGGGCGCGGTGGCCCGGTTGGCTAGATCAGTGGACCAGTGATCTGAGCGTCCCTGGTTCGATGCTCGTCGCTTCAAATCCACCGCCGTGTTCAGCAATGGTGGCCGGGGCAAGTAAAATAGGTCGTGGCTGAAATGTCCTCCAAGGTGCGGGGTCTAGTGTTACGGTCTCGTCACTTGAACTGGTTCAAAATTTTCGGAACCGATGTTCTTCGAGGTCAAGTCAGACTAGTGGTACCTCGCCTTAAAGTAAAGCTGCATACTACCTTTTGCAAGGACCTAGGATTTGAGGACCTAGGGAAGTCCAAAGGAGGATCATTTGGACTTGGAGTAGGCTTTCCTACACCAAGGAGATTAGAAACAACTACAACAGATCTAGCTTCACAATATATATATATATATATATGTGCATTACTGTGTGTATGTGTACGTGAATACAGAGGCTGTTCGCACATTTTTTAGACGATTTTGGTAAGCAGTAATAAAAAATCGTTTGCTGCAAAAGAAATAATTGCAATTGTACTATGTTTTTAAAAGTCAAAATTATCGTCTGCAGCTTGAAAGTTTTGTTTTTATTCAAAATGGCATTTTTAACAAAGCAGTGGTTCAAAGGCTACATTTATGCTCTTTCCGAAGAGAAATATGCATACTCCGTTATCCAAAAACGACGTGAGAGTCATGGTTTTGTGATATCTAAAGCGTCGATAAGTAATATCGTCAACAAGAAAGGAAAAAAACGTCAATTTGGAGCCTCAAGTGGGACAAAAATTCCAAACAAGTATCCAAGGAAAAAACGGACATCTTCGACTATTGCAAAGGTACGTTGGTTAATGTTAAAAGAAAATCCCCCTAGTCAAAGGACAGTTGCAAAATCATTAAAATGCTCGGTGTCCACTGTAAACAAAATGATAAACGTTGATTTAAATCTTAAGAAATCGAAAAAATGCAATGTGCATCGTCTTCTTCCAAATCATATCGCTGAACGCAGGACACGCTGCAGAATTCTATATGAGAAACACTTATCCAAAGAAAAATGGAAAACAATTGTCACAATAGATGAATCATGGGTGTATTTAAATGATTGCAACAAAAAAAGAGCCATTTATTATTATAAAAGGGGAGAAAAAAATTAAGTACATGGTTTAAAGGATCGAAAGAAAGTTTTTCTAAAGGATTCATGATTGTTGCTGGTTTTTCTTATAATAGCAAGTAAAAAATAAAGAAAGTGGAAAAAATGTCAAGATTAACTCCAAACACTATCAGGAACATATTTTATCGCAAATTTTTCTGAATGAAATACCGTCGCTTTACCCACAGTGCCATCAATCTGTGAGACTCCATCAGGACAAAGCTAGCAGTCACACATCAAAATCCACTGTAAATTTCCTAAACAAAATGAAACAAAAAACTGGTATCAAGGCCATACCCTTCACTGATATCCCTACTAAATCTCCCGATGTATCACCTATGGAATGTTGTGCTTTCGGACTTTTAAAATCTGCATTATCCAAACGTCGTCCCAAAACCCTTATAGGACTCTGGAAAGCCGTTCAGGAGGAATGGGACAGAATACCTCTTCTGACACTTCAAAAGGCATTATTATCCTGGAAATTGCGGTGTCGAAAGATAGTTCAGAATAAGGGATGTCATATAGAACATTTAAAACACAAGATTTTTATGTAATTTAGTTTTGTGAATACAATATACATCGTCTAAAAAATGTGTGAACAGCCTCTGTATAAATACACAGCATTTGGTAGGTGGTGGCAAATCATAGAAAAATAGGTAGAAAAACATGAAATATATAATCCAAAACGTGAAGCAAAATCGAATAGATGTATACTTAAGTTAAATATTATACTTATCATGAGCACCGAAATAAACAATAAACGACGGTCATGTACTGTTTGATTAAAACATCACCTTTGTTGGTTAGATTCAATTTTTAAACTCAATGTCATAAAAATTTTCAGTTTTTTTTTATTTTTTTTATTTTTTGGGGATTACACAGTTTCAACTTTTTTCTGATTTCCCTCTTTGAAAAGAAAATTCTGAGTGTCTGCCATGTTATGCAAATATTTAAAATCCATTTCTGAAAGTTTATCGTGTTTTGAAATTTAGTAGATTGTAGCAGTTATTATCTGCAGTTAAAGTCAAATTGCTCCATCCCTCTCTCTCTCTCTGTCTCTCTCGCTCTCTCTCTCTATTTATACATAAAATTTTTAAAACTATAAACATTATCATCTGAATGGCGATTTTATCAATTTTGTAACGAATTAAAAATTTATCTCATATATGATACGATTTTTTTGCTAACTAGATAATCTTAGCTTTTCAAAACAAATGAAAGAAATTGTATAATTAACATTTTTATTTACTTTGCACAAACATGAAAGCTTTAATATTACGAATGTAAATAACAGTAGTTGTTTTCTTGTAACCTAAATGATAAAAGTAAATTCAATCAAGACATTTAAGATGCACTTTATTTGTTAGCATTTAAAAGAGTTTGTATAGCTACTATTTGTTTGCTTTTTAAATGTTATTTTACATATCGTTGTCTAGGCTTTTTCCAACGACTTAGGAAGTTAAATAAAGGAATGTAAATAAATTACATTGATAAAAAATTTTGAATGAGGTATGCAATCAGCGTAATAATTGTCAAATATTGTCATATTCATGTTTGCTTATTATAAGTGGTAGAAAGAAATGAATATTTTTATCGTTGTTTATTTTATTCTGAATAAAATATTTAAATATACCGCAATGCTAATATTTTTAATGATATATATTTGCAGCCTTATGCATTTGGTTTCTAAGACATCACGTATATGTATGAAATCACTATTGTTAGGTGTTGAATTAATTCTCTAAAAGTAAAGATTTTTTTTTTTTTTAATGATCTAAAAAATGAATACATCTCAACCTTTTCTCCCATTCTTTGAATCTTTCCTCAATCTCCCTCTTCTCCCATTGATCATTCTTTTCATCTGATTTTGGACAATATAGAAACATAGTAAGGATTTAACGATATAATTTTGAACTGTATAGGATTTATGAGCAATCACATATAACACAAGTCATCCGTAGTAATAGATTGAGATGGCTTGGCCCCGTTTGGAGTAGCTCGGAAGATAATCCCACTAAGATCTTGACATTTAAAAAACCTGAGGGATCCCGAGCTAGAGGTTGACCACCGACTAGATCTTTAAATGACGTTGAAAAAGACTTAGAACGTTAAAAATTGGAAAGGAGTCGTTGGAGATAGAAGCCGCTGGAGCGAGCGCGTGGTTGAGGTAGCCAGGGCCTGTAGGGATCTGTTGTGCTTGTTTAAGAAGAAGAAGAAGTAAGGATTTGAAATATTTCGGCTCAGGTTTTAGGATTTTCTATTGTGGGCCACAGGGGTCGGAGTCCAATTTCTGCCCCCTGTCTCCACTATTTAGATCTAAAACTTCCAGGGATGACCTATTGCGGGAGCTAATAAACTCCTTCTACATCTACAAATTACGTATAGGGACTTTTAGGCCTACAGATTTTAGCATGTCCATACCCGGCGTAGACAAGAGAAAAATCAGTTACGTCAGTTAAATAGAAACCCTTTTATGGGCTTTCAAATGCCTTCGTTAGTTCAATTATTTTACAGGGGATGATTTTATATAAAATAAATCCACTTAATATTTCTTTAATATTGTCACGATGATTTTGTGGAATACAGAAATGATACGAAGCGTAGCTCAGGACAGGTTTTTATTCACCAGATTGCGGGGAACATCACCTTAAATACACCTCCGGATATTTCCCGACATTCCCACCGGAAGTGTGAGGAATATTGCAGAAACCTCTGGAACCGAAACTGAAATAAATAATAGGTAAATTTGCATACAGCTCGCATGCAGAGCAAATTAAAATAAACGATGTTCTGGCATCCCGACGGCGGCTGCTTTCGAACCCGGGACCTTCAGATTAGACGTCGGGAGCGATACCGCTGAGCCACCGTTGCTTCCGGCACTCTAAAAAGAGCCACAGGAAGTAACTGACAAATCAGAGTTATTAGTTTATATCTTAATGCTATTTTAAATATTTTTCTCCTGTTAAAACAATGGGAAAAAACATGATTTTTATTTTTTCAGTTATATGAATTATGTTATAATTCATATAACTGAAAAAATATATGAAACCAGAATATACACCAGAATTCATATTCAGTTATATGAAAATATTCATATTCATATAACTGAATATGAATTCTGGTGTAAGGTAAAAACTAGCATTTAATTTTTTTCTTTACTATTTAACATTTTCCCTACGGGGGGGGGGGGGATAACATGAATCCCAAGGATACGGGCCCAAGATTGAATGAATATATATATATATATATATATATATATATATATGTGTGTGTGTGTGTGTGTGTGTGTGTGTGTGTGATAATATTATTTATAACCTTTAATCGTCTTTTTTGAACTTTCTTTCTCATCTGTTAACCTTTCCGACGTCTTGGCGAGATGCTTCGCATTTCCATACTAACTTTCTACGCCAATTCTGGCAACCTCTCTTTGACCTAATTCTAGATTCGCACGCTACTCGGAGACGGCGGGCTGGCTCGATGCGAATAACATGTCATATCGCTGTTCTCGTGAAATAAATTATTTTCTTCATGATTCCAACTTTCATTATTTCGTCCATGATGTATGCTTTTCGTCAAGAGATGACCATTTGGGGTCATCTCATATATATATATAAATGTATATATATATATATATATATATATATATATATATATATATATATATATATATATATATATATATATATATATATATATATATGTGTGTGTGTGTGTGTGTGTATATATATATATATGTATGTATGTATATAACCCCCTTAATGGACGTTCTTACAAAGGGGGGGGGTATGAAATTTCTGGTTCTAAAGAGGGAATCGGAAAAAAAGGGCCCAGTAAGCTAGAGGTTAAGGGCAAAGAACTTTTTCTTATGCATTAGTGAAGCTATAAATTTGAAATTACCTTTAAAAGTCTTTATAAATTTTCTATTAGTAGGATATTTTCCAAATTTGACAACAATTATAGAAGACGCAAAAAATAATAATGATGAAAGAAAATTGGAAATCAAGGGTTAAATATTACTTACACTTTATCGTTTTCATAATTAAAAACAAAAAAAAATTGTCTAATTTTGATACCAGACAGAGTCTTTGAACTATTGATCGACATGGGGTGAAAAAAAAAACTTGCATTTCCTGAAAACAGATTAAAAAGTTCGGAGGATCTAAAATAATTTAATTTAATATTGATGTTCCGACGCTCGTTTGGAAAACTCCTAATCTTTCTCCTTGACAAATAAGAAGCGTTATACTATCGAAGTTTTCTTGGAAATGTTTCAACTGAATAGAGTCTTAAGCTGCAACTTCAGATATATCTGAAATATGTTCCATTGGAAAACCTTCTATGTATACTTTGTGCTTATTCTTCTTATCCCTGCTGAAAATTTTCGGCGCCTTAAATGGATTTCGATCAATGAAGATAGTCGCCCAAAGGTTTTGGATTAAGATTCCCGCAAATATCAAGCTGCCCGTTACCATTTGTGGTCATAGTTTTTTTCAACAGAGTAAATAAACGTCGGGTAAGTTTTCTTTAGATTATAACAGAATACTTTTTTAAACCAGTGTCATTAAATTAGATTTGCGATATTTTATAATCCATTAAACTAAGGGAGTAATGTACCTTAGTGAAATGAAAAAATTAGTAATGTCGTAAAATATGAAATATAACACCAAAACTATTAAAACATGTTAGGTAATTATAAAAAAACAACCTTTAAATATCAATACTAATAACTAGAAAATTAAACTCTATTCATAAATTATGAATCCAATTTGAACTTCATTCCTCAGAAACAGACATGCATATACGGTACACAAAGGAAAGCAAAATGGCGCCTAGGAAGTGTTGCCATTTGACAACTTAGACACTTTGAAGGTTTCGGTTGGCCAACACAAGTAGTAAGAAAGAATAGGAAGCTTGGAATTATGGGAACGCAAGAAAAAGAAAAATTGCTGAAAATATCAGTCAAAATATAAACGGGTTGGGAAGACCTTGTAAGATATCCGTAAGTCTGCTATGTACTAACCCTATTGGATTCGCTCACTTCAATGTTAACCTATGGAGAAAATTTGTCCAAGGTTTGCAGAACTTGGATTTAAAGATTTTTTAAAAATTGTACTCTGTAATCTCTATAAATAAAACAGTTACATAACTGACTGACAGACTGACTGACATACAACGCACAGACCAAACCGCTGGCCCTAAAGGGCTGAAATTTTGCATGGCGATTCTTCTTAAGGTGTAGGAGTGCACTAAGAAAGATTTTTGAAAAATTCTTCTTCGATTTTTTAAAATTAAATTTTTAAGCTGTTTTAGTAACTTTTTTTAAGTTTGCATTTAAAATGATAATTTGAGGATTATAAAATTTATATCACAAGAAAGATAAGAAAATTTCCTTTAAAATGAAATCTTTTTCGAATCTTTCCCTCGATTTTCTGATTTTTTGGTGAATTTTTGAAGATTCATTTTTAGAATTTAATTTATTAAATGCTGATCACGTGATTTCTTTTTCTGATACTTTAAATTAGTTTTTCGTCACGTGCATGATAACGAAATAGACAAAAAAAATATTTTTTTTTCCTTTCTAATGCGGCAGACGATTGGACATTATTAAAAAAAAAGTTAAAATACAGTAAAACATAAGTTCCTCAAACTGTACTACATTAACTGTACTATATTCTTTAGTATGTTCTCTTCGATTTAATTTGAATATTTACTATTACATTATTTTGTCTATAAAAATATCCCTTACGATTATTTTATAAATATATTTTTTGCTTTTTTTACATCAATTGCATACATTAATCGTGGTATTTATTATAAATATCTATTAGTTAATTTATTTTTTTGGCATTAATTGCATACATAGACCACTGTATTTAGTTTAAATGTACTCCGCAGCGAAGTGCGGGTTTTCAGCTAGTAGAGAAATAAATTTTACACCTTGGCGCATTTTTCGTTTTTTTTTTTTTAAATGCAAATTACACTCATGGACAAAAAAATTAGCGCACCAAGAAGGAGTCGTCAAAATGAAACGAAATTTTTCATACGTAATGACTTCTTTGATATAAGTAAATGGTAAGAAAATCAAAGAAAAAGGATAATTTATTTCAGAGAAAAAGGCAAAAGAACGGAGGAGTTAATACTCCGTTGGACCCCCTCTAGCGCGAATGCACGATGCGATACGATCGGGAATTGAGTCATACAAGTTCTGTATGATGTCTTGAGACATTTCGTTCCATATTTGCTGTAACCTTGCCTCTAGTTCGTTCAAACTCGTGGGATGCCCAACTCGTCGTCCCAAATGATCCCAGATATGCTCGATTGGAGACAAATCTGGGGATCGGGCAGGCCAAGGAAGGGTAGTAACAGTGCGGAGACAGTCTTGTGACACCCTTGCCGTATGAGACCGAGCATTGTCTTGTTGAAAAATGGCTCCTGGGAGCCGTTGCATGAGTGGCAACACATGTGGTTGCAGGATTTCATGAACATACCACTGGACTGTCATGGTGCCACGGAACAATACTAGGGGTGACCGTGTATTGTAGGCAATGGCACCCCATACCATCACACCAGCTGTGGGAGCGATGTGTCGCTGTACAGCAAAGGCAGGATTGAAGCGTTCACCACGGGCTCTCCACACACGAACACGATTGTCATCACTGCCGAGATTGAATCTGGATTCGTCGCTAAAGACGCCCTGGTTTCATTCCGCTGCAGTCCAGTTTCCTCGTGCGCGGCAAAACTCCAAACGCAGGCGTCGATGGGTGGGCATCAAGGGCAGCCCACGTAATGGGCGCCGCGATACCAACTGTCCTTCAGCCAGGCGCCTTCGTATGGTTCGAGAAGACACAGAGGCCCCTAGTGAAGGTGCTACCTGTGCCTGGATGGCGGCCGATGAAGCAGTTGGCTGTGCATTTCTTACGATGTAGCGGTCTTCTCGACGACTGGTCTGTCGAGGGCGTTCTGAGCCTGGTCTTCGTGTAGATGCCATCTCTCGGGTCCACTGGTCCCAACACCTCCTCACAACAGAATCAGAGCTGCCTAATTGACGAGCTACTCGCCTAGCTGACCACCCATCTTCCATCATCCCGACGATTCTCCCCCTCTCAAATTGCGACAACTGCTTATATTGTCTTCGAACACGGCGTAATGGCATGTCTATCTCAGCTCTTCCTTTGTAAATGATTCAGCACACTCAAACAAGCTTTGCTAACATGTTTTATAGTCCACAGAGTACGATGTTCAACGCCCTCTAGCGGCTATACGTTATGCGTAATCACGCTGCATTTCTAATCATTTGCATATCTCCCCGACATGTACCTTCATTGCAAGTTTCGTTACAATCCCGCAATTATTTCTTGGTGCACTAATTTTTTTGTCCATGAGTGTATATTTTAAAATAAATTATTCTTTTAAAAAAATCTTATATAGTGTGTTTTAAATGCTCATGAATCCCTTTGGTGGTGAACGAAATTTATAAAATGAATCCTGTTGCAAGGTGCAGAAAAGTTCAGGCTATCTGAAAATACCATTTTTATTGGACTATCACTATTTATGTAGCTGTAAATAGAAGACAAATTTTCTCTATACACTAAAATTGGGGTGAACGAATCCAATAGGGTTAGTACACAACAGTCTTAACATAATGTCAGGAAGCCGTTTTCATTTGTCATTTCTCACCGGCAAGCCATCTGAACGCATTTTATTACAGCAACAATAAAATGCAAAATGTACGAAGGATAATTAAAATTTTCATATTTTTTTGATACGAGGTTCAGGGCATTGGGAAAATTCCATGTCCATCACATAAGCAGCTTGTCAGCTATTTTTGATTCACTAAACTCACATGAAAGTGTCAGTTTTTCGGGTACAAACTGGAATCGGTAACAAGTTTAAATGGTGAAGAGTTGTTCTAAGTGTATGCTTGTAGATGAAGATAGGTCAATCCACAATTGTCTTTGTGCCTCTTTTTCAAGTATATATACATTTTTATTGTGTATATTTAACCGAATCTAAACCTCTTCCACATTGGAGATCTCACCTTCCACTTTTATTTGGTTTAGAGCTCTTATCACTGACGAGTTTGTGTTAATATCTGTGTTAATATTGTGATTTTAATTATTTTTTGTGAGAGTATAACAACAGATAGAGTAAGTTTATCTTTGATGTAAGACTATTCAGGGACAAATAGTTTACTGTGTTGATGAAAAATATTCCATATTTCCATTCAAATCGCTTAGTGTTGTATTCCATGAGCGTATAAAGAAAGCATGAATCTAAACTTATGAAGTATGCCTCTCTAATTATTTGTGGATTAAGTTCTCATTTCAATTCCTGTATTAGAACACAGAGTATATGCTGTTTTATTTACTGTTTTACTGAATATGAGATAGTAGTTTCATATAAGAAGGTTCTTCATGAGAGAAATATTTGTAATATGATACAAACATACAAATATAAACTATTTAAGTCTAAACAAACGTCTCTTTAAATGCGTCTAAGATCGTACATGTCGCTAAGATGCCAGACAGCAATTAGCATAATAAATATATCATAGTGTCTTCTATAAAATTATCCCTAAGCAAGGCAAGATGAAGGAAGGCGTTTTATTTATTAATGTAGAATTTATCAAATTTGGCATTTGTCACGGACAACAATTGCTTCTGAAATCGAACGCTATACATCTTTAAAAACAAATAGCAGTCGACAGTCAAAAATAGAAAAAAAAATAAGTTTTCTTTTAAAAAAATCAGCATTTCCCTTCCCTCACTTGGTAAAACGGTGTAGAGAGCCAATTCATGCTAGCTACTTGAACAGCCTCGTACGCACTGAACGTGCAGTCTAACGTGCACTGAAAATTATCTTTGTCTCCTTGTCGTTGACTATAATAAAATATGTTATTAACCCTCAAATGCCTTTTAGGTCTTTACCCCCCAGATAACTTCTTTCTGCTGATTCCAACGTAAAAACTTTTATTCAGATATTCTTCTATCTGCCTTTCTTTAATATTTTTTTAATACAGGTCACCCTCCTATAACACAGTAGATAGGTTCCTTGAAAATGTCGTGTTGTGTGAAACCGTGTTATATGAGACCCAAAGCCAGTACAAAAAGGGGGGTTACGTTCCGAAAACTTATTAAAAAAACTTTTTTTATAAATTCCATATAAGCAACTTAATTTTTATTAAAAATATAAATGTATGTATAATACAAAACGAAAAGAAATAAAAAATATTATTTTCATTTAATCATTGCTCAGTACTCATCACTGCTCAGTACAATCAAACGAGAACGTTTTTTCGGTTGAATGATATCACCTTCACTTTCAGAACCTTTTTCTTCATTTAGAGTTTTTGCACCTTCTATCCTCTAAAAAATCTGCAATTTTGGTTTGTTTGCTGGTTCTTACGAGGTCATTGTAGATTTCACGTTACGGACATAGACAATTTTGCAGCATCCTTTTGAATTTTTGGCTTCTTTCAGCGGAAGGGTCTGCATTCAAGAAAAATGTTTAAATATTTTTAGCTAAGCGTAGGCCTTCTTGTAATTTTACAGAGTTATAATGGAATAATTTATTATTTGTTTATACATTTTTATGTAAAGCTACTGATAATTCATTATTCCTTCCCGTCATTATTTTAAGATAATTTAGTTTTTAAATGTGTTAAACAAAAATCATGTTGTCTGTGTGCTGTAGAAATACAGTGTTGTACAAAGGGTTTCGCAATTTTTTTATCGTGTTACAGCGAAACCGTGTTACAGGTTGCAGTGTTATACGAAGCTTCCCGCAATTTATCCTATCGTGTTAAAGCGAAACCGTGTTGTAAGATACCGTGCTGTAGGAGGGCTACCTGTATATTCGCAATTCCCAAGAATTATTTTATTTGTTTATAAGTTTATTTTGAATCGAAAATCGAAAATGATCGTCTTGGTCTTAACGTCATCTAAGAGTTTCATATATAAAATAGCTGTACAAGTATTGTGGTGAAAAAATCGTAGGTCATATGTATTATACAGCTAGAATCAACGTACAAAGAACATGATATTGAAGAAACTTTCCTATCAATTTTTTTTAATGCCTCATCAGTCTTCTAATATAGTTCATACAAGAGTGAGATACTGTAGCCAAAGCACTTTTATTAGTATAAAGTGGAACTCTATGGTGGCCAGTCATGTTTCCGAAAAAAAGTGGCCGTTTTGAGGTGTGGCTGTTGAAAAGAGGTTTCTTGTATAACATTGACTCTATGGAGTTTTGAATCGGTTCTGAAAACAATATGGCCGTTTAGAGGGGTGGCCGGTTTAGAGAAGTTTCACTGTATATTCAATCATTCGTTCACAATTATATTCAGTTATGCTTAAAATGAGTTTATGAGAACTGAAAAAAATGATATTGTTTATGGAATCCACCTTCTCAATATGTCAAGAGGGTACGATACCTATAGGTAAACCACCACGAGTAGAGGTGAGTTGGTGTAGATCTGGAAGCCAAATCTGGAGTCCATGAAGTTTATAAACTCTTTGTTTTTAACCAATTATAAAATTTCGCTTAAAATTAACGGAATGCAGTTTTTCACGCAATTCCTTATAAGCATGTCAGAAGCCTTGGGCGAATACATAAGCAAATGAGTTAGAAAAAACATCTGATATCTTTCATATTTCTTTTCGCTGAAGCATAAACTGTAAGAATTAATGTCATCTTTCCAATAATGGTATTTTTGACCGCACAAACATAACTAGTACATTCTTCGCTGGCAGCCATTTTTCTATCGAAATTTTATAGATTATGTTGAACAAATTTCATGAAGATGTCGTGGGACAATCCTCCTTTTTTATATACAACGCAACTTCCCGAGATAGAGCGCAAGACAATCTGCGTTGAATTGCGTGACGTATTTTCGTCTCCTTATCTTTTGTTTGGAAATCATCCAAAAAAAACATGCTCCATGTTAAACAAAATTAGGCAACCTTCAAGATCTTGCTTGGAATGAAATTTCTTTACAATTCGCACACATTCAGTAGCGGTAAATATTTAAATTTTATTTATTGGCCTCCGTACAGTATTTCTTTCAAAATTAAGTAGTATTGTAGATGTGAATGCCTTATTTAGATGTTGAATATAATATGGCGGACTTTATGAGCAAAGAATTATCTCGTGAGCAATACTATCTAGTAAATAACCAGACGGTAATAAAATTACCACTTTTTCAAAAATATGTTATAAAATATCAAACAACATGATATGAGTAATGGCATCACTGTATAGAACGCGATTCCTATCGGCTAGACTCGGGTTCGATTCCAACAAAAATTCTCTTTCTCTCATTGTAAGTCTAAAATTAATCTTTTTTTTTCTATGAAAAATAAATTAGTTAAAAATATAAATAAATTTGTAATTTAAATTAATATGAAATTTGCTCTATTTTTTCAGTGCTTAAATATCATTTTCTTTCTCCCTTTTCTTTACTTCATGTCTAAGTTCAGCAAATTATATTTAATATACAAATCCTGCGTTAGAGGGATCTGCCCAGCTAACCGTTCACTTCGGATGATCTGATGGATAACGGTCTAAAAATATGTAAGCACAATGGTATCATCCATTAGCAGCATATGTTTATAAATGATTCTGTTTTATCATATGTCGATTAAATAGCGAAATTTCAAGAAGAAATTTATGATGCCTGTATTGTTTTTATGTTTTGTACTGGTCTTATGAAGTACCTAGTATCAATTTAACCCTCAAACTGTACAGTGGGGATCGGATCCGACCGAAGGATGTGTCTTGCCCTTCCCGTACTCTCCCCTCTCATTGCAAAAGACCGAGTTGATAAGGAACTCTACCATATAGACATACTAGACCACCATACTAGATGTAGGACTGAGTAAATATGGGTTTTTTGTTATAAAAACCTTATTCATGATCACTAGTCATTTAAAAAAAAATTTATTTTAGGTTTTTTAACTTTTTGTTTCGATTTTGAATGCCAAAAATGTCAGTGTATATTATTTTTTACATTTTGTTCTCGGAAAGTTTGTTTCACTAACATCTGAAAATTGGTAAACTAAATTACATATTAGACCTAATATATACAACATTCTATGTAAATGCCAAAGAGATTTTCTTTGTTTAGCAAAATTATAATTCGTTGGTCCTTTTTTTCTACGAAAAGGGTTTTATTTCATGCAAAATATTATCAATAAATGTTATTATACAACAAAAATATTTATTGTGTACTTATTTCTACCAAAAATCTCATCAAAAAGAGATTGGGTCGGATTCGACTTGACCGTACCATCTATTTCTGCTCAAACCACTGTGCCGTTTGAGGATTAACAATTGTGTTTCACGCTTATTGACAAACGTTGTTGTACTTTTGAAATGAACGTTTTAAGCATTAAGTATGAACAAATTGTTTTTAATTCGAAGAGAAAGTTCTTGGGTAAGGGGGAAAACGTTAATGCTTTTCTCACGGATGTGCACATTTTTGCAGCATTTCCTTTACAACTATGCCAAAAGGAATAGCTGATCAAAAAGAATGAAGTAGTAGCAGTTTTTAAATGGTCAAGGGATGTATTTTTATAAAAAATCGCTCACATTATACTGAAAACAATCCATGATTAAGGTATGTTGAAATGGCTGCTTTGGTGAAAAATTTCGAAAATATTTTTAATGCTCTATTTCAAAGGTCAATATTTTAGTATTCTAAGACTGCTTTTCTTTAATTCTTACGATCATTGGATGAAAACTTAGGGGAAATTTAATAAACTGAAAGCTGTATTAAAAAACCGGAAGTACCATGCATTTTCTAGAAAACTTATTTTCAGTTACTTTTGTAAATGAGAATGCTAATAATTTAAAAAGTTTTCAATATATTTCGATGAAATTTTTCAACAGCGTTTTACATATACTATGAAATTTACTACGTACATATATACTAATAATTTACTATGTTATGGATTAAAAGCTAGGCTATATGTGCTAATTTAATCATTTTACAGGTACCCGTACTTAAAAAATAGATTAAAAAAAAAACCAGTGTTTTTTATTTATTTTTGTATATTGCAGTGATTTTTGGAAATATTGTAAAAATGCACTTTTAAAATACACTCAAAAACACTGATTAAAAAAAATCTATTTTTTAATTACAGGTACCTGTAAAATGATTAAATTAGCACATATCGCCTAGCTTTATGATTAAATTAATTTTAATTTTGTATAAAAAACAAACAAACAGATATTTCAAACCAATGAAGTTCTGTAATAATTAGTTCAGTGCATTGTGTAACTTTGAATTTTCTTGCCATTTTCAGAAATATACTTTATATTACTTAGTATCAAAAAAATCTATTAAAATATATTTTATACTATGAAATACTATGATATACTATGAAATCTACTACGTACATATATATTAATAATTTACTATATTATGAATTAAAAGCTAAAATATGTGTTCTAATTCAATCATTTTTCAGGTACCTGTACTTAAAAAATAGATTTTTTTTTCAAAAAAAAAAAAAAATCAGTGTTTTTTACTTATTTTTGTATATTGCAGTGATTTTTGGAAATATTGAAAAACTGTTATACTATGAAATTTACTACGTACATATATAGTAATAATTTACTATGTTATGAATTAAAAGCTAAGCTATATGTGCTAATTTAATCATTTTTCAGGTACCTGTACTTAAAAAATAGATTTTAAAAAAATCAGTGCTTTTTACTTATTTTTTTATATTGCTGTGATTTTTGAAAATATTGTAAAAATTTCAGTTCAGAACACAGAAAATGTTACATTTGTATACAGTATAAAGCAGTGATTCTCAACCTTTTTTCGTCACGTCAGACTTTTAATAATTAAAAATATGGCGGAATAATTAAAAATATAATTTTCAATTATTCTAACAATAAGATAAATCTAAAAGAATTCGATAATTGGCCGATGTACCTATAATATATTTTTTAAAACTAGTATTCGAAATAATTTTCATTGAAATATAAAATGAGATTGCACTACGAAGTAAACAAAATGTTTATCAAACTGCAAATTACATTTTATGCGAAATTCGAGCTTGTTGTTATGTGATAACTTCATTTATATTTGGGCGTAAAAATGATAATGCTTCTCTCGTTTCGTGATCCATATTTAAAAGTCCAGAACTGTAGTAGTCCAGAGTTACCAGTTACCAGTCCAGAACTCTAATAGTCATGCGCATTGGTTCAGCCAGTCCCCGCTAGGAAGGTAGAACGGATTGATCTAGTTATCTGACGTCGCCTATGTATGGGTATTAACAGTGGCAGCACACTTCAAGAATCTCGCAGCACAATAAAGGGTCCCGGCACAGTGGTTGAGAATCACTGGTACAGTAGAGTCCCGATAATCCGAAATTCGGTAATCCGAAAGTCCGCTTAATCCGAAACGAAAAGTCAAAAAGAACTAATTTTTCAATAAAACCATAGTGATACTAAGTAATATAAAGTATATTTCTGAAAATTGCAAGAAAATCCAAAGTTAGACAATGCACTAAACAAATTATTACAGAACTTCATTCGTTTGAAATATGTGTTTGTTTGTTTTTCGAAGAGAAGAATACCTCTTCCTTGAAGACAAATCACGCTAACGCGTTATGGTGTCCGCTTCGTCGAGGTGGAGTGTTGCTCTATGTAGCATAGCTCGACATCAAATGCAGTCGCAGCGTCTAAGTGGGATACCCTCTACTCGCGGTCACCGTTTAATTCACTTTCACTCTCGTCTCAGACGTTGACAGGTTCTTTCAATACCACTTCAACATTCTGATGATAGTCTAAAACGCAACTGTCAAGCACTGTGGCGTAATATATATATATATATATATATATATATATATATATATATATATATATATATATATATATATATATATATATATATATATATATATATATGTGTGTGTGTAGAAAAGGGTATAACGCCTGCTAGGAGGATTTCCTGCTATGCTTTCCATGCAGACGACAGCGCCCCTTGGATAGAGCAAAGGAGCGAAGGGTGATGCAGAGGGGAATGAACTTTCGTCGAGACGAGACGTTGAATTGAATGCGGCAGACGGCTGCGATCCCTTTCTCCGTTTGGCAAAATTTGCCCAGCAGCAGACGTGCTGCGATGTAACTTGGAACCATAACTATTGTAAATAATTGTTCTAATGTAATACAGTATTTGTGTTTAAGCAGTGACTCTGTCTTTAGTTGAGTACTGTCTTACTGAGTATAAGGGAATCTAGTTCCGCCGTGCAGTACGCGGGCAGGGTTCTACAAAAGTGGGCGCCCGGCCCCGATCGGATCAAGGAAAAAGACAACCGGCCATTGATGTGTGCAGAAACATCGGATTGACGTGAGTACATTATTGCTATAAATAATTAAGATGTCGTACTTAACCAGTGCCAAAAAGGCAGATTTATTGACTCTGGTTCATGAATTAGACATAAAGGCCCCAGAGAACCCTATAATCAAACAATTAACCACCCTGATCAATACATCAGAGGGTTACGACGAGGAGTATGTGAAACCCCTCCTGGCGAATATTAAGGCTGAGCGTGAAGCTCTTGAGGCCGAAGCCAGAAAGCTTGAAGCCGAGAAAAGGCAACAAGAATTTGAGTTGCGAAAATTAGAGCTAATGTATGCGTCGGAGAGAAATAATGAGACAGCAGTACCTGCGAGTTCAGGTAATAGCGTTAAAAGCGAAAGCATAATGAAATTAATAAACAAGTACGAAACCAACAGTGACATTAGTGTGTACCTGTCCTTGTTTGAGATGCAGATCAAACGCATCGACGTTCCAAAAACAAATTGGATCATGTACCTAATGGGACTACTGCCGATGGACATAGTCAATTTAATAGCGCGAGAGCCTGAACCCGAGGCAAACGACTACGACTATTTTAAGAAATTGTTATTAAAAAGGTTCCGTTTGAGTCCTGAACAGTTCAGGCAAAAATTTGCTACACACAAAAAAGAAGCATCCGCTTCATGGCGTGATTTCGCTTTTGAAATTAACAACTTCTTCGAGGAATGGATAGGAGGTTTAAAAATAGAAAAGTGTGAGGACCTCAAAGAACTCATAGTGACCGACCAACTGAAACGTAAAATACCGAGTGATATGCGCGAACACTTTATAGATGATTTGCCCAAAATAACAAAGATCGACGATCTTGTCAACAGATTAGACGAATACGAAGCAGTGCGGTATCATTTGAAAAAAGAAACGAATCGGGAGGTCAAAGAGTCGGGACGTCAATAGAGATTTCGATAAAAGGAAAACACAGCCAAGCGTCCGTGCTCGTCAGGATTATACTAACCCAAATTTGAAGTGTTTTAATTGTAATGAGATTGGGCATAAATCAGTAGATTGTAACAACAGAAGTGATGAAATAAGATGTTTTAAATGCAAGCGTTGGGGTCATAAGGCAAATGATTGTCTTAATAAGGAAGTTAATAGAACTGTAGTTCGTAGTTCTGAAAATTGTACAAGTAAAATTGTAAAGAAGGTTGTAATACTTGGAAAGGAAACAAATTCCTTAATTGACACTGGAAGTGATGTCACAATGATAAAGTGGGAATTTTATGTCGAAATTGGTTCTCCAGCATTGAATTATAACAATGTAACATTAATAGGTATTGGAGGTGAGGGAACGTCACCCATAGGTTATTTCTGCTCTGAAATATTGATTGATGAATGTGTTGTGTTTACTGATATTTTTGTGCTTAAAAATTTATGCAGTGATGTGGTAATAGGTTTAGATGTAATCAATAAATTAAATATTTCTATAACGGGAAATGAAATAAGCATCTCAGGGAAACGCGAGGATATGCGAGTGAACTATGCCCAAATTATACATAAACAAAACGTTCAATTGCGGCAAATATCCGGCAATAATCCAGTCGGTTTTGCAACGAAATCACAAGAAAAGTGTAATGAAACTGCTAATAAATTCTTGGCTCAAGTGGCAAATGCAGTAAACATTGAAGAAGTTGATTTGTATCACATCGTGAACTCTTCATTGAGGAATGAATTAATGGGGCTTATCCAAGATTACAGACCGATTAAAAACAAAAACACCGGACTGAAAATGAAAATTAATTTCACTGACGAAATTCCGATAAGTCAGCGTTCGCGTAGGTTACCTTTCGCTGAACAAAAAATCGTGGAGTCTCAAATACAGGAGTGGTTGCGAGACGGTATAATAAAGCCGAGTAGTTCTAATTATTCAGCGCCCATAGTCTTGTGTAAGAAGAAGGATGGATCATCCAGGCTGTGTGTAGACTACAGGAAATTAAACAAAAAAATCATTAAAGACCATTTTCCTTTGCCTGTAATTGAGGACGTGTTAGACCATCTCGAACAATCAAAAGTATTCACTACCCTTGACTTAAAAAACGGATTTTTTCATGTGGACGTGGACGAAGAAAGTACTAAATATACAGCGTTCGTCACACATGAGGGACAGCATGAGTTTCTGAAGGTACCCTTTGGTCTCGCTGTAAGTCCAAGCGTATTTCAGCGATTTATCTGCTGTGTGTTCAGGGAACTGTTGAGAGATAACACTATAGTTATCTACATGGACGATATAATAATTCCATCCCGGAATGAAGAGGAGGGATTAGAAAAATTAAAACGCGTCCTTAAAGTAGCGTCAGATTATGGATTAGAGCTCAATTTTAAGAAGTGTCAATTTTTAATGCGCAAAATTGAATTCCTTGGTTACGTTATTGAGAATGGAACAATTCGGCCCTCTGAAAGCAAAACCTTGGCAGTCAAAAAATTTCCAGAGCCAAAAGCAACTAAACAAGTGCAAAGTTTTCTCGGTCTTACCGGGTATTTTAGAAAGTTTATCCCTCAGTATTCGAGGATAGCTAAACCCTTGAGTTATCTACTTAGAAATAATACAGAATTTAGGTTTGGGCCCGAACAGAGAGAAGCTGTTCAGAAACTTAAGGGAATGCTTTCACAAAGCCCCGTTCTACACATCTTTAAGCAGGGGGCAGAAATGGAACTGCATACAGATGCAAGTAGTCATGGATTCGGTGCAGTGCTACTGCAGAAATCTGATGACGACAAACTCCATCCAATTCATTTTATGAGCAAAAAAACTACACCCCAACAGGAAAAGTGCTGTAGCTACGAATTGGAAGTGCTTGCGGTTATTGAATCCGTGAAGAAATTTAGACACTATCTACTGGGTTCGAAGTTCAAGATTGTAACAGATTGTGATGCATTCAAGAAGACTCTCGACAAAAAAGACCTTACTCCTAAAGTCGCAAGATGGGTGATAGCCCTCGAAGAATTTGATTACGAGATTGTTCACCGACCAGGGAAACAAATGAATCATGTGGACGCTTTGAGTCGTAACACCGTCTTCA
The DNA here is from genome assembly GCA_907164885.2 of Dolomedes plantarius. Lineage (NCBI taxonomy): Eukaryota > Metazoa > Arthropoda > Arachnida > Araneae > Dolomedidae > Dolomedes > Dolomedes plantarius. The sequence goes on from OU015493.1 coordinate 28,256,882, forward strand.
TAGTCACCCGGTCACATAACGAAGTAACTGCCAGGATTTTAGCGGCTCAAGAGGAAGATGAATATGTAAAAACTATAAAAGCTCTGATAAGGAAAGGAGGAGAAAAGCACGCGAACCGACAAAGAGATATTCAAGAACCCGCAAGATTTCCCCCACGCGAAATCACGGATGCACCCCCAAGTGCGAGCCAGACACCCCTCTCTAGTGAAGGAAACAAATGTGAGTTCAACGACCTCGCTGGTCAGGGAGAAAGTGAAAGTAGAGCCGCGAAAGAAAAAATGTCAGCCTCCCACATAAGAGAAGAAGGGGAGATAAATGACTATTTAGTGAAGAACGAGGTGTTATACAGATTTGAAAATGGAAGAGAATTGTTAGTCGTTCCACAGGCAATGCAGCAACAAATAATAAAAGAAATACATAATAAAGGTCATTTTGCCGTCGCGAAAACAGAAGAAGCTCTGAAACAAGATTTTTACATCCCCAAAGCTAGAAAACAAATAGAAAATGTCATAGCCAACTGCGTTGATTGCATTTTGGGTAACAAAAAGCGGGGAAAAATGGAGGGTTTCTTGAATCCCATCCCAAAGGAGGCTACTCCGTTGAGCACCTATCATATTGATTTCGTTGGCCCGCTTCCATCTACGAACAAAAATTATAACTACATTTTTACAGTGGTGGATGCTGTCACGAAATTTACATGGTTGTACCCAGTGAAATCCACTATGACTCGAGATGCACTGGACAAGCTAAGATCACAACAGACTACATTTGGAAATCCGAATAGAATAATAACAGACAGAGGAGCTTCTTTCACCTCAAAAGAATTCAGCGAGTATTGTGCAGAGGAGTCAATACAGCATCTACAAATTACGACGGGAGTTGCTAGAGGGAATGGTCAGATCGAAAGAATTCACGCAATATTGATCCCAATATTAACGAAACTTTCCCTCGCCGATCCTACCAAATGGTTTAAGTACGTTGACTCCGTGCAAAGAATAATTAATAGTACGACCTCCAGAAGTACTAAGTGGTCACCGTTCGAGCTCCTGACAGGAGTGAAAATGAAAAGTAAAGAAGACTTAAGACTCAAGCAGTTACTAGAAGAGGAAAGCGTTGCGTGCACTCTAAAAAATCGGGAAGAAATCAGGGAAGACGCCAAGAGAAATATCCTGAAAATTCAAGAAGAAAATAGGAAAACGTTCAATAAAAAGAGGAAGAAACCAAATGTATACAAGGAAGGAGAACTCGTCGCCATCCAAAGAACGCAGTTTGGATCGGGACTGAAGCTGCGGTCAAAATTCCTTGGACCTTATCGTGTGACAAGAGTTAAAGCCAATGACCGCTACGACGTAGAGAAACTTGGCAACCACGAAGGGCCAAACGTAACTTCAACGGCAGCAGACCACATGAAGCCGTGGGCCACCGCTGTCTAATAACCGAAAAATTGGACATCTTTATGGGGTCCAGATATCCTTTTTTGTTTGTTTGTTTGCTTTTTGTTTTGTTTTGTTTTGTTTCTTTATATGCAGATGAAGTTTGAACTTGATGTAGCGTTCTAGAGAGAAGGTTCCTGTACCTATGCTTCTGCACAGATGTCGACATACACCTGAATGATGGAGGGACATTACCTGCTTCCGAGGACGTCAGCTTTTAGGACGGCCGAGGTTGTAGAAAAGGGTATAACGCCTTCTAGGAGGATTTCCTGCTATGCTTTCCATGCAGACGACAGCGCCCCTTGGATAGAGCAAAGGAGCGAAAGGTGATGCAGAGGGGAATGAACTTTCGTCGAGACGAGACGTTGAATTGAATGCGGCAGACGGCTGCGATCCCTTTCTCCGTTTGGCAAAATTTGCCCAGCAGCAGACGTGCTGCGACGTAACTTGGAACCATAACTATTGTAAATAATTGTTCTAATGTAATACAGTATTTGTGTTTAAGCAGTGACTCTGTCTTTAGTTGAGTACTGTCTTACTGAGTATAAGGGAATCTAGTTCCGCCGTGCAGTACGCGGGCAGGGTTCTACATATATATATATATATGAAATGACCCGAATTTGGTCATATCTTGAAGAAACACAATAGAGACCGAAATTAAATGCAGTTCCAAATCAAAAGAATAACTGAAGTTTATTCCATGAAAACAGCAACATGTTACTAGCTTCGAAGCCAACCTGCGTCTATCGTAAAAGCGCTAAAATACAATTAGCTCAGAGAGGTTACCAGAATTGGCGGAGGAAGTTAGTGTGTGGAAAGACGAGGCGTTTCCGCCAAAGAGTAGAAAAAGGGCTTACCAGAACAGAGATAAAGTTCAGAATGGGCGATTATAGGTTGTTAGTAATATTATCACACACACACACACACACACACACACACATATTTATATATATATATATATATAAAGTTGCAAATGCTGAATTAGTACAAAATAAATAAGAAGATTGGTACACATTATCCACGGCGCCAAGCTGCTCGCAAAAATGAACCATATAAGAGATAAATATACAGTATAAATAGGAAACGGAATATAAATAGAAAATCATATATATATATATATATATATATATAGACGTATTGTTAGAATAACTTACACTCTACTGTAATGTACTAGGCAGCGGTTCGCTCTTTTATCATCCATTTAGTACCGTTATTTGATTATGTTTAGACAGACCTTATAAAATAAATTTTAATCGCACGTAAAATGTAATACTTATGTAATCACACGTTATTATGTAACTTAATTTTATTTTAAGGTAGATTTCGTTTAATCCGAAAAATTCGTTAATCCGAAAAGGGTCTGATCCCAATCATTTCAGATTATCGGGACTCTACTGTATGAAGTAAATTAAAATATGTTCAGTTGAATTTAGTCTAGAGTGTCTGGTGCAAGCACTAAATTGTACTAAAAATTTATTAAAAAAAATATTTTAAAATGTTATGAAACTTTTACCAAAATTAAATTTGTATTCATGATTTTATTATTGCATTTAAACTAAAAATATATGTATTTAATCAGTGCATATATTTTTGAAAAAGTGCTCTAACAGGCAGATACCTTAGATATATCTTTACTAGTTTATAAAGCAATATATTTGCAATTATTTTATTTTAACATGAATTTTAATTTTTCCAGAATTAAGAATTAATACATTAGGAGGACTACATCCAAATGAGGCACGTTATATGTTTACCTCGCATTTAAATTATTTCTTCATTGTCAAGTAACTATAGCTACAATTCCGATCTGTTGAACTCCTTTGTCTCGTTACAATGTTTCACTAACTGAAGTGAGAAAAGGCGAGTGGGACCATTTGGCTGAGCCCAGAAGAATTTTATCGTCTTTTTCTAGATTAGGTGCACCTGATCCCTGTGCGTCTTTAGAAGATCTTCTAAGATATTGCTCGGTAATATTGCTCTTTACGGTCTGCAAACTGTGAAAGGAAACGCTTATTATTTTTGCATTAATAAGATTTTGAAAATTAGTACTAAGAAAGAGGAATGGCTGCCTGTCATTATTGTTAATATTTATAAATCTTATTGGCGTATATTGCAAGTGTTAAAAAGAAAATTGAAACCAAATTATGCAGTAAAATACTGTCAGCATTTTTCGAGGTAGCAACAATATACGGGATTTTTTTTAATTCTCCACATTTCACACATCTGAATTAAAGTTTTATGTATCAGAACTCTAAAACTACTTTTCCTTTGTATGGGAGAGAAAACAATTCAGATACCACTCTATATATCTTAAATATTGGTATTTTTTGTTTAGATTTTTATTTATTTACATCAAGCACATATTTGTCATTGTATCAGTTTCAATCATTAATATATTCTGAGAATTTCTATAGCCTTTAACTGGAGCATGTCTAGAGTCGAAGCTAGAGCAGAGCAAAAGGACCTCCAAGGCGAAACCTATGTGGGTACAGGGCTGTCTGACATGCTGGATTCGTATGTATCAATTGGCTTCACCCAGCAGGGTGTGCACCATGTATTTTGTCGCTTTCAAGCTCTCTAAATTTTGTTCCACAATTCGTGTTACACAATTGTGTTTCCAGAAGTGGAACTGCACTTTGTCAGATACTGGTGTAGTATCAAGCTGCTTGGTGAAGAAATAGCTAACCTACCAGACTACGGCCGAAGGAAATGCTTTCCGCGCTCTAAGGCCATTTTGGTTATTTACCCTACCTCCTTCCCCATTCTTCACTTTCCATTCAACATCTTCTAAACTTTAAATTACAATTGCTTCTGGTTCTGAACTGTCATACCGTGACAGATTGACCTCAATACTATCTCACCGACTTACCTTAATCCTCAGCCTTAAAATACCTTAATCCTCAGCTACCGTGTCTCCTTTTAATACTGCCACCTCAAATAGTTTTCAAAGTTGTATGTATTTATTATTTATTTATTTATTTTTCATTTTTTTAACTCTCAACGTCAACACTTAATCCTGAGAGCGGAAATAAATCCTCGAAATATTATCCATACTTAGGATATGGAGGTCTACTCGACGGTGCCTCGTTAAAGTACCTTGTCAATAGCAATGTCAAGCTGCTTTGTGAACAAGAGATGTGTTCAATTACAATTGGTTTTAACCTTCATTTAAAGGCTAGACTTTGCGATAAGTAGTGAATCATTATACAGATTTTTATCATTCTCTCTGGCCAGTAATATACAGATTGACATTTGAAACAAAACATTGGGAAAGTTTCAACATTATTGAATGAAAACCTGAAACGAATGGATCAGATATTATAATTATTCATTCAATTTTTAGAATTATATCTTGGAGTACGTTTTTTTTTCCTTTTCTCTTTTCCTCTTGGCACGTGACATGGCGGGACATATCTCAAGAAATTTTTCAAAACATTAATATTTTTTCAAGCGAACTGTTTACGTTACACGTATGCTTATACATTGAAAGAAAAAAAATACGATTTTAGGGTTTGGTATGGTTTGGAGCTCCACAGTCAATTTTTGCTACACGAGGGCTAATTGGAACAGGACCTACTGCTTAAAGCCGAATCCGCCTACGAACGTCCATGCTAGGATTCGGACCAACAGACAATGGTGTCGAATGCTTGTGTCCTAGTCATTCGGCCATCGTCCGGTTCAGTTTTAGGGGAAATAATGTTTTTAGCCTAAAGGCAATTTTTTTCTTTGCCATTTTATTGTCACTGTGTTAAAATATTTATATTTGTCATCACTGTGTAAATGCAGCAGGTTAGGACAACATCGAAGATAAAATTGGCCATAATTTGAACTTTCTGCCTGTTCAGACAACTATACCCACGCCAGAGAATATTGGATAACAATCCAATAGAATGCACAGGACTTGTCACCTTGTAAGTACAAAAGAAACAATCACACAGAACACTTCACTCCCATCTCTGCCTGAAGTTGGTAACTACAGGTTTCTAAAAGTACAGAAGCTTCCTTACATGGAACAGGGATAAATTGTGAAAGTGATATCACCACTGAAATACAAATAAGAATTTTGACCACCTATTGATGTTTTAGAAGCCTTCGAACTTCCATAGATCAAGCCTTGTTAGATGAAAAACCAAAATCTTCCTTTACAAAACTGCAATACAATTACTTCTGACATAAGCACCAGAAATTAAGACCTTCACCAAAAAGAATTAAATATAATTGGCTGTATTTTAAAACGTCCATGGTGAGAAGGAAAAGTTGCTTCATCATACATTTGCCTGCTTCTTTGTAAAAGAAATCCCTACATGTTCAAACAATATAATATGCAATATACATGTAATGATAACATTAAAAGGTTAAATAATTTGACTTAATTTTTTATGACATTATTTTCTTAAATTGGAATTTGAATAGTGAAAAAAATTATAAAGTTTCTTGAGTTCTGTTTGACATTACGTCATTAAACTTGAAGATACATATAAAATAATTTTCCCAATTTTACAATTAAATCTTAATTAACAAAGAACTAAAGATTTTGTTTATATATATATATATATATATATATATATATATATATATATATATATATATATATATATATATATATATATAATTTGTCATTCGTGTATAATTTGTCATTCGTGTGCTTAGCTAGGCAAATCGTCAACGCACCCTGATACTTAAGATACGCTGAAATTTGTGAGGAGCTAGGACTCCCTACTATTCAACATTTCCTTCAAAATCACGCAATTAACTTTCATAATTCATCTGATGGTGATATACTCTTGAGTCTAGTCGGTTATCACGATGCTGGGCCTATTAGCAGGATAATGCCTAGAGCTATTCTCTTCTCATAACTTAGTGTTGCCCTAGCTTTATTATAGAAATTTTAAAAATAAATAAATAAACAATATAAAATAAAAATTAATACTTGGCTTGCCAAGGGGAAAAAATTAAATATAAAATTAATAATAATTCATGTCTTTTCTATCATCAAATTTCTTCCTCTCTTATTTTTCCGTACAGCATCAGCAATGGTCGTTCATAGGCGGCAGCACTGACCTAGTAATTTTCTTATTTTTGTAACGGTTTGTGGCAGCATCTATTTTTAAATCAGAAATCTATTGCACGTGTAGTGAGCAGAGGGTCTAAAACGGCTTCTGCTCAATTATTCTGTTTTTGATGTATTCTCTAAAGGGATGATGTCTGGGATGATGTTTAGGATGATGTCTGGGGAAAGAAAGATATTCTTCGTCATTGGTCTGTAAGTCAAATCATAATTCATATTCTTTGTGCTTATTGGGTTTTTCTTTTCCCCAGCGTTGATCCATCCTATATATTCAATTAAATCCTGAAATTGTATTCTATTAATCGGGCAATAATATTCTATTAATCGCAAAAATGTATTCTTTTAATTGTGCAAACGTATTCCATTAATTATGCTTATGTAATTACTTTGTTTAAATTCTAAATAAATCTTAAAAAACCTTACAGTCCCCTAAATACATAAATCTGACACTTATTTCTAACTGAAGCTCTCTCTAACGGCTACTAAAATGCAGCGTTCATCTTCTCGGAGGAAAACTCCAACCTTAAGTCTTTGAACTCTCGCATCCAAACCTCTATACTTTTCGACTTTTCTGTCCAATCAGTTTCTCTCATTTCGCTAATATGCTGCATGTCTGTATATTCAGACAAACAGCCAGGGGAACGCAGTTACCCTCCAACTCCCTGCTGGTCTTGTTTGTCATGTGAACAATGCGCTGATGGCGTGGTCAATGAAAAGAAGTTAAATCAACTTTCCTGTTGGTGAGTGAAGGGGAAATTTCTATTAATTTCCATAATTCAATTGACTGCGTATTACTTAACGAACTTGCAGACTATGATCACGCTGACCCCGCCCACAGGAAAAGGCCACGAGCCAGATTTTGTCTTCTTAATTTTATTTTATTTCTTTAAAACAAATAATAATAATAATAATAAATAATAATACTTGGCTTGCCAAGGAAAAAACAATTTAAAAAATTCAAAACTGTAAATAAACAATTATGTGTTCTTTTCTTTAAACATCTCTCAAAAGTTTCTTCCACTATAGCATTATTACCTAACGTTCTCTTAATCGAGGAGACGATCCTCTCGGGGTGAAGCGTCCAGCTATAGTGAATAGATCTCATGGATGAACCTTGAAATCTAGACTCAATACTAACCAATCACTTTACTCCGTTTCTCTCTTCTTCGTCAATTGGTTCCGCGCTCACACAGTCAGCCAAAACTATGTTAGAAGGCGTGACCCAGGAAACACAGTTAATCTTCACCTTCTGTTTGTCTGTTGATTGGTTTGGTTTGGAGCACTACGATCAACTTTTTACTGCACGGGGGCTAATTAGACCGGGACCTACAGTTTAAAGCCGTTCCCGAACGGCTACAACCATCCAAGCCAATAGTGGGATTCAAACCCACAGGATTTGAACCGAATGCCAGTGTCCTGGCCATTCGGCCATCTCCTGGTCCTGTTGATCTGTTGAAGTGAAGAGGTTTGATTTGAAAATAGTAGCCATACGGTCGCTCAGTGCTGCCAAACTTCAAGATCACGTGCATACCGGATCTCTCGAGACCATTAGTATTTTATCAATAAAATTAGTTTTTTTCTAACTTTCAGGTCGAAATTATACATCAATATTTCACCAAAGCGGATTTCTTGGTTTTTGAGCATTGTATAAATCAATGGTTCTTAACCGGTGGTCCGGAAGAACCCAAGAAGTGGTCCGTGAATTCAGAAGTGTTAAAAAAATGGTTTCATAGTTTCAAAACAAACACGAATTTAATCTATATATATATATATATATATATATATATATATATATATATATATATAAATGGATGCACGTGTGTCTGTGTGTATGTTCCAGCATCACTCTGGAACGCCTGGAGCAATTTCAGCCAAACTTGGTACACATAGCACAATCTAGAAAGAAATACTGGGGGGATAAGATACCCCTAGCACCCCTAGGGGGGCAGGGGTTACGTGTAAAAATAATCGAAAACGACTGATATTAGTGTTGAATCTATAGCTTTCGGGGTAGCTGACATTAATAGTGACACTTCCGCTGACATTTAAGTGCAATTTCAGCGTTCCATCAGTATTTGGGGGGAGGGGGACGAAGGGGTGCATATAAAATGTCCAAAATACCGAGAGTAGTATCGAAACCATAGTTTTCGGGGTCGCTGAGATGAATAGTGACGTTTCCGATGCCGTTTAAGTGCAAGTTCAGCCCCCCCCTATCAGCATTGGGGGGGGGAGGGGGAAAGAAAGGGTGATAGTAAAATGTCCAAAATGATTGAGAGTAGGGTCGGATCCATAGTTTTTCTGTCGCTGAGATGATTAGGATCCTCCCGATGCCGTTTAAGTGAGAGTATAGCCTCCCATCATCATTGATGGGGGAGAAGGGGTAAAAAAGTCCAAATGACCGAGATTAGTGTCGAATCCATAGTTTTCGGAGTCATTGAGGGGAATATAGGAAACTAAAAATATTGTTTATAGTGAAGTTTTCAGTTAAATTAATAATAGAGTGAATTTGTAATTTTTTTTTATCATTTGCTTACTGTACTTAGTTTGAAATATCTAAAATTTAAATTACTTAGATTTTACACTATAGGTAGAATCTATTCCTTTTCCTGTGTATTAAAAAAATTGGGATAAATAAATATCCGGGCAGCGCCGGGCAAATAGCTAGTTATTTTATAAATTAGGAATTGAAAAAAAAAGGGGTTTTGTTCACATTTTGTTAAGATTTTGAAATTTCCTGCACTTTTTTTAATTTCCTGACTTTTCGAGTACGAAAAATATGCCTGATCTGCTTAGAAATTCTTAATTACTTTCTGTGACGACGAGTCGTAGCGTCGCAGCAATTTTATATCCAGTAAAAAAAAAGTGTAAGCTTATCATTTATTTTTAAATTTTCATAGGGTTTTATATTTACTATTAAGTTTACTTTTACGTTAACTTTGTTATTTCTGTTAAGTTTATTTGTAACTTCTTGTTAAAGTTGTTTATGATATATAGTTTATTTATCCACAAAATTAAACCCCCTTTTGCCTCTAAAACCATGCCCTGGGAAATGATCCCTGACAAATTTTTGCTTTGACAAGTGGTACCTCATCAACAGAAGGTTAAGAACCACTGATATAGATTAACTAACATCACTCCCTAAGTGGGGCCAACACAAAAACGTCCATGTTTTAGTCATCATTCGAACCAGAGACAACTTCGAATTCAAAGGAGTAATTGTTTTTTTTATGTTATGAAGGAAGATTTCTTAATTAATGAATTAATGAATTATTAATGTTACCATAAAGTATATCAATATCTTCCGTATAAACAAAAATATCCTCTTTTGGTATAGCGTTACTAGATTGTCAATATTACATTGGAATTGCGTTGTGTCCTTTCATGATTGAAAACAACTCTGGTTTGAAATGTCAGATTCATTTATTGATTATTAAACACATATAATTATACAACATATACCTCATTGAAATAGTGTACCTGGCGTTATTAAAATCCGCATACACAATTAGTTCATTATCAGTAACCCAGATTTGGCTTAGATTCACAATTAAATATTGATACGTTCTTCATCACAACAATCCCTAATTCAAATCAACCACATGAACTTAATCAATAAATATCATTAATTCTTATCATCGTTATTATAGATATATACTCAACAATTCATATAAATCTATACACTACTCACTTTAGTTTACACTATATAAAACATCTCATTTACAAAATATCACATATTATTCTTTTAACTGTTATCTTGACATTACCTCACTATCGCGCTCATCTATGTTTTCACGTTATATGAACGGCTACGCGTATGAGAAGCAATGACGGAAAATATGACGAGGAAACAAAAGGACGGTAACTTTATAAATGATTATTAGATTACCTTTATGGGCACCGGGCACTTAGTTATGATGGCCTTCGTTTCACACTCACAGCACTGGAACTGGGGCACATTCATCGTAGGGTACAGGACTCATTCAGTCGCTGTAGGTACCCGGCACTGGAAACTGGGGCACATTCATCATAGGGTACAGAGCTCCTTCAATCGTTGTAGGCACTCGATAGTGGAAACTGGGGCACACTCTTCCTCGGGCTCTTTTGGAATAGACCACGGCTTACACAACTATCATCGGGCGTCCTTCGTACATACTAGGTAGGTTGATACCACTTCTGTCTCTAACTCCTAACTACTCTCTTTTTTTGCCACTTCAATATTTTTTCATATTATTTTTCTCTTATTAATTCTGGCCACGCCTCTTCCAATTCCATTGGCCATATTATTCCCTTGTCATCGCAATTCGTCCGACGCTGTCTCTTCTCTATCCCCCTTTCACCAATGTGCATCGAGGGCGGGAATTATAAAATTTTCCCCCTTCCTTAACTTTTCCCATGCTCATATCAACACCGAGTATTGTGGTCCGTTTTATGGCTATCATAAATTTATGTCTTCCCCCTCTCTTTTCTTCTTTCGTTGCAACTCATTCTGAAGAACTTTTATCTTATATTTTTATTTCTTCCATCGGGCCCAATCTTCTATCTGTAGTAGTTTCGGTTTATTGTTGGCTTTTCTCCCCTTCTCTTTTATTGCCAGTCTGTTGCTTCATTGCCGCGTTTCTTTCTTACTATATTGTGCAATTATTTTACTTCGTACCGTAATTTTCAACTCTCCTGCCCTTGGCCTTGACTCTATTGACATATCCCTATGACACCGGGGATGATTTTGACTTATAATCCACTATACGATGTGGATGGCTGTTTAAAAAAAGAGGGCTTTTACTAAGAAACGTTAACTTTAAAAAATAATCGAATTATGTTCACTGACTTATCACTTTCCATTTTTAAGTTTGCTGAACTGAAAAAGGAACCTCAATTACCTCTCTATGCGCCCAATAAAATTCCTTATAACATTGTATGTAAGATTATAAAGCAGAACATAAAGGTTTTTTTTAATCTCTGACCTCCGAAACCGTATACACAATAGAGTCTGGAGCAAGACCCTGAATGTCTCTCCCCATGGCCCACGTAAATTTGCAGTTGTAGCTTTCAGGATTGCAAAGGAAGACCATCTCTTACCTGCGTATTTTAACAGAATGAGAATTTTTTTAGCCCCATATGACCTCTTTGACATTTCAACTACATGGACGGTAAGTACATCATGTCCTGGTCTGCCTTAACTGGGCATTCTCTGTACAGTCGTTATTGGGAGGACAGCGATCGAGTATTTTATCTTAATTTTTTTTCTTGTTTATGTATTTTCCAATTTGTTCTCCTTTTCTGTTTTGTATTTTTCCTTTTCTCTGTTTTCCTAAGGACTTTGTCCACAGATGTTTGCATTGGAAATTGAAGAAAAAAAGTTTGTTGAACAAAAACACTTTTTTTTTTGCCTTTCTCAAAGCTAGGAGTGCGAAGTACACATAAAATTGATCCGTTCATTATCGAATATACGGAGAAGAAAAATACAGGAAGTAAAATTTATATAAATGAATGAAAACCTGTATGAATATATATTTATCTTTGAAAAATGCTATGGCAGTATATTTCGGAAAAATAGGAAATATTTTCATCAAAAGAGGTAGAATCTTTTCTTTCATAAGAGAAGAAAGCCCCAAAAGTGTGGAATCCACGGCGGAGAATTCCCCATTGCCTCATTGGTAAAACAATGGCTGAAAACCTTTTATCCGTTTTCTTCTAAGGATATAAGCGATGCCCACACACATAGATCAACAGATAGTCTCTTTCAAGATTTCAAAAGCTTAGTCATTCATTTTTCGAGACTGTTGAAATATCCGTATTTACCCAAGAAAGCCTTTTTATATACATTTTCGGGAAAAACTATATGAATGAAATATAAAATGTTAAGATTCAATAGACTTTTCTTTTCGATTAATTTTATAAGTATATTGGCTTTAAACAAATCTGGTAATTATTTGATATCTCTCTTCTTTTCAGGATAGAAGGATATATATATATATATATATATATATATATATATATATATATATATATATATATATATATATATATATATATATATATATATATATATATATGACAGGCGCGTGGGTTGCCTGTTCTCACATCTTAAAATGCAGTTATCATCCGTCAATATTAGTGGCGAGTGGAAGAATAGTAGAACAGAGAATCAGTGCATAACTTGAACCATTCAGTTTATTCCTTTTCATGCTAACCAACGCTCCAAATCAGAACGTTCAGCTCTAGCCATTTTGAACTTAGAGACGTGACGAACACACGTCCGTCGGCATTGAATTCTACCCCGCGCTCTCCCGGTTTCGAGGTCAAAACAGTGAATCCACTCTCCTGGCACATGCGCAGAGCCCAATTTAGAATTTTCTAGAAGTTTCTTCCCACCAAACCTGTACAGTATCTAAAAATAATCTCTCTGCATGGAGCTTCATCCCACCGCGAATCGAAGGTTAATTATTGAAAACGGGTATTCCCCTGATTTCACCGTAGCGTGTCTTGAAAACTAAGTAAGTAATAATAAGGCCACACTTATATTAATCATCCTATAATAATAAGATCACACCAATTTTTATTCATTTCTATGTATTCTGAAATTTTCATAGTATTTCCCATTGTATAACTATTACCACCATTATCTTCATGGGGCTCCTAGCTGTCACTAAATATGTTACACCACAGATAATCACGCTGACAAACGAAACTAAACTTTCCATTGAGCTGGTGTAAGTGTCGTAATGCGTAGTTAGAGATTAGATCATGGATTGAACTGTTACCATTAACGATTTTCTCTGTTATTTGTAAATATAAAAACATCATCCAGTCTTGTACATTTGCTATACTATGTTAAACTATTAAATAACCATGATTTTATCGCAAGTGGATCAACGAATAATTACCATCAATTGGATTATTTAATTGAGCTTCATGTTGCTCGAGCCTGACTACAAAATTTTACTGGACAAGCTATAGAAAGCGGTAATTGCTTGTTTACCTGTTTTCCGATTATCTTTATAAAGCTCAAAAAAGGCAGATTCCTTATATATATATATATATATATATATATATATATATATATATATATATATATATATATATATATATATATATATATATATATATATATATATATATATAGAGAGAGAGAGAGAGAGAGAGAGAGAAAAGATTTTGGGGGGGGGAGGGCAGAGAGTGTGGGGCAAATATTCTTAAAGGTCCCACGGATCCGTTTTATTCATTTTATTCCACTTTTTTGTTTCTGTTCTCGATAGAATTTTGCTATTTTTTAATGTATTAAAAAACATTTTTCCGTGGTAAATTAAGAAAAAATGCCCTTTTTGAAAGGGATTCAGTTCTCTAAAATGCATTTACAAAATAGTTTTAGCAAGGAAAATTTTTAATTATTATTACTCTACAAACCTTACGATGATTATCAACAAATGAATTTCACAGTCCTCTTGTTTTAAACAGTTGCTAAAATAATACTGATACTGATTATTTATAATTACAGTTTTGAAAAAAAAAATCCATGTCATAAATATTTATGTAACTATATGTTTTAATCATCGGGACTCTCGAAAAATTAATATTTGATGAATGCAACACACAATGTAAAGAGTAATTATTTTGATGGGCCTATTCGGCTTAAAGTAACACACATAACTGGAATATATCCGTAGCAAGAAATTATAGCCCACAAACTCAAGATGTCATAGCTGAAAATAACCTTGATGCTAAAACTTGAGAACAAAAGTGTAGTTAAAACACCCTTCTAACGAAATATATCCTACTCGAAACTTACTCTGCCTAAGGCGACAATGGAAAACTTTTTTATTTATTTATTAACCAATTGTTATGAAATTTTGCATACTTATACAGTGTTATTTAGAGATGGACATTCTAAATTGGAAAAAAAATCAGAATGTAATTAATTAAGATATCAATTCAAATCTGTTTGTTAATTATTCTATTTAAATGCTCCTTGCGCATTAATTTTTGTCTCAGATATCTAATTTTCTTTCTTAAGCTACCATTATATAGTCTATATATATAAAACGCGTACGTATGCTGCACAAAAATCGGCGATATTTCTACACTCCGAATAGCAACGATTGCAACTACCAGATGTAAACATTAGCGGCCAACCGCGTGTGTGTAGAGGTTCGACGATAGCACTTAATTTGGTGCAATTTAATTGCTGTATTTTACACGTGAATAATTTTAATTTATTCACGAGATAATTTATTCTTTTGTACCATCGGTTTTTCTAAATGTATGTAAGAGGACAAACTTATGACAAAATATGTTTTGATCTATCAAATCCAGTATTTAGTCATATACAGTTGTATGTAGGTTTATCTAGAGTCTGTTCTTTTGATTCTGTCACTGTAGTATCTCCTATTTCTGAAATACTCAACTGTGTATGTCAAGAAGTTTGAGGAATATCATAATAAAATATTAATAATTGCATTATAATATCTTAATAGTAAGTAAGAGTTAATTGTCTACACTTTTTTTAGTAGTACTTGCTGAATTTTTACTTCATTTTATAAGTGAAGAAATTTTCCCAACAATTTTTTATTTGGTATGATGAAGTTTAGATATCTGAATTGTGAATAATAATACATATAGAGAGTGATGTAATCCACACTATATTTTAGTACTTGCTGGATTTTTTAATCCTTTTTTAGTGAAAAAATTTGTCTCTAACAATTTATTATTTGATGCAATGATAAAGTGTAGATATCTTAATTTTGTAAAATATTACATACAGAGAGGAATTTTATTTTTTAAAATCTTTGTTGTTGAGTTTCTCAGTCTTATCTTTAACTCTGTTCTGAAGTAACGGAAATTCATATTTTTTTAATCCCGGTGTTTTAGAATCAGACTTATAGAGAATTTTGCAATGATTATAAATTTTTTGGCTGAAATCGTACTACCACTTAACTACGTATATTTATGATGCCAGGTAATAAAAGCAACCATGCTGGTTGCGCAGCGGCTAGATATAATAAAAGTTAGTAGAAATATTTGATTTACAGTCATATTTATAAACACTGGAAAAGAAATCGATAAAAATAGGTCATTTTATGCAAAATTGTATGAAAAAAAAAATTTTATTGTAAAAATTTTAAGTTGTTTTAAAATAGTATAATGAATTGATGATGACACTTATACAGTGTTGTTTAGAGATAGAAATTATAAAATAAAAAAAGCAGAATGTAATTAATAAAGATATTAATTAAAATCAGTTTGTTAATTACTCTATTTAAAAATTCTCCATGCGCATTAATTTTTGTCTCATATCTAATTTTCTCTCTTATGCTAGCTTTATATGATTATAATAAAAGTTAGTTACAATATTTGATTTACAGTCATATTTATAAAAACTAGAAAAGAAATCGATAAAAATAGGTCATTTTATGCAAAATTTTATCAAAAATTTTTTTTTTATTGTAAAAATTTTTAGTTGTTTTAAAATAGTATAATCAATTGATTACTAAGTTTTATTCTAACATATATAAATAATCCTTTTATGAAATTTTGTGAAAATTCAAGAAATATTATGACGAAAGGAACATTTTGAACTTACCGAAAAGACATGAAAACTTGTTTTGAGAAAATGGCATTTAAAGTTTTGATTTGACTAAAATTTCCATTGTTTGCGATTGAAAAAAATACTTATAACTCGGTTAATAATGATCGGATCAACACACTTTTTTTTAAATTTAAAACTGATGAGTTGCAGAATGATTTTCTGAAAGGAAAAAAATATATTTTTGTCAATCTGATTTCATACATATTTTTGTCAATCTGAAGGTCCATCTTCGCCTTAAAATCTAACGTGAAATTCAAATCTCTCCCAATATACATTATCTTTAATAAATTACTACCTAAATCAGACCAGTGACTTAGCGAACATAACTGGTTCCCGGGGCACGATAACTTTGTGTCGCCTCCAGGAAAAACATATAGTAATATAATATATAGAATTAGTTAAAAAGATAGACCATTTGGCGCCCCTCTGCGAGTGACGCCCGGGGCATGATAGACACCATTGCCCCTCCCTCGCTACGCCACTGAATCATCAGACATGATATCTTCTGGTTAAAATTCCTCGTTGTTTTGCTTCTGCATAAAAGCCGGGGCAGTTGTCTACGACTTTAATTTACCATGATTCTATTCCCGCCATTGCAGATGGCCGGTTGATGGCCGAATGGCTAGGGCGCTGTCTTTCGGTACAAGAGTCTGTGGGTTCAAATCCCACTGTTGGCATGGACGTTTGTAGCCGTTCGGAATCGGCTTTAATCAGTAGATCCCCGTCTAATTAGCACTCGTGTAGCAAAAAATCGACTGTAGTGCTCCAAACTAAACCAGCTCGCCAATTCAGTGTACAGTGTGTGAACTTCTTGGACTAAGAGTTGAATGTATAGATATTGAAGATTATGTGAACATTTGCAGATGGGAGAGTTGTTAGCAAACAAAAAATAATTGTGTGATACCTTTATAAAAGCATGTATGATTTTCTGCTAAATACCATCTCAACTTACGGGATAAAAAAAATTCAAATACCTTTAGGGGATACTTCATAAAACACATTAATTTTCATATTGTTTTCCTTAGCTTTCTATACTTATTTTGTAATGAAACGTTAAAAATGTGTTGATTCGTTAGGGCTTAAACTTAGACAAAAGCAAAAAACTCACTTCTGCTTAAAACGAAATTGGACTAATATATGAAACTGAATTGTAATTAGACTATTTGAGGATATTACTGTTTTAAGCCACTGAAATGTATGTTTTATTTTTAAAATGTAGGTTTTTTTTTGTCTTGTACCTAATATAATTACGCCACAATCATTTTCGTAAAATATTACACATCGTTAAATTTGTGTCTGAGTTTGGTACATTTTCATACTTCGAATGATGGCGTGAAACTAAAGACCATAAAATTCTGATTATCAAAAAATCTTTTTTTTTTCTCCCTTCATGTGTGGACAAAAATGTCCGCTCACCTCAGCTTGGTGTGAAACGTGTGATACAGATATGGTCATCTCAGGGTTTCCATTCATACGAATGAGATTGTGTGAGTTTACATTGAGGCGTAAAATGCCAATTTATTCCGGAAAGTTTTGGTATAACTTTTATGAGATATTCTATGGGGAAAGTTTGTTTTTCATTTATGGGACAAAATATTTATAAAGGGCAATACAACGCAATTGCACGCACAGGAAAAAGAAAATACAAAATATATATACGGAGGCCAAAGACGAGTCCAATTATTTAAGAAATATATATATTTCCTTACGCACAGAATACCAATTGATTCAATTATCTATCGGAACCTTTCAACTTGGTATGCAGTGAATAAAAATGGGAATTTAAAGCGTTTTACTGAGAAACTGGATTTATTTGTTCTTCGTGAATAATATATACTGCTAGGCGTAAACAGACACGCACTATATTTATAGAAAACATTTACAATGTTTTAAAAGAATTGCATTTCTTTAAAAGGGAAATTTTATCAGGCTGTCTGTTCGTATGTTCTAAATTTGATTATCTTCTCGCAAAGTTTCAATGCATTAATGTACCCTAAATATAAAATAGGAATGAATAACGCTAAATGCATAACATGTTTCACAACAGATATTTGAAATTAAAACAAATAAAAATATTTGAATGATAAAGGTTTTTTTAACAGATGGAAGCTGAAATACGCGTCTGGCTGTTAAAGAAATGTTGTGCTATTAGCATTAATATTGGTTCTTGCTAAGGCAGAGATTGTTTCAAATAAAATTTCAAAAGTAGTACCTGAAATAAAGATTTTAATGAAGCAAAAATCTATAGCTCGAACTGATTGTTATGTGTATTTCCTTTACTTTTGTTTATAAGGGTTGTCAAGCTGGGGCTAAGTACCGTTTATGAGCTGTACTGCCTTCAAACCGTTTCGTTTTTATTCTTACAAATATACTTCAATTTACAATAGAGTTAAGAAAATTAGTTTCTCAAATATCCTGAAAGATGCAAATTACTTACATTAGAGGCACCTCCCACGAAAGTGAGTTTTATGCAGTTTTTCATTTAAGAATATCTATATATTTAAGTTGCTAAACCGACTATTTGGTCAGTCCGTGAGAGAAAACTACCGCTTCAATTTACAGCATTTTGGTCTTAAATGAAATATTATATTCTGTAGATTTGTCAAATTTGGTTTTTCTAACCGCAATTTCTATTAATTAGCGGTAATTTACAATTAAAAATTTATTTCTGCGCAGGGTCAGTGGCATGTTTAAATCTGGCTTTTGAAACCCACTGTTTCTGCGTATGCTCAGTGACATGTTTTAATAATAAACACGTTCCTTCCGAGGAGTCTCTCTAGATCTCTTTCTCTCTTTGCCATTTTTATTTTTATGATAATTATGTTTGTGAAATATAAGATTACATCTGATGGAAATTGTTCATGTCGAGCTGTTTAATTAGCGATAATTTACAATTAAAAAATTGCTTTCTGCGCATTATTATTATTTTCAACATTTGGCAATGATGTTTTGAGTATAACTTGTGTATTAGGGCATTTATTTACTATCTAGCCGTCATGTTTTGACGGGTTCCAACTAGTATTTATATTATGTCTGTAAACTTAAGAAAAGGTTCTCTAATCGTTATCTTAATAAGGGAAAACTCTGATAACAAGAGAAATGTGAATTTTGAGTACAATAAAAACTTTAATTTTGATTTTAGTTGATGAGTTTTTTATTACTTTTAATTCCCAAACTTTAACTGTAATTGAGTTTTAAGGGGAAAAATCATTATATTTTGTTGGTTTATCCGGACATTTTACTAACATTCCCTATATAAGAAATGAAAGAACTCATATATTAAAATGGATGTTGACCGTTGATGTAACCACGTAGTAATGCACAAGGAATAGACTCAACAGTGACTGAATTCCGACCAAACAATTTAGTCCCTTTATGTTATTCTTTGGACTTATGAATGACTATGACTTGGACGTAAATTTCACTTCAATGTATAATGACTGAAGAAAGATTACATTGCCACTATTTTTGGCCACGATGCAGTTAGGATTAACACAGGAATTTTTTAATACCCAAGTGATGTGGTATTTAAATTTCACGGCTGTTATAGGTCCTATTTTCTTTTCTTCATTTCAAAAGTGTTTGATCTTTTTGACACCAGTTAAGATACGATTTTATTTAACTTTTTACCTTTATTTCTTTTTCTTGTCTATAAAAACCAGTCAAAAAGCTTGTCACAACGCCTGTATTCCATACGGTATATAACGACAGTTATACACAGTATTACTAAGTCTTTGATTTCATTCGTCTCCTAAATAAATATGCCTGGACTTCCATTCTCATATGCGTTTTAGGCTTGGGCAGGTTTATACAAACAAATTTATCAGGGAACGGGGACTGGGAATTTAATACAAACTGATAAAAACAAAGGGGAATTAGGTTTTTCTATAATTTATAAGTTTTAAAAGCATAAAACTTTCAAGGTTGGGAGAAAATTCATCATTCATCGTAGTTATTAATACATAACGGATATATGATTGACATGAATGTTTTGAAAAATAAGGAAAGGGTACGTGTAAAGATTAAGGAGGTATTTGATACTTGAAAATATTTTCATTTATAAATGTTTAAAAAAGAATTAATAGGCTATTTATAAAACAGTGGAATTTTTGCTGTTGCGGATTTCTTACATTAATTTACTCCCCCAAAGTTACGATTTCTTAATCAACGAAATGTAAGCATGTGATATTTAAAATGAATATTTATAAATACTTACTATAAATACTAAAATTTTATCCTCTATACCTTGGACCCAAGCAAGATATTTCATTCTAGGTTTAATAAAAATCTATAACTTGAGATTTATTCCTTTATATTTTTTAACAAATACTTAAAAGTACTGCAGGACAACTAAATCATAATGCAAAGATTTAATTAATCACTTTAACTTCTTCTTATGTTACCTTTTCTAACTTAACATTTAAAACATTTCCTAGTACCCAATAATCTCTGACTTCCTCCCTAATTGTTGATTCGCCATCATAGCTGAGGTGACGAAACTAGGAAAGTGGTGAATCTGATCACTTTCGCAGTTGATTGAAACAATTCTGTCAATCCAACATCAACTGGGGAGGGGACATCTTTCAACTCTTTATATTCACATTTTAGCTCGTTAGATTGTGATAAAATAGCATGAAACATACCACAGCGAGACGCGTTACTTATACAAACATAGACGTCTGTAATATATACAGCAGCCATGTGACAAGGTTCCGCCCTCATTCATAGGCTCCTCTGCATATCACTGATTATTAGTAAATTGGAGCTCATAAAATTCAATAAGTGTTAAGTGAGGTTATAAACAGTGCAAATGGTGTAGAGTTTTATCCGAACGCAGTTTCTTCGTAAAAATTTTTTTAACTACTTTATATATTTATTTTCTCATTTTATTAGACCATAAATCTTGGAGTAAATAGTTTTCAGGGTGAAAATCAACGCTATAATATCCAACGAAATGCCAAAAAAATCAAAACGTGTACAAACAACAATAATTGCTTAAATGAATCTTGCTTCATGTTTTAACAAACTTATTTTAAAAACTACATTCTATTCATGCACTCAGATATTTTATGTGAGACACAGTACATGCGATTCACGAAACATTACACGTTGTAAATGTGTTTATGCATGTCTTTAGTACGTAATAAAAGGTTTCGAATTTGAAATGCTCGATAATGAAATGCTTCTCTTATTTATCACACTAGATGGCAGCACTAGAAAGCTATCTTTTCGAAGCTAATTTTGAATGAAGAATAAAAGGGAATTTTGATTTTCTTACATTAATTATCAGAATTAATAATACAACATTTTGCACGCTGGTTTTATTGGGTTTTATAATTGGAAAAAATTTGATTTCGAATAAAATTCATCACTGATTTTAAGTGAAAAACATTTTTCCCCTAAAAATTATCATTGATATATTCTGTAATTAAAATCAATTTAAATTTTTAACTGTAATAATAAAGGATTTCATATTTATTTTGAAAAAAATCTCCCTTGTTAAGACAATAATAGGATAATTAAATTAAAATGTTTTTAATTGAGACCTATTAAACTTCTAATGTTCTACTGCTAAAGTTCTTAAAATATTAGGGAAGAATTAGTTCACTCACAAATTATTAAGTTTTTGATGTAACCAAAATAAAAAAAGAACCGTCTTCTTGACTCTACAAAAACTGTGAACTATTCTTTCTTTACTACCGTATTCCGTATCCTATACCAAAAAGGATATGGAAAGCAGAGAGATCAAAATAAATTTTATTTTAAATATTTAGCAGAGTGCAATAAATGATGGAAAATCATTTAAAGATCAAAAATGTACTGAAAGATTTTTAATGCCTAAGTTAGAAATATTGTTTGTTCTCACTGTTTACAATACAGTTTCTAAATTTTAAAAGTAAAAAAAAACTACCTGAAATATAAATTCTGTAAATATAAAAACATTCCCTGGGAAAAATTAATACTAAAGGGTGTTAAAAATATGATCTAACATGTTTTTAGGCATACCGAAAAAAGGGCGTGTAAAAAATTTTATGGTATGTCAAACAGAAAGGGGTTATGGAGTCAAATTCTGAAGATAAATATATGGCGCATGTATTAAAAAAACAAATTTGAAACTGAATCCGTTTCATAACTGTATCAAAATGTAAATTTTTACGTTCTTGAGGGAAGTTTTTTCTAATACTGAAAACGTACATTCCAAATATTTTTAATCAATCTCTTATACTACAATCATTTGATCACAGATGGCAGCACATACTTCCATTAAAAATCGTTGCTCTACGTGACCTTTTACAAACACTTAACGTGTTAAAATCTATTGCTCTAAAATTTTGTGTATGAAAAGAACCTTGCAGCATTGAAACTTCTCACTGCACCAATTTAGATCAGACATCTACATTCTAAAAATTTTATAATTATGCTCCACTATACACTGCTTTGAATGTTCCTTTCTCTCTGTCTGTTACTATATATCCATTTAAATATAAAATACATTTTATGAATGACTTGATTTGGTGAAACAATGGAAAAATCACAAAAAAAAAAATTAGATATAAAAGTACAAATGTACAGTAGACCACGTATTGACAAAATCATTGATTGTCTAAGGGCTAAATATTATTTCAAATATTATTATGTGAAATGCACCACTTTGTTGAATCTAAGATATTACTGGTGAGCTAAATTTTAAGTTTTCAATGGATTTTTTTTTTTTTTTTTTTTTTTTTTTAGTTTTACGTGAAGTTGACATTAACAAACAGGAAAAATATGAAAAGGTTTGACTTTCCAAAGCACTCTCACACTTTAGAAACAAAAATTGAGTCTACAAATGTAATTAAAATAATTAAAATGTTCCTTTTTCAATTAAAATTGCTGAATGACTATTAAAATAATGAAAATATTTTATACCATTGTAAGAATTTTACATGAACTAATTAACTGGAATGTGGACCCGAACATTCTGTAATAAATCGCGAAAGGACGAATCAATCTGAACGAAAAAAAGTACAATGTACTCCTCGGTAGATGGCACATTACATCACACGGTTCTCGGGTAATGCATGGTTTAATTTGTCAGGTTAACACTCAAAACATGGACCGCTGAAATCCCTTTGCCACTTACCAAACGTATCTTATGATTAAAGTGAATGGCGTGCGGTGCTCGATGTCTAGATTTCGCATCAATGGACAAGTTTTCTTTAACAACACCGTGAACACCGATGTGTACCCGGGCATGTTAGAAGAGTTCGTGAATCAACTGGATGATCGTGAGTTAACGGAAGGTTGCCTCCAGCAAGATGGAAAAAAAGTGTCACACATCGGCGAGGAGCATGGTGGAAATTGAGTCCTTCATCGTCAACACGGTAATTTGAAAAGGGCTTTGGCCACCGCGGTCGTCGGATCTGACACAACCAAATTTCTTCCTTAAGGGAAAAGTCTATCAGCTCAAGTCTCGCACTTTGGAAGATTTGAAGGAAAACATCCAATATGAAATTGTTGCTATTCCTCCCAGATATCCTTGCCAATATGTTCAGAAACATTGAGACTCGAGTCAAAATGCGTCTGGCAGAAAACGGAGATCAAGTTCACCATCGCAACCGAGTTTAATGCAATCGATTACACATACGTGAAGGTATGTAGCGCATTTTTGGGGCTCATATTGCTTCATCCTAGGGAGTAATTACTGAATATTCGGGCCTTTTTGAGTGAATAACCTTATAGATTAGTATATAACAGTATGTATAGAATAGTATATAACATATGCATATAATAGCATATTTATATCATAATATATAAAATTATTTATTTTTAAACGAATGCAAATAATGGACTTCGAAGTGTATAAGAAAATTAGAGGTCGAAAAAAATAAAGCCCAATGTAAACGGTAGCTTGTTTTTTTTGTCATGTGACCGGAGATTATCTCCTACCTGTGGTTAAATTCAATTTAGTAACGTTCATTCTTATTTATTGTACGTTACTTTCTATTACTATTCATTCTTTAATTTGCTTTAAACGTTTAACCCCACTTTTGTAGGTTGTGGCTTTAAAAAATTACTTTTTACTGTCTCCTAAAAAAAGTAGCTCCTAAAAAAAGTTTTTCTTAAATGTTCTTCTTTAATTAACTTAGTATTTCTATTTCTGTTATGTGAGTAATGCTATTATAAGATCATTCAATTTAGGTTGGTTAATTGGCTGGGATTTCATGGCGGCAAGTCCAAAATAGGAAATAAAGTGTCAATCACAAGGCTGGAGCCGAAAAAAAGTATAATTTAAAGCTCCAAGCGCGAAAGAATAAAGGAAAATGCAGTTTTAAAGCAATACTTTACAATACTTTAAAAACGTGCAGAGGTGATAAAAAGTGATATAAAAAGGTAATAAAAACAATGACGTGTAAAGGTGGTGAAAAAATTATATATAAAAAGTAATGATATATAAAGGTGATAAAAAAGTGACATATAAATATGATAAAAAGAGTCATTGATAAGAAAAGGGATATATAAATAGATAGAAAGCACTAAAATTTAGCAATAAAACAATAAGGACATGATCAAATCGACCAAAACCGATCGGTTTGTTTCAGAAAAGAAACGATGGCAGCGTGATTTATTGGGGGAGTAACAAAAGATATGAAAACCATAAAACTTAAAACCGAAAGGCTAAAACTAAAGTAAAAAAAGCAAAAACAATCAAACACAAAATCAATGTACAAAACCAGTAGAAAACGAAAAGCAAATAGAGAATGGTGGGGGCAATCAATTTAAGGTATTATTTTCAATTTTTTCCTTTTCTGTTATACGCCTACTATGTATTTTTTTTTTATCAAACTGAAATAATAATCCAACAAATGCTCAAGCACATTGGAAAAATATTAATATTTAAAAATTATAAAGTATCTAATAAAAAATTTCTAACTCCAGATTTAATTAGAAAATATGTTACAAGAATTCAGGTCAACACCCCCCCCCTTTAAAAAAAAATCACATCTTATTTTCCCCATTTTTTGTTTAATTGCATGCAACCGGGGAAATACCTCCCACTTCTTCCTCTACCAGGCTTTTATAGTTCTTGGAAATAGTCCCCAGAGTTGATAAATATCACCTCCATTGCATTCCTCTCTCTCCTGAGCGGTGAACATTGCCCCTTTAACTGTCCAATTCTGAAGCTTGATTTTGTTTTGTGTCGGCAGTCTTATGTATATGAACATCTAACATTTGTTTCTGTTATGTCTCGTTTTGGAATGATGTAATAAACAACGAAACTGAATGACTGATAGTTAAGAGGATTTCCCGAATAATAATACTGTCGTGTCTGCCGCGTCAATCCCTTGTGTTTTGTCCCTGTACTTTCCTCTCAAGAAAGCAGGGGGTAGGGCAATGACCCCGGCTTGATAAGGGATTCGTGTGGTGTTCGGAGACGAGGTCCCGGGCAGAAGTCAGGGGGACGTCGGAGAGACGGCTTGTGCCCACGCGAGAGAAGGCGTGTGGTTTTTTTAGTCTGCGGTTGTTGGCTCTTGAGAGAGCCGGGCAGACGAATACAGTGCGTGGGTGTATTGAGACTCCGAAGACGCACTAGGCCTTTGTTAGGTAACAGTCGTTGGGAGATGACTGAAATAGTTAGATATTTGTATAATACTGTAAAATAAGTTTATAGATAGTTGTGTTTGTGCTTGCGAAATAAATAAAACTTTGAATATTCACTGGTGTGGTACTGAACTTTATGCTGTGAAAATTTACTCGTGTACCATTGAAAACGTCTTGACATGAAACGAACCAAAGTGAACCCGTAGAAGTGAAGAAAGGGTTCGACAAATACCATTTTAGACTTTACTTAAGCGTAGTTGGTAGCGCTTTGGGCTTAGAACTTAGGGTGCTTATTTCAAATCCCAAAGAATATCGTGTTTAGGCCGCGTATGGACACATTAAACCCGTACATCGGAAAGTCCATCTATGAAGTCAGAGAGGGTGGGAGAAGGTACAATCCCCTCATATGTGGCTTCTGGGGGTGATCAGTCAGAATTGAGGTGCAACCATGGGATCGTGTTGCTTCACCTACATTAGGGGCGGCCCGTGGGCACACATGCGCCCGCGAAGGTGTTGGAATGTGCCCGACTTTATTTTGAAATTTCTTTTGCACATTTTATTATTAAATCAAACTTATTATTATTATTTTATTACATAATTGTTATTTGATTTTATAATATTATTAAATCAAAGTAATATTAAAAAATCAAAACGCAGATCTCAACTTACTGATGGATAACTGGACTATTAATTAAGGGCCCGAATAGCATCTCATATTCCCAATTACGAAAAATTAGCTAATTCAGTTCATAGTGAAAAATCTCATTAAATTTTCAATAAAGTATTTATAAGTACTATATCCATCCATACTACTTATTTTTTTATATCTATGTACCTAATTATAAAATAAAATAAGCAAAATTTTTCATATTTTTCTTCTTTTTTCTTATTATTTTTCTAAACATATTCATTCTAATAATATTAGAAGGTTGGTAACGTACTGTTGAATAAAAAAGGTTTCTACTATGTAAATAATGGCCATCGGTGTTAAAAAAACCATTGGTTGCGCCCGCTGTACTCTCTGAAAACTTCGATATGCTCACGAACACGGGAAGTTTGAGAACCTTCACATGCACAGTTCCATATGACATACACAGTTCCCCCCTTGAAAACAACCAACGATTCTCACGGTAAAGTCACCGATAAAGGTACGAATATCTTCACTGACAATTGCCCCGCATTGACAAACAACACTTTCTTTAAATCTGACTACGAATGAGAAGGCTTGATTTATCATAATAACACTCAAAATTAACACAATGTAGCAACGTGGATATAATCCACCCTTTACCCATCTGGCCCTCCATCCTTCTGTAGCAACGCTGATATAATCCACCCCTTACCCACCTGGCCCACCACCCTTCTCGGGAGTGGTAGTTAAATGTGGTTATAATTATTTTTCACTAAGTTTTCAAATTTACTACTGGAAGTGCGGTGTCAAGTGTTCCGGTAACTTCACATGACTCGGTTCTAAATTACGGGACTCAATTAAGGGGGTAGTGCTGGCCGCCTATATTGTGCCCCCTTAAATGAATGGTCACCAGTCTTGTGGTGTGAGTTAGGGAGGCCGTCAACATTCCATGTTGACCACTACTGGTGTGGTGTCTGCCCGGTAATTTCCATTCGGGCGAATCTCTAGCGACAAGTGCCTCCAAATTTGAAAAAAAAAATTTTTTTTTTTCATTAGCAAGGCGGATGATCAAGTTCCGGGATTCATCATCATTAGGGACACCGGAAGTTGTTAAACACTGTGGGAATGTCTCTATTTGAACCTCCTGGAGTTTCTGAAAAGAAATCTAGATGGTTCGAGAAGATTTGAAAGAAATTCAGATAGGCGAGCCCATAACCAGCAAAGAGAGAAAAGGTTTGAGCGACGAGATACTGATATGGCCGCTGCTGCTCGGAGATTGAGCACCGGAGTCCATAACTGGAGGAAGAATCGACAGACCTGCCATTATGCGTGATAGTGCATTATGTTGATTGTCTGGCAGGGCTGATTATATGCTGTACAAAATTGTGTTTTACTTAAACTTGTATATAATTCGAAGTAACAAAACTAATAAACAGCTTAACTCTAATGAACGGCTTTGTCCTCTCTCTAAAAAAATACCTATCTCGAATAGTGAAGTTTAGTTGTGGGGCCACGACATGCCAACTCAAACTTTCTAAGAGCATCAAATGAAAACCGTTACACAAAGACTGATTTTGAGAGGAGGACTTTTAACGTGTAGGTTTACATCGCAAATATCAAACAGCGATTGAAGGTGTTACATATTTTTTAAACGTGTTTAAGAAGAAATGTTATATGTATCGTTTTATAATAAATAATTTTATAAGGAGTTCTCGAATTTCATTTCATTGCACAGTTGAATGAATTCATACATAAAAAAGTAGCTTATATTAATTTCGAGCTTTAAACTGATACATGTATCAAAAACAATATAATTTGTTTTGTTTTTTAATTTCTTTGCATCAAGTTAAGTATCTGTAGCATACTCTACAACACTCTTTTTTCTCTCTAGAAATTGGAAACGGCTCAGTAGAAGAAAAAAAAACACAACTGCGCACAACTTTTTCTACCCAAGACATTCTAGGGTTTTGTCTACTCACTGGACTACGCTGATTGGACCTGGTTCAAGAATGACGCATATATTGACCCTGTAGTGCAACACCTCTTTTAATTGCTAACCAAGCGCGTGTTCTTTAGTATTCTAGCTGATGCACATCGAGTAGATTGACGCTTTTATATCAATGTTAATTTTAATGTTTTTAACATGATTAAAGTGTATAATATAGTGAACAATGTGTTTTAATTTGAGTTATATGCAGTCGAGAATTCAGGTCCACAGGACGTACCTCTCATGGAGTCAGAACACAATCACCAAGCTTAGTCATCTGACGCAACTGCTAAAGGTTGTGTTCTAAAAATAAGTAAACCGGTAGCATAGCAATTCTACATATCATTCGATGAGCTATACTTCAGGCATTGAAGAACTTTATGAATAAAAGTGTCTTGCATTTCCTTTTTATATATTTTTTATGTTTCTCTGCATAACGCTTTTTCAGTAAATAGAGGTTTTAAAGACGTGAAAAATATGCGATCTAACAGTTACTATTTCAGCTACGTATGAAAGCATTTCATATGCTGAAGCATGTTCACTTCAAATTAAGAATTCATTTTTATGGGTAGGGACTGATAACATTATGTTAAGGTGATAAGAGAGTATTATTGTTTTTTAGCTAGTGAGGGGATTGGATAATATATCCAATATATCCTTTCAAGTCAAAAAATACAGGGTCATCGAAAAAGAAGTCCGTGATTTCAACTTGAAATAAAGAACCGTATATTATAATTCATGGTGTTTATTTTTTCAATTAAAGATACAGAAACAAATCAAGTTTTGTACATTACCTTTATAGGTTTCGATATGACCAACCATTGTCTCTCAGCACACATCTAGGCGATAATCGACATCCTTCCAAGTACGCTCGATCATAGCACGAGTCACAGTCGATATTGCACTAATTTTGTCAGATAAATGTCGTATTTCCGTATCTTCTGTGCGTATACAATGTTTTTAAGGTAACCCCATAGAAGAAAGTCTAGAGGGGTCAGATCGGAGCTTCTTGGTGGCCAAAATATTGAACCGTCCCTACCTATCCAACCTCAAAACCCATGTAGGAGGAAGCGCGAAGGCACAGAGTCACTACGTGCTCCCAGCGCAGTCAAAAAATAATCTTCCAGAGTTAACATACCATCTGCTGCTACATAATATCCGATCGGTCGATTGATGTTCCTGGTGTGCACAACTTAAATCACGGATACTTTTTTGGATTACCTTGTACTTAAGCTATTTATTATATACCGAATGACTGATGTACAGTTCTACAGGTGATTCAGTTTGAATTCAAATGCTACTATTTTGGGGTTGCTTTTTTTTCAAATTTTTCAAATTGAACGCTTGCATACATTTCGGTTCAAAAATAGCGCTCAATAGTATGTCCGAAACCGTCAAAATGACGGCAGTCGACTTTCTAGTGTTATACTGTTCCTTTTGTTATTTTTAAGTTAACCGGTCATTGTATTGTATGACGTCATTCCTGATCGGATTAATCGGGATTATTTCCCTTGTTTAAGTCACTCTTTTACATTTGCATTTTTCTATTGAATAAAGTGTGATTAGGGAGAAGGCACCCTGCCTCACGTAAAACAGTCTTGTTATTATTTATACTGTGTGCTGTGTTTGCTGTTCATAGTAAAGCCGTAGGTGGGGTTACTGTTATAAGATGTTCAGTTGTTTTATTTTTACCATGTTTTCATTAACTTGCTTTCTTGTTTGTTTGTGTGTGTGTTTGTCCCTTACAAATCTTGGAATCGATTTTTAACTAACTTTCCGACTAGCTAGACATTTGAAACTTTTAGAATAGATCAGAACACGGTGACAATGCATTATTTTAATACTTTTAGCCATCTTTAAGAAGGATTGAATACATTTTCAGTTAATTTTGTTTTGTAGACTGGTGCAGCCATCTATCGGCCGGGACGGGAATGAAAAGTCAAAAGCAAGTTAATTTCTAATTAATTTCATTTTCTTTCAAGTTGATGGGATAATTCATAAAAAAAATTTAAAAAGTATTTATTAATACATAGAATTGTTAAGTTTATATGATTCAACAGAAAATTTAAAATAAAAACATGGTATATAAAAAGTTATTTTTATCTTGTAATTATTATATTATAATGTTTTATCTTATTATTTTTACAATAAACCTCCGAATACTTTTTAAATTCAGTCCTGCTTAATTATGGTTTTTTAACGGTGAAACATACCGCACTCTCCATTCGGAAGTTATTTCCGAGATAATAAATATATGTGTATTCAACTTTGTTTCATAATAAAAATGTGAAATTATTAATAGTTATTTCCGTGAAATAGAATATCACCTGAAATTTAATCAGACGTTTCACTCTTTTCTCAAAAAATTTTTGCATAAAGATATTTCTCAGATCCTACATACATTTTTGGCATAGAATCCTGCACTAAACAGATGTCATCGAAACTGCATTCCAATATTATGCCTTATTTCAATCGAAATGTATTTCGTATTTTCCTGGATAGCATTTATCATTCTTCTGTCTTTTCTCCTTTTCTTTCTCGTTAATATTTTTCCTTTGATATATGTCTCGAGATTTCTTTTCACTTGCGTACATATGACAACATCAATTTTTCTACCATTTTCTTTGATTTATATTTATTTTATATGAATTTTTTGCACTGAACTTCTCGAAGTGATTTATATTTGTAGACTTTTATTTTAATTTCTCTGCTAAAATCTTATGAAATTTTTCAATAATCTACAATAATCATATTGTATTCTGATCAGTTCCTTTCTTTCTTATTTGAATTCAGAAGATTGGTTCTCAGTCAGTCAATTACTTCCTCGATATTGCACTGTTTCTCGTAAGCGTAAACAATCGAGTCAGCTCTCTGGCAGCCATTATCAAATCACCTGAGGTCTCCCCTCGATTGACCGTCGCCTTCAGCACTTCCTGTGCAAACGCGGCGATGCTGAGACACAAATGTTAACTCAATCTCCTTATTACTTACTGTAAAATACCCAAGAGGACCGTCTTGCGTCTATCTTTTTGATAGTAAAAGGTTACATTAGGAGCGCTAAAGCAATCTCCCGTCTCTAGAGCGCTGAAATATTTGTAAAGCACTTACACGTTTTTGAAACGATAGCGGCCTATCGTGCACTGAACTGTTTGAATCTGATGTTAAGGTATTTTGTTAGTTATGTTTGTCAAAAGTGAATATAATTTTAGAATTTAAAAAAATCCATTAATTGATATTTCTACCCAGTTTAGAGTAACAGACATTGTAATTATCCACTAAAACAGACACAGACACCTAAGTATTTATGATATTTAGTACAAAAATAAAAAGTTAATTCAATTCGCAGTTAAAACTAAGGCAAATACTTGCGTCGAGTTTAAGTAAATATTTACTTTTAAACACCGCGTCTAATGTAAATAATGTATAAAATTTTTATAAAAGTGAAATAAATAAAACATATATTTGAATAATGAAAAATTCATCTCTTAAAGCACGAACATGAAATTTCATATAATGACCTGTACATTTTTAAGATTTTGAGATATCGATTAGCTTGTAGGTCATAACACTTAGAAGGTACTTAATATGCATAATATATTTTTTAGAGCTAGAGCCGATTTTAGTAAAAATTTGCTATATTTCGTCCCAATTTCCTCATTTTTGAAAAAAATTTGCATATTAAATGTCTATTTTTTCATCATTTTCGAGTTTTGATGTTATATTCCTTCGAAAAATAAGGTAGGTATTTTCTCAAGTACAGCTTTTCAAAAAAAGGGCTCCGAACGTAGTCGGATTCCGTAAATGATGAAATCAATTTATAGTCGTCTCGAGGCTAATCCCCTGCTTTATGACTGTTTTTCTCATGAAATCGGAGTCTGAGTGGTTGATTTTGGGAGAGGTTGTCACTTTCTAGTCAAAAATTTCCAAAATCATGCCCATTCACCTCTTGAAAATAAAGGGACGTTGATGAAATTCAAGGCACTAATGAACTTAGCAATTTTATTTAACAGCGTATTACACATTACTACGCCGGACGATGACCGAATGTCTAGGGCGTTGGCATTCGGTACCAGAATCCGTGGGTTCGAATTCCACCCTTGGCATGGACTGTTGTAGCCGTTCTCAATCGGCTTTAAGCACTAGGTCCCGGTCTAACTAGTCATCGTGTAGCAAAATATTGACCGTAGCGCTCCAAACCCAACCACATTACAACGTGAGTCCAGCAAATTAGCTCTGATTTCACGGCGTCATCTATAACCATGAAAAACAATATGCATAAAGGCTTATTACGCAAGTTATACAATACGAGTTATACGATAGAGCAGTCATTACCAACGGGTTAGCCTTGGCACTTTAGGGTGCCGTGAGATTTTTTTTTTATTGGGGGGGGGGATAAACAAAAAGATATTAGTAAGAACAACTTAAAAGAAATATAATTTTTTTTTCCAATTCAGCGGCACATGTCGGATAGACATTCGCCTTTATCCACAGCAGTTTTTTGCTTGCCATTTTATTATGGGAACACCATATATTCGGACCACTATTACCCCCTATAAAGGGACGACACAAACGGGGGTAGTTTAGTGGCGCGACGCTGGGATTCGATCCGAGCACCCTCAGCACCGAAAGCCAGCGCGTTGTACCACAAGGTTACCACAGGTCTAGAAATATAAAGTTGAATAAATTATTCTCCCGCCCGACATATTGTGACACAAATCGATGACACAAATCGTTCCTGAGGAGGAATTAGCTACCCTCACGCCGACAAGTGTTACGTTTGATATTAAACGTTTGCGTTCTAATCAACAGTCCCAAGTTAAAAAAAACCTCTTTTTGGCGTTTTCCTTTGTAGCCCCCTAGTGGAATACTATACTGAATCCCATGGCTATTATTGAAAATGTGTTTATATATATCCTATTCTAGTGTTTGTTATTTATATCTTTTAATAAATAAATAAAATTAGCAATAGAGTAATTATTTATTTGAACTTAAATTTAACATATTCCTGAAATATAGTCCACTATAATTTAAAAATTGAGGTATCTTGCAACTCGCTAAAGTTGCTTGTAAGAGAAACTTTTAGGAACTCCCTCTCGCAAGAACTGTTGGCGAGGAGCTACGGTGGAAAAAAATTGCTGAAGTCCCAGAATGGCCATGGCTGAAAGTAATCGCCTTGTTTCGACTAGTGACGGGCTATGATTGCCTATTGAAACATCTCTGCCCCATGAATATCGTTCCAGAACCCTTTTGCAAGCTTTGTTATCGACGGGAGAATATGGACTATTTACCCATATTCTATCACTTCGGTATTTGACCCAAATTTCTGCTCTGTGAAAAAAATTTCATATTTGGGATACAAGAAGCAGTCCGGTAGGTCCAAATCTGGAGAATACTAAGGATGGGGACATCTTTGTAGTGTAATTCAAGTAATTTTGCATCTGCAATCACAAGCGATAGAGCCGTAGTAGCATTATCATGGTGGAAAATAATGCTTTTCTCTCCTCCAAACGGGGTAATTTGATCTTCATTTCACTATTTAAATGCAGAGTAAAGATGCACAGTGCTCACCGATGATGCATTTGCCCTTTTCTGAGTTGCCAATAAAGATTTTACTAATAGAGTTCCCAGAAAACAGTGGCCATAACATTTCCTGCTGATGGATTGGTGTTAGCTATCTTTCTGCAACACACTTATTTGACGGTTCTTTCGTTTTTGACTGCTAGTGATATATCCATGTATCATTAACTGTTTCGAAAAGATTCATCTAAATTTCTTTGAAGCGACTTCCCATAGTGCTTCGGAGTGTTTCCTCGTTTAAATTTTAAATCGATTTTCATCACACGCAGCATCTTCCTTGCCGGCAACTTTCTGATATGCTAATATTCATGCAAAATATTAAGTACGTTTTATAATGGGTTCACAGAGTAACACGACTTTGAGTCACAGCTAACCTTCGAATTGGTTTACAATATCACATGCATGCTTTTGGAGCATTCTATCTGGTAGCGGGCAAACAAGTGCATTGTGTTCGCGCCATCTCTCGGATTTTTCACGACCCACATGATATTTCCATTTTTTCAGATCTTATATCTAAGGTTGCGTAGTTAGAATTCGATGGAAATAAAACTGTTTTCAATTTTTAAGATTGTAACTAAATGTAATGATTCCACCTTAAAAAGTAATCCTTAAATAGGAAAACTGTTTCATTTTAATGTGTTTAAATATAAATTAACAGGCAAAAGTGGATGCCAATCAGACTATTCTATTAAAGAATAATACGAAAGATTTCTAAATTTATTACTTTGATATTTTAAAAAAAAATATTAAGGATTATTTCGTGA
This sequence comes from Dolomedes plantarius, assembly GCA_907164885.2. NCBI lineage: Eukaryota > Metazoa > Arthropoda > Arachnida > Araneae > Dolomedidae > Dolomedes > Dolomedes plantarius. The sequence goes on from OU015493.1 coordinate 28,291,507, forward strand.
CTGATGTTTCTCATAAAAGATTCGTCTGATATTTGTTAGCGATTTAACTTTTTTGCTATAAGTTCCAATAAACTCATCTCAACGTGATGAATTTTGGAACTTAGTTTTTTATTTGTTTTCCCTTGAAAAGGTTTTTATAATTATTCGGAAGACTTTTTTACTAGTTTCTTCTAGTTTATGGTGTTCTGACATAGCTAATTCAATTCAAGAATAACATTTTCAAAACTTAATCCTCAAAATACATCTCCTATATGCGAAGTCTTCTGGCTGTAAACATATTATTATACAAAATCCATTTTTTCTCCGACACAGGAAAAAATCCTTCATCTCGGACACATTTGTATTTTAAGCACAGAAACGAAAACAAAATGTTGGTTCCAATATACGTAGAGAAATCAATTAACAAAAAAAATTACGAACACGGTTTTTTTCTCCTGAAACATTTGCTTTCTTCCACAAAAATATCAGTTCTATTTTATAGGTGTAATTAGGCAATGCAAATGATTCTATTAATTTACGTTGTGTAACGATAGAACTTTGTAAAAACATATAATGAGTTCTAAAGCATTTGATGACGGAGATTTACGTAGTTTTACCTCATTATCTCGTGGTTAACCTAAGAGGAAAGCTCGTTAAGTTACAGGAATCTAAATGAACGAAAGGGCTATATTTCAACTTTCAACCGTTTCTGAAGTTTTAGCACGAATAAATTTCTAAGAAACGGGTTTCATGTTTATGAGTTTACAATATGAGAGTTATATATGTAAGATATGATCATCTATGTTCTTCCGAAATTAAGAAATTTAAATTTGAACTACAACGAATATCCTCAAATCTCGAAATATGAATTTATATATACACGCACACACACACACACACACACACACACACACACACACACACACACACACACACACACATATATATATATATATATATATATATATATGTTCATGAAATTTTAAAGAAAAGCTGTGGTAAATTATGGTTTATCACTTTTTAAAAAAATTGAATAAAGTTTGGGATTTTAAATTGACCTATTGAGAAAAGATGTTAATTTTGGTTGGATAAAGTGGACACACTTAAGCTACATGAGAAAGTTCTATATTTAAATTGCTAAATGTAGATCATCTTAAGCCTATTTATATATTTTTTAAAAGAGCGGTCGCATTGAATCCCGCGGTTCTTTCGAAAAAATATTATTGAACATTGTATAAAAGACACAGTTTCGATTTTTTGAGCAGCCCAAGCTGGAAAATTTGAATATTTTTTTTATATAAAGCAGACGATATGTTATATACAATGTATATTTTACACTGGGTTTTATTATACAGGGTGTCCACAAAGTATTATCACGGTTTCCTTACCACATAACTTTTGATTTAAGAACATGACGAAAAATATTATTAAATATTCGTAAAGTACAACTCAAAAAGTTTTTTAATAATGCAAACAAAGTTACGTAATTTCCACACGGGCAGCATTTCGCCGCAGGTCACCCATCGGGACGGAACTAGTCACTTTCCAGTCAACACTTTCCCGTCAAGTGTTCTCCGCCAATGTATGCGGCAACCCTAGCGTCTTCGTATTGTGGAAAGCTGAGACATGAGAATTCAAAATGGCGAGTACACAAGAGAAATCTACGAGCGTATTGTGGTTCTTCGAAACAAAATCCGGCACCACTACACAAAGTCGCTTCAGATGTATCGAGGTCATAAGATTTATCGGTCCATTTTTCTTTATCGAGAAAGCAGTAAACTCTGTGAGTTACTTGAACATGCTACAGTTGTATGGGTTCCCCAGTTGCAATATCGTCAGTCACATGTGATATTTCAACAAGATGGTGCACCACCACATTTGGGAATAGTTGTACGTGAGTTCCTGGACATGATATTTCCCAACAGATGGTTTGGACGAGATGGGCCATAGCCTCCGAGATCACCTGATATCATACCGTTAGAGTTTTTCTTGTGGGGATATGTCAATGACATTTGTCTACAAAACCTCTGTGTGCTCACTGTATGAACTCAAGCGAAGAATGCTGCTGTGATACAAAGTGTTACGCAGGAAATGTGTTACGCAAAGTGTTACGCAGGAGGGCACTTGGCGGGAACTTGAGTTCCGTCTCGATATGTTACGTGCCACGAAAGGCTGCCATATGGAAACTATGTAACTTTGTGTTCATAATGCATTAATTGGTTTATTCATAACTTTGTTTGTGTTATTAAAAATCTATTTGAGTTGTACTTTACAAATATGTAATAATATTTTTCGTCACGTTCTTAAGGGGGGGGGGGGTCCAAGACACAATTAATTTTTTTTTATTCTTTGAGTTAAAATTGTGAATTTTTTTGTGATGATTAACTATATAATTTGTAAACAAAATCACATCATAAAACTTCTCATATTTTTTTTTTTAATTTAGAAATTAATTTTTTTTTAAAAGTGGGTAATTTAAAATCGTAATAACTCGAAATATTATTTGCAGAATTTCTAATTTTTTTCCTCTAATTTAACAGAAATATATAAGTTTTAATTCTGATGAAGCATTTTTTAAAATATTAACTTAAAAAAAAATTAAAAATATTTAGATTAAAAAATTAAAAAAAAAGAAATTATGCAACTTATTTTTAAAATAAATCATATTTTCAAAAGTAAATATTTTTTTCAAATTTCCTGAACTAAAATTAAAGTAAAATAATTGAGAAATACATTTTCCAAGTTTGAATCTTTTATCTTTAATGGCTATTGACTTATAACAATTTAAAGACGAGAAATGGTGAAAAAACCTATTATGCAGGAAAACGCATTTAAATGTTTATACGAAGATTGGCTGCTATTAGAATGTTGCAAAAAAAATAATATCTCCTGTTCTAATTAAGATAGAAACATGATTTAAACGTTATTTTAAGTGAAAAAAAATACAAAAATTTTTAATGCATTTTTTTTTCATTTGAAGAATATTTTGTCCTGGACCCTCTTAAATCAAAAGTTATGAGTTAAGGAAACCCCGTCAGTACATAAAGGACTGTCTATGTATTACCATCAAAAATTCTTTAAAATGCGGGAGCCTATTTTTGTATATTAATGTAGACATCTACATTTTAAGCAATAACTAAAATTTGTTATCTTACCAAACACCATTTTATTTAGAAATATAGATTTATGGTAGTCATTAATGAAGGCTGATTGATGAATAGAGGATTAACGTGTTTTTAAATGTTGACGGTTATTGATGTCATATATCTAATCTCCTGCAGTGATTGATGCTGCAATTAATTTAAACTTTTGTGTTATATATCCCAATGTTCAACAAACTTTAAGGAGGTGACCCCCTTGTCGCTATGATAAAACTACTTTCCAGTATTGTTTTAGAAGAATTTTGGATTTGTTTAGGAATTTATTAGACTCAGAAAGTCCTGCAAGTCAAAGAAATGGAATTCCGGTTATTTTGACTAGAAATATAAAAACAGCTGTCAAACAAGAGATGGAAGATATTAATTTAAAGTGTCTAAAACACGAGACTTTAAAGTATATTCCAAATTATGTTAATCCGTGAAATTATTTTGATAATAGTCTTTTTTATACTCTAAATTCTGCTTAAATATTTAAAAATGAATAATAGGAAGACGTAGAAAATAATGCTTCATGAAATACATGTCAAAAAATGAAATATATTTTAGCAAAATAGCAAAGATTACGTTTGTAAACAAGTAGCAAAACTTTCACAAGTAATTAAGATAGCTTTGATAAAAGTGAAACTTTGGTGGCAGTCTTTACTGACATTTTAAGCTGCAAATAACGAAATCTGGAGAAAATAATTACTTCAAATATTGATAAACTATAGAGTTGACAGCAAAATGTTCAATAAGTAAAAAAAAAACTTATTACACAGAGATTTTGTTCTGTAAGATATAGATAAAATGTATCTTAATGTAGACAGACATATTGTGACCTTCAGCTCAGTGGAACGAGAAGCGCAACATTTTTAATGTTGCTATTAACGACTCATCAGTAAAACTGCCTCAGATTAATTAAATACATTGTGCCTTGTATACAGGTGATTTGGTTTTCTGAGCATTGTACGCTAGAAAGTATGTTGCCAAAATGGTGTGCTAACTTAATTCAGCTTTAGATACGCATCATAATAGGATGATTGAAAACTACAATATGGAGGTAAACTTGGAAAAGACATTTCCAGACATTCACTGTGAACCAAACATCTGCAGACAGGAACTTGGATTATAATGGATAGAAAATACTTGAGGTAATTTATTCTGTTAATTTGGGAATAAGTTTTGACAATCGCACTTGGTGGAAACATATAGAAAGAGAAATCAGTAAGATACTACAAAAGCTTCCTATCATTAAAAGACTGGCTGGAGTCCAATGGGGCTGTGAAAAAGAAACTTTAAATAAGACTTACAACTTCTGTGTAAAATCATTGCTCTGATATTACTGCAAACCTTTAATTAATAGCTGCGCCTAAAATAATAAAAAGTTCAAGGTGTTTAAAAATCAAGCATTGAGGCTTGTTTCTGAAGCTGTTAAGACATCTTGTCCATGCAGATTCTCACAGGTAATAAGCCGTTGGCAGAAGAGATCAGACAAGGAACTCTGGATTTATATGAGAAATTAGTAAGTGTCTCCTCGAATGTTTTTTCGAGAATAAGATTTTGGCCACACATGAAGTTTGATAACGCAAGAGGGCTTCTTTTAAAACGTTTTAAAGTTAAAACTGAGTAATTTCCTGGTACTTCTGAAAATTTACCTTTGCTTTATGGCAAATTAGATCTATTGCACCAAATAAAATAGAATTCAACTGTACCCAACTAATGCTGTAGAAAAGGATACCATTCACATAAGATATTCTAACGCCTTTTTGCTGCATATTTGGTCCAAAATCTCTCCAACTGGGAGAGCCGAAGTTCCTTGAAATGCTTTAATCCAAGCCTCAGAAGACACAATGATGGCGAGGTCTATAACATACATTTTTCTGGTATATTCCGCTTTCTTTAAAATATCTTTAAAAAAATTCAGATTTGTTACAAAATGACCTCATTAGTTTTTTGTGATCGTAATCATAACACTTTTCCATAATTCGATGAAAATTTTTAAAATCACTGTCAGCGATGTTTAAATAAAGTTGAGATTAGCTATTCACTCATTTAATCTTATTTGACAGTGATCGATGATTTCTTTCAGGTAACCTCAATATTGTGTTACTAACTGGTTTGAAAATTTTTGAGGAACGTGAATTATTAAACATTTAGTTAATTTTCATGAAATATAGAACTAGCCGAAAGATAATAAAAACTTTAAAAATTCATATATATATATATATATATATATATATATTATTCATTATACATTTAAGAGAGTGATTGTTAAATTACTGTCAAAATTATACTTATTAAAGTCCTTATAGAATTTTGAAATTTGTCGTAGAATTGCATAGAGCAAATATATTGAAATAAAATGAAGTATATGTGTTCACTAGGAAAATGATTGACATTACTTTATGGACTGACTTTATGTCAGCACCTGAGGCGTATTACATCAATATTTGCTGAAGAGGTTACGAAGAGTCATTTATTTTTAAAAAAGGGATTTTAATGTGTGGAAAGTGGACAGTTTATGTGGCATAAAAAAAATCTTTTGTGAAATGTTTTTCTGTTCAGAATAGTAAGTCTTTTCAGTCTTTCTACATAAAAAAGGAAAAGACTAAAATTAAGTTATAATGCAAACTTAACGTCGCCATATTTTAAGGTATCTGACTACATTCGGAGCAGTGATTTTTTTAAACTGTACTTTTAAAAATCTATGTCATATGTCTCGAAGAAATGTAGCTGCAAAATATGAAAATGAGGAAGAAATAGACCGGAACTATGCAAATTTTTAATAATTACAAGATAAAAAGAACTTTTTATATACCATGTTTTAAATTTTCTGTTGAATCATATAAACTTGACAATTCTATGTATTAATAAATACTTTTTAAAATTTTTTTGATGAATTATCCCATCAACTTGGAAGAAAATGAAGTTAATTGGAAGTTAACTTGCGTTTAACCTTTCGTTCCGATCCCATCGATAGATGGCTGCACCAGTGTACAAAACAAAATGAACTGAAAATGAATTCAAATCTGCTTAAAGATGGCTAAGAGTATTAAAATAATGCATTGTCATCATGTTCTGAGCTATTCTAAAAGTTTCAAATGTCTAGCTAGTCGGGAAGTTAGTTAAAAATCGATTGCAAGATTTCGTGTCACTTATCGCATACTGGTTCACAGTAGTGGAAAATTTTCAGCTTACCAAATTCATTTCTTACCTCTCTAAATGTTGTCACAACCTCCTGAAAATTCTCTGATTTCTCCTATCACAGTTGGTCTGTAGTAACCCATAAGAAATATTAATATAGAGACAGAATAAACACTTATACAGATAAAGTAAAATTTGGTGAAATGGTGCTTCATGTCACAATATACTACAGATATCAGTGAAATTAAGATCTCAATGGCAATTTATCGAGCTGTATTATGCAGTTGAGATTGACGTCATGTTGTACTGGGCTAAATGAGTTGACACAGTGAATCTTCTTTCTAGACATCTCACTTATCTCATACTGGTTCATGGTAGTGGAACATTTTAAGCTTACCTAATTCATTGCTTACCTCTTTAAATGTTGTCACAATCTCCTGAAAATTCTCTGATTCCTTCTATGACAGTTGGTCTGTTGTAACCCATAAGAAATATTAATATAGAGACGGAATAAACACTTATACAGATAAATAAAATTTGGTGAAATGGCGCTACACCTCAGTCTGTTAAGAAGAGCAGAGCACCACCTTATGTCCTCCACTTTATAGCGGGGGATATTCTTTAAATAAAATAGAAGACAATACCACCCTAGTGCCTTATATTTCTTTTCGCATAAATAAAAATATCACAAATTCCAGAGCAGTTATTTTTAGCAGTTAAAATTTTTATAACCGTAATCATTTGCGTTAATTGTATTCAGCTGTCAGAAACGGTTAGTTATTGCATGAAAAAAAAATCTTAGAATTCTTTTACTCATTTTAAGTAACCGTACAATATTTCATATACTTATTTCTCTTTTAAGAGTATGCGCTTTATATTGCTGGATAAAGTTCTTTGGGTGTGTCTAGACGTCTGGTAAATTTTCCTCTTCTTTCTATCAATTCTGTAGATTACTAAGCCATCGAATTATTATGCTCTATAAATCTCTAATACTCATTTAAACCAGTCAGATATACAGAAGAGAGAAAATCAAATTTCCAGGCACTTTAAGCTGATCATAGAAATTTAAACATAACGCGTAATTAACTTTCGTCTGAGGACACGAAAATAATCTTTAGTACAAAGAAATCCTTTACGGAGTTCAGATGATCATTATGCTATTTAAAAGTAAAAATATATGGAAAAAGATGATCAGTAAATTAAATAACATACGAGTAAAACATACTTATTTGCTTTATATATATCATAAAACTTGATTTAAAGGAGTTCTCGATCTAGACGAAATATTTAAATTGGTCCTTTGAGGAAGCACTAAAATTTCGATCCTTTTTTTATAATCTAGATAATAAATTATTTTTCCTAAAAAAATTTAACAGAAAAAAAAACTTCCTGTAATTTTTTTTGAAGTTCACATAAATTCTCGTCTTTAAATGTACCATCTAAAGTCAGTCATGCATTGTTTTTAAAAATGCCTGCTTTAAGATATTTTTAAATATTCTTTCAAAAGACTCGTTTTCCCCTAAGAGTTAAAGAATGAAATAAAAACTTTTTAGGAGAAAACTCTTTTTAAAGATTAATTTATCTATAACTGAAGCTTTTTACTTTTATTTTACTTGAATACCTTTTAATAATGTCATACAATACATTTTCTACAGTCTATATGACAAGTTCTCAAAAGTGACTTGACATTTGTTTTAACATGTTTGCGAAATGTTTTGCAATATTTTCTAGATATTTGACTATCTTTTTAGACTCAATAAAATTTAATTAAACTCTTATATCAGTGAAAATATCAAGAACTACTCACATTTTTCTTCAGGCTATATCTATCATGATAAACTTTCTTTTTAAAAGAAATATTGATGATAAAAAACAATTTTTTTTTACTTTGAAGTCCGGAACGTTGAAGGTTTGATAGAAAGATTGATTAAAGTTATTCTTAGTTACTTTTAATTAATAATGGACGAAACTTAGCCTTGTAGTTTTGCATAATTTTTATAGATAAAAAATCTTTCAAAGAATTATTAATTTATTATCAGTTTAGTCCTTTAGGGATGAAGTATATATTTTATCACACCAAATTTCAGAAACTGTCATCTTTGAAAAATTTTAAATAATTATATACGAGAGAAAAACTAGTTCACGTCCTTCGGCTAATCTTTTACAGACAGACTTATAAATGAGAGCTTACCGCTGAAGTCCAATCTCGTGTGGATAATATGGAAATTTATATTTTAAAAGGGTATAGCAAAAACAGCATACAAAATATAAAAAAAATACAAGAAATGAGAATAAAATAATAAATATGCACATCTCAAAAGTTTGAATGACCAATAATAATGGAAGCATTTCAAACTTTTTCATTGATTCTGTTAATTTAAATATTTATTAATCGGAAAGTTGTTGGAGTGGGAATTTATGAAATTTATATGGAAATTTAAATTATATATATATACCGGGTGGCCGAAATTAAAATACCCCTACTCCGACTTCCCTGTATATCGAACTGCTCAGTGTAATGCAGTGATTCTCAACCACTGTACCGCGGCACTTTTGTGTGCCGCGAGATTTTTGTTTGCCACCACAGTGAATACCCATACACAAGCGACGGCAGACAAGTAGTTCAATCAGTTCTACCTTCCTAGCGGGGACTGGATTAACCAATGCGCATGACTATAACAATTCTGGACTGGTAACTGGACTATTAGAGTTCTGGACTTTTAATTCTGGATCACAAAATGAGAGTAGCATTAACATTTTTAAGCCCAAATATAAATGAAGTTATCAAAAAACAACAAGCTCAAATTTGGCATTAAATGTAATTTGTAGATAAATGAAAATTTTGTTTTCTTTGTAATGCAATTTCAGTTTATATTGCAATGAAAATTATTTCATATGCTATTTTTACAAAATATATTACAGGTGCATCAATCAATTATGCGAGTAAAATTCTTTTAAATTTATCTTATTGTTAGTGTGCCGCGAAATTTTAAAATTATTAAAAGTGTACCGTGACGAAAGACAGGTTGAGATTCACTGGTGTAATGACTTCAAATTTTGTACACATACTAACCAAGACATGAGAAACGGATTACGAGAAAGAAAAATTAGTCCCAGAAAGCATCGATAGATGCCGCTGTACAACTGGACATAGGCAAAATCAACACATTTTAAGCACATTTTATTGGAACGTACCAAACATTCATGTGGCAAGTACCTTATCGACGCAATCGAAGGAAAGCTGCCCAATATGGTTTCCTTCTTGAAGATGTAAAATCTGTAGTCTGTGGACAGCTTGTTTAACTGCGGATCGTAACTAGTCGACTGAAATGCTTCTCGCATGCAGAGTGATACCTTCTTTCAAGTCTACCAAGGTTACCAGACGTCTTCGATAAATTACATTTTTTTTAAGTGTCCGAACATCGAAAAATCACACAGTTTAGGATTGTTGTGAAGGATCCACAATTTGGACATTTTGACTCCTTCCAGCATTATAAGCTATTTTGTTTTTCCGTCAACATGTTTACGGGTCATAAAACGGCCATATGGGATGCACCTGCTGTAATTTTCCAAGAAACATCGCACCCCCTGAATTCCTCAGGACGGGTGGAAGAAATTACAGTAAAGACTCAACGGACAACCAATTTTCGCGGAAAGAAAAATACCACGTGGGTCAACCGTGGGAATGTCGTATCATCCTGCCCACGAATAAAGTACACGGAACGGCAATAAATTTACGTGAGAAACCGACCTGGGGAGGGGTCAAAACCAAAAAGGGGGGAAAAATGGACCCCGAGTTTTTTAGAGAAGAAAATCGGAACGGGGGCAGAAGGAGCGAGAGAGATTGGGTGGCGAGCTGTGAAGAGAGTCCGTTGACTGCTGCTCAATGACGAGGAGAGGATAAAGACGCCCCGTGAAAGCGAGATGACCGTTTTCAACCGCCACCGAAGGGCTCCATCATTTTAGCCCGATACCTGCTGCCACCACCGGTAGAAGTACCACTATGACTCCATGCCATGCCCTGCTGCCTAATCAAAGCTCCCCAGATTGGTCATTTCATCCCTTTCAAATAATGCTGGAGTTTTTTTTAGCAATTTTGGTAAATAGAACTTTATTTCGCTCGATCCGTAATGGTTCTGCAGCAGGAAGCGAATATAACATGGCCAAATTCTGATATAAATATGTTTAATCAAGATTTTCATTTATAATATGTAAAACTGACTTTTTTGTATAATATTTTATAATAAATGTTATTATTTTATTTATAAACGTATAGTTACCTTTGGAGTTCACCTCCCGAATTTTACGCAACGCAGTGGGGTATCTCTCGTACCCCTGATATCAAGGATCCTGAGAACGAGATGGCCAGGTTGTCGGAAAAGCACGACTGATTATTATACCATTAGTGAAACGTTACCGAAGAAACTGTTGTACACAATGTGTGGAGACGCTCCATCTTGCGCAAAAGTAATTCAGTCAAGACATTGCTGCTGTTGCAAATGGGGTACAACAAACGTTTCGAACATCCTTTTCTCCCTGTTGGCCATCACGGTGGATGTCGCATGACAGTTGCGAGTAGCCTCTTCGAAAAAGAATTGTCCCAGAATAAATGTGGCTGTGAATCTATATCTCGGCTCTAATTTTCGGTAAGTTGGGTGGAATCTCTTGGAAGGTACGGGGGTTTTCCGTGTCCCAAATGCGACAGTTAGTGTTGTCCACTGTTTCACTAAGGTGAAACTAGGCATCGTTTCTCATTATCGATGATAAGCAACTGTTATGACATTTTACACGGGAAACAATGCACCATTTTCCTCAGTACGTTCCACTTCCGCACTGTGCTACAGGGAACACCCAGTTGCCGTAACACTGCACGCGCACTACTACAGCCAACAGCATTATCCATTGACTGTTCAACAACAGCGGTGGCAACATCATCAAAGACATCTCAACGAACCGGTTTGCGTCCTCGTCGTGGCCGAACACCAAGATGTCCAGTTTTCTCGAATCAAGAGATTATTCTAATGAGACCTTGTGGAAGAAATTATCCTTTGCGTAAATTCTTAATTTCGCGAAACTCTCGAAGTGCAGCTTCAGCATTTCTTTTGTTTTTCATAAAAGAGCATCACAAGCAAATCAATTTCTCGCAGCGTGATAAGAATGACATTCCCCAGTTTTTATCATCATTTAAACCAGAACGTGGCTGCAAACCATTTGTTTATGCAAATTTGTGTGCTTAGAGTTGGAAATTGCTCTTATAATGACAGTTTAAACTTCTTTTTATTCTCACATTTTCCATAGTCGTTTTATAATTTAAAAAGGAAAAATTCCATTGCGCTTATTTTATTTTAAATTACTATTATTATTATTATTATTATTTTGTTTTTTTCCTTTTATATTTTCAATTGTGAAGCGCCACCTATCGGTGTTTATGGAACCAATTTTTTTTCACCGTTTTCCCATGTCTTGAATAATATGTGTACAAAATTTGAAGCCTTTACACCGTGTAGTTCGATATACAGGGACGTTAGAGAAGGGTGTTTTAATTCTGGCCAACCGGTGTATATATATATATATATATATATATATATATATATATATATATATATATATATATATATATATATATATATATATATATATATAAATATATATATATATATATGTATATATATATATATATATATATATATATATATATATATATATATATATATATATATATATATATATATATATATATATATATATATATATATATATATATATATATATATATATATATGTATATTTTCTAAGGTGTATAATTAAGAAAATATAAAATACAGAAGTAAAGGACGAGGCAAAGTCTAATCCAGACCACAGAAACAAACAACCTTAAAGAGAAAGCACAAATTTTGTTCAACATTGAGGCGAAGTTTTCCCATTGATAATTATAAAACAGCTAATAACTTCAATCAGTCTTTCTACCAAAGCAGCTCTTACCAGCAATTTAAAAGAGATTTTTAAACTAAAAATTTATGAAAGTTTAGTTTCAGCTTGGAGTTCCCTCAGATCACATTCTAATTTTTAAAAAAATGTCGATTTATTCGTCGACTGAGTGAAAGTTCATTTTCTCAACTCCCTAATCCTTGGAAATTTAGAAGCATGAACTTCGTAAAAATTCTGAATTTTCCAGTTGCTAAAGTTTCACTTGTAATGTGGAGCTTATATTCAAATATGCTTCACGTTCAATATAAATTCACATTAGTTTCTAGAATTTCTTTTAGATTTTGTTCCAAAAAGTTTAAAAAAATTGGTTTTTTCTTTAGCATTTCTAATGGCATCCATTTTCAATGAAAATAATTACTTGCTCACTTACCCAATCTATGTACAAAAAATTATCTCACTTTTAGCGTAGCAGGAAAACTATCTATTAATTGTTTCTGTTTTAATGGTGATAAGGGAAACGAATGGAATGGATCCAGACACCTGAAAATCCCGCAATAATATTTTTTAAATCTTTATTTCTGTTAAGTGCTGCAATTTAAAACTTTGATGAAGAATTATAAATACATTTTTTTTTCCTTCTAAATCTCAGTTTTAAATATAGAACAAATATGAACTAATGATCAAACTTTAGAGAAAACTTTCAAAATGACTTGGTTGAGATATAGAAAAGCACTGGTAAGAATACCATTAAAAAATTTTTTCTTGAATGAAATTTCCTAAATCTTTCGCAAACATTAATATAAGCTAGAAAGAGATACCAAATCATTCAAAAACAAGATTATTTTTTGTTTCAAGAGGAGGCGTAACCAAAATTTTATTCAGTAATCATAAAACAGTATAGCTATGATATAACAAAAAAAATACAGTGGGTATGTGCTGATATTAGTGTGTCAGAAGTACCACAGAAAGCCAAATTTAGCTATATGCCCTTTCTACTATACACCCAAACTGCGAAGTTATTAAGAACTGAGCCCTATGACATCTGAATATTCCGATGTGACAAACTAGGTCTGATAACCGGAATACTTTTAATACATCATATTCTATATTAACAGTTATCTATTTGCTGGTATTAGATACATCTTAAATAATAAAATTTCTGATATAAAAGGACATAGAATAAATTGATAATAAATGATTTGGACGTAACCAGGAATTTGTCTATTTAAATCCAAAATGTATGTTGCCTACGTCGGACACTTGTTTATTCCGCAAGTTGCAACCTGTAGACTTTGAGATAGAGTCCCGTCTAGTGGGTATGTTTCCTAGTTTCAACTCTCCACAGTGTTCCCGTGCTGTACTACCGGAGCAACACTGGTTCTACCAATGGGAACTCCCATAATAAAGTAGGAAACGAAAGATCGAGGTGTATGTATATCAAGATATGTGAAAGCTGCATGCAAACCTGATTACCTGAATGTTTTGGGAAAATGGCAGATCATCAAATGTATATATTTAAAGGTAAGTTGTAACAGCCAGTCAAACGAATGTTATTTTTTTTCTGTGATACAGGAGGCTTTTCGTTGCCTGTAATAAACGGGATATGAATACGCGAAATCTAAATTGGTAGGACCACACAGCCGGTATTGTGAGCAGAATTTATGACGCCTCATGGCGCCTGTGAGCAGAGCGTCGGCAGTGCACAATTACACGGGCAATTGGGCCATAAAATAAGTAAGAAGACAGCGGCCATAAATCGAAGACCAAAGATGGGGAAGCTGGTGCATGGGGCGTTGAGAAATTTCCCAGACGAGGAGAGGCGCCCAACATAATTAAAAATGCAAATCATAAAACATGAGCCGGCCTGTGAACTAGGTGGCTCAGCCCCCAGCACGTCAAGAGGCGGGGCAGGCGAATAGGAGGCCAAAAGGACAAGAGCCAATCACGGAAAAGAAAAGAAATATACATACATGGTGAGAAGCTTTTTTAAGAGAGAGCCCCATGACTTAAACAAAATGAACAAGAAATAACTGAGCCACCGCTTGGCCAACGAAATTACGAACTACAGAATATCGCATGCGAGAGTGAGCCATACGGAAGGAAGAAAAAGAGACGAAGTTAGCTGCTGCGTGAATTAGAAGCATCCCGAGGCAACGAATTGATGAATCCACGAGAGTACATAAGAAATATAACGCAAATATATATAACTACGGCGTGGCGATGAAAGTATGCTGAAATACCAACGAGTAACCAACGAGTAAATACTACCGGAGCGAGATTTGATACAAGGTGCTATGATGAAGACGTCGATGACCAACATCCAGTGCTGACTGACCCGTGAAACAACATAAGAGAAACATCGCAACCCAGTGTTCGAGATCCGTCCCGAGTTATCATCAATCATTGACTTTTTAGTATCAATACAGAACTCTTTCGACGAACTCAGTGCACAGTGACTTTTAAGCATTACCGAATTTAGGTGTGCTGGTGTTGCAACGTCTGTACGCGACAGTGCCGACAACCAATGTGTGAACAACGAAGTGTAATTGCCTCCATCGATTTGTTCAGACGGACCTAGTGTACCCGGACTATTGAGTATCACCAAACCTTATCTGCGCTAGTGGTGTAGCGAGACTAAGCAACCGCGCCGGCAACCCACGGGTGAGCATTTAATTAATTATATCTATATCACATCCCGTTATTACATATCGCCTCTTAACCCACAAGGGTCGGCTTGCTTTATTTGTGAAGATGAAATGTTTATAAATGTAATTAAATATATCATATTTTATGATTCTGTGTTTAGCACGAAGCTGTATAAGGAATCTGTAAATACATGTGTGTAAATAAAATTGTATATGTGTAACCTGTGTGTAGTTCCTGAGAGTTGTAACCCTTTCATTGGTATGTGTTGAAACAGCTTTGGTTGCGATGCGACATTAGTTAATAGCTATACGTTCACAGTCTGATAACCCCACCTGGGTTATTACATTGCCCACAGATTAAGTTAAAGTGGTTTAATAAGTGCCTTCCTCAGTGTCGTTTTGTATTTTTAACCATCTACGTCAAACATAAACAGAAAGGGCACTATTAGATTAACTTTTAGAGAACATTATGAAGTCAGATAAGTTTTTATGCCTTTAGGTGAGTATGGAATATTTCATCTTTCTCGTATTTAATATATTCATTTATTAGTTACAAGTAGGAAGATGACCGAATTACAGAGCGACGGGTTTTGAAACCAGAGCCTGCGGGTTTGATTCCCGAGAAAGGCACAGGTTATTAAATCATCCGAATCGGCTCGATATGTTAAACAATGTGACTGTTGAATCCATCCTCCTATGCGTGTACCCTAGAATATCAATATATCACTAGAACATTTTAGAAAAAGAACGTTAGAGCTATCTATTGCATCAGAATCGCAGAAAAACTAGTCTTTAATTCTTCTATCGTGAATGAACCATGCTTAAAGCTCAGATGATTACTGGACGTAATACGATTAAAACGTGTCAAATGCTTCAGATAATTGCACCTGTAATTTAAATTAGAATTAAATTTAAATTTGCAATATATTTTTAAAAAAATTATGCAATGCAATATATATATATATATGTGTGTGTGTGTGTGTGTGTTTCTTTATTTACTTTTTCTCCAAATAAAATCACTTAGGATTTTAAAATCTGTTATAATTGTCGTAAGATCACGTTCAGCGCGATCTCTGTTATCAATTTAGATTCCAGTGAATTAGTCATAAATGCGTCTCTGAACCATTCATTATGACTTAAGATTTTTTCTAATGGAATTAAAAAATCACTAACTATAACGCAAAAGAACCTTGAACATTATTTCGATAGCATGGAAAACTTGAAACCTTTCCTTTGCAATAAGGCCGTAATCTTTATTCCAATAATAGGGAAATTCCCGGATCCTTTGTACGTTTTCACATGGACCATGTTTCTACGGTCGTTTTCCCATTAAAATCATTACGGGACGAAATTACGTTGCGATATTCAAGAGAGAATGTAGCTCGGGAAGTTGCTTTGTATGAACTGGAGTATTTATTATCCGTTGTTTTCCACGCCCAACATCCTCATAAAGTTTGATAAAAATAATTTACGGAAACTGGATGTGACTGTAAGAATGTGGTGATATTCGTGCTGTCGATGTTTCACCAAACATCGGTATGAAAGATATGAGACATTTCACTCTGACTAATCTACTTATGTACACAACCAAAGAATTTGAAATTTTTGAAAAATTGGGTGGAAAGCAGCATGGGTTTATCCGATAATTTTTAGGGGAGATTTTAGTTTTCACCTAAAAAGTAAGTAAAATAAAGAGTTTATAGACTTCACAGGACTGATATGGATCACTGCTCAAAATTAATCTATTTCCATCAACAACTCGTGAGAGGGCGCAGTGGCCCAATTGGCAAAGGTAGCTGGCTAGTGATCTG
The DNA here is from genome assembly GCA_907164885.2 of Dolomedes plantarius. NCBI lineage: Eukaryota > Metazoa > Arthropoda > Arachnida > Araneae > Dolomedidae > Dolomedes > Dolomedes plantarius. The sequence goes on from OU015493.1 coordinate 28,308,151, forward strand.
AAAGTCAATGGTTCGATGCTCGACGCTGACAAAATCCACTGCCATGTACACTGATGGCGGCTGGTGCACGTAAATTATGTCGTGGCTTCAATGTCCTCCAAGTTCTCAAAATTGCGTCTGGAGGTGCGAGGTCAAGTGTTCTGGTCTCGTCACTTCGGTTCAAAATTACGGGACTGGTCCTTTGGCCAAGTGGGACTCCGACCTTTGTGGTTCCAGAGAAAACAGGAGCCGCACCTGCATTGCCCATAGACTTGCACCTGTTACAAGTGGCATAAGTAACAACAACAACAACACAGCGCGTGAAAATTAGACTATGAACATGGTTGTTCCTTGACATATGGGAGAGATAGTCTGAATAAATTATATTACTTATTTCAGTTCTTATAACGCTATTTGAAGCATAACAGAAAATTGTTGTAAGCGAACCTTTGAATAAATAATAAATACACGTTTTGATTGTACAACGAGAAATAAAAATATACTGGTCACCGTGTTAGTATCTCAATCTTCCATGAATGGCAATCGAGGTGAAATTGTCAGTCTATAAAGAATGATGATTTTGAGGGGAAAGCCTGTGAAAAAACATCCTCTATGATGCAGATTCTAGCGGCAAGATTAAAGTAACCTGCTTTCTTTTTCCTTTCCTTGTGAGAAATGAAACTTAAGGGCCTTACTAATCATTAAAGGAAATTTAAAGGCTCTTTAGATTACTGTCGAAAAATGCTGTTAATTTTCCCTTATTTAAACATAATTTAAAATAGAAATTTTCAATGAAAGTTTTAATTTCAATTCATAAAAATAAGGGTGTTTTGAGTCTTTTGCTTTGTCCCAGGAATGGCAAAAGTGAATAGTTTTTCTTTTATGCTGATGTGTACGGTATATAAGATATCTATACTTATATTGTCTAACATTGAAGAGACTTGATATTTCTGCGTTTGTAATTGCTGTTTCGGTGCTTTCTAAAGTATTGATATTTTTAAGGGACACACATTTTTAAGGCCTACATTGAAATGGTTGTTTTGTTGCAAAATTTCGAAATTATTTTCATTACTTTATTTCATAGGCCAAACTTTTAGGATTCTAAAACTACTTTTCTTTTATACGTAGGACCATTGGATGAGAACTTATGGCCAATTAAATCAACCGAAAGCCATGTTAAAAGTTCGGAAGTAAAAGTTAAAAATTAGATGCATTTTCTAGAAAACTAAATTTTTAGTTACGGGGTTGTGGCGGCCCAGTGGTACAGCGAGCTCGTTTTCTGTGCTGAGGGTACTCAGATCGAATCGTGGCGTCGCGCCACGTAAAATGCCTCCGTTCGTGTCTTCCCTTCATAGGGGGTAATGCTGTCCGTCTATATGGTGCCCCCACAATAAAATGGGCAGTAAAATGTGCGGCGTAGTATAGGCGAATGTCTGACAAGTGCCTCCGAATTGGAAAAAAAAGTTAGTTTCTTTTGTAAAAGAGAAAGGTAATAATTTAAAAAGATTTCAATATAGTTCAATGAAATTTTGCATAAGTGTTTAACATATTTGTAACAATGTTTTGAAAAGCTAAGCGATATGTGTCAATTTAATCCTTCTATGGGCACCAGTACTTTAAACCTTTCGGCCTCATCGGGAAATATATGTCCCGCAGATATTTCCAAATTGCGCAATCGAATAAGTAAGCGTGAAATTTATTGGATTGCATGTCCCACTATTTTCCGGTGATTACATTCATATGTTAGTGTGACTTTTTTCCTAATATATGGCTCCACGATCCCGCCAGTTGTTTGTTTTTTCTTAACAGTTTCTGAATAGAGTAAAAGTTTGGGCATTCCGGCAGCTATTTTATGCAGAGATACATGAGTGGAGACACGTGTTGTTTTCGTTTTGTGCTGTGTACGTCGGGAACTAGGATCCCGCCAGTTGATTGTTTTTTCTTAACAGTTTCTGAATAGAGTAAAAGTTTGGGCATTCCGGCAGCTATTTTAGGCAGAGATACATGAGTGGAGACATGTGTTGTTTTCGTTTTGTGCTGTGTACGTCTATTTTTGCCAAATCAAGCAGTTTATTTGAAGTAAGTGAATTATTATTGTAGATTTTGAAAAAAAAAATTACGGGACATACATATATGTCCCATGGTCTGTTTTATTGGGGAATTAATGTCCCAGGGGTTATATAAAGATATATACGCCTCATTCCCTAAGCTTGTCATTTCTGTATATTTAGGCATAGGAATATTATGAAGGAAGGGATTGACAAATGGAGAAATAATTAAGGGGATTCACTACCTTAAATCTTTAAAAATTCGATTTTTTGAAAAAAATATATGTTAAAGCCTGATCATTTCTGAACAAAATAAAGCAAACCGCATGAAAATATTCCACTTAGTTCCGGAGATATTGATATTCTAAATATTTAATTACTGATCAAGTATATGGTAAGAAAAATTTTAAACTCATTTTTCTCAAAATGTAATTTTGCATCATTCCGCAACTGATATCTCAAAAACTATCAAACATAATTCCATGAAATTTTTATCACTGCATAATCATGTTATTTTATTGCGTCTGAACTATAATTATTGCAATAACTGCACATTTTGTTATTTTTTCAGGGGTAAATTAATGCAAAAATTTAAGGACATTTTAAGTATATTTTGATCAGTTTAAAAAAAAATTGAAAAAATATTTTAATGTTGAATGTTTTATGTTCAATTGTATTTTAAATTATTTATTTTAAATATTAGGCCGGAATTATACATTTAAGTGTAAAATTAATTTTATAGTTCTCTGCGCAAGCCGGTATACAATAAAAATACTGAGAAAACAAGGTATATCTAAAGCATTTTAAAAAAATTATTTAAAATTATTCTGAGAGTTGAAAAAGTGTTTATTAAAATAAATATATCAATTTATCAAATACAAAAATTTGGAAAAATTGGGAGTAAATTGAAATAGTTACAAAGAGTAAAAAAGTATGAAAATATGCCATTTTTCCTCGACTTAACGGTCGTGAGTTCCCTTAAATTGTTGAATCAACCGGATTCAAGTGATGAATCGGATGATTCAGATGCAGACAGGGAATATGTGCCCAGTTCCTCTGACAGTGATAGTTGTGAAGAATCGTTGGTATGGTAGATTGCAAAAACTGTTTTGCAATGTACCATAATGTCATGTCATATATAGAAATGTCATGGATAATGTTGTATAGGTGTCTTGCAATAAAATTGTTTCAAAAGTATTGTAAAATTAATTTAGAACTAAGGAACTGAACTTTTCACTGTATTTTATATCGTCACCTCAACACCCCTGGGATACATGTGTCCCATCCAAAAAGACCAGTGGGACGCATATGTACCACCTCTACAATTGCTCCTTTAGTTAATTTTTGTTTTTATTTTGGAAGAATATTGCTATTTCTACTTTATTTGACATACTAAAGCCTTAATTTACCTTATTTTTGGAAAAGAAAAAACTGGTTGCGAAAGGGTAAAAAAAATGGTAACTTTTCAAAAAATATCAGTGATTTTTTACTTTTTTTGTACATCTAAATGATTTTTGAAATAATGTAAAACTTTTAGATCAGAACACAGGTAATTGCCCAGTAGTATATGAAGGCCTTATTTGAATAGTGGGCCAACTCCATTCTTGTTCATTTTGAGATACAGAGCCTTAAAGTCCAATGAGTGCTGAGAAATGACTGCTGAAGTCTGATTTGTAATGCCCTCTGTCGGCAGCAGAAATAAGCTGGAGGTGTACCAGTTTAAAAATAAGATAGAAATGACTTGTATGAACATGAAAGTTGGGCTAACTCAATTTTTTTTAAAAGTGGAGTTGAACCACTATTCAAATAAGGCCTTCATATAGTTTAAATGAGATTAAAATATATTGAGTTGAACTGAGTGTAGGGTCTCTGGCGTATGCGCTAAATTGTACTAAAAATTTATAAAAAATTCCCTCTATTTTAAAATGATAGTTGTTTTCATTATAGTATATCACATTTGAACTAAAAATATATGCATTTAATCAGTACTGTATGCTTTTGAAAAAAAGGTGCTCCAAAGGTAGGCAGTCTCCTTAAATCTACCAAAATATTTGTTTACTTTTTGATTTTTTCCCAAAATTTAAAACTGTGACTATAGTCAAAACTATGTCTTCACAAAAAGCAAAAATCGTGTGTACCTTTATGTACTGTGGATTTCTTTGTATAACATTAAAATCATTATGATATATTTCCCCTTTGAGAAATACTGTTGCAGAAGAAATGAATTTTTTAGAACATCTGCGGAGTATTTTTTAGTCTGAGAACAAAAATTTCTGTTCAATCTATTTTTATACACTCTACTGTATATTGTAGGATCATATTAAAAATGATGTTGAGCAGGCAAAGATCTTTACTTTACATATGGTATCAACTGATTAGCACGACACTATAGGGTAAATTAAATGTATCATATTCCGAAAACATTCTTCATGTTTTATCTCGTAGTAAGGAATGTATTGAAATTTTCCGAGAAATTTTTAATGCCATACTTATATCGAACAGAAAATTTAGTGAGGAAATATGATCAGTTATTCTAAATTAAATTAAATTCACTTGAACCCGGACGAATCCTCCCATAATCGGCATATAAACAAATTGGTATGCGAAATGGATTAACCTATCTCCCAAATTTAGATTTCCTGCGTCATTATTACATATAATAATTTATATAGTGTATTTAAAGTTGTCTAACAAATCTTTGGAAGCGTGTATCATTTAACATTGTAAGGTCAATATAGACTATTTAAATCCTTACATATGCACACAAGCGTGTGTCATTTAAATCAGTATTTAATAATGAATTTAACGTAATAACTTTCAAAAAAAAAATTTGGGTGAATATAACTATTTAAAAAAAGAAGTAGGTACGGAAAGTGATCATCAGATAAATAAATAATTGTCATTTATTGCACTTCTTCATTATAATAATTAAAAATACATTTTGTAGCCTAAAGAATTTTTTTTTAAAAATAGGACAGTTTTGAAACAAGCAAGCAGCCTCAAATATATAAATTGAGCATAAAAAGTTTATAATCTTATAATCGCAGAATTTAATTTGAATAAAATTTGGCCGTATTTATTTTTTTTTACTCTACATATACATTGTCAATTCAATTTTAAATATCAATCACTTGAATAAATGTTTAAGTCAAAGGAACAAAATTAATTATTGTATATGGTTTCAATACGTTTAGCATTATATTTATTTAATGAAGTTTTATTCAGTATTAAATTTTGTTATCACTTTTTTCTACAACTTTAAAGTGCAGGGTGTTCGGGCTAAATGTACCCAAAAGTTATGCCTTACTTTTATCGAACTACCCGTTAGAATTTAAGAATATTTATTTAAATAGAAATATCATTGCACCAAGTTTTAATATCAATCATAGATTTCGATCATAGTAACGTAGATTTCGTTGTGTAAGCGTTTTATAGCACATCTAACGTCTAAATAGTAACACAGTTCTCTCCAAGTGTTTCGTAGCATATCTGGCGTTATTAGACTTTTTTGCTTGGAGATTCATTAAATCCGTTTTGTATAAAAAAAAATTGAAACTGTGGTGAATTGAAGAAACGTATTATTCAAGCAATTCGTGCAATAACTCCTGTTATGCTACGAAACTATTAGAGAGCACTGGATTACCATTTAGGCGTTCGTCGTGCTACGATAGGTGCACATATCTTTGATATTATGATTGAAATCTATGTTTAATATTAAATCTTGGTGAGATGCTCTTTCTTTTTAAATATTTTTTTTTAAATCTAATGGGTAGTTCCATAAAAATAAGTGATGACTTTTGGATACTTTTAGCTGGGACACCTTGTATATAAAATATTTAAACAGAAGACTACAATATGTATAAAAAACTATACAAGAATGAGAAAATTTTGACTGTTTAATAGTAACATGTCTTTTTCAGCAGTGTTCACAGTATCACTAAACGAAGGATTGTTTCCGAAATTTGTGATCTTGAAGATAAACTGCCATATACCCCAGTTGAGCTCATATCATCGTTAAAGTCCTACTCCCTGCGATCTCACGTTCCATTCAGCTAGTTTGCCTAAAACATGTCTTTATTTGGTATTAAGCCGATCTGCCAATCTAACATCGTATATCAAACATCTCACGAGTGGCTTCCATCTTTAGGTCGTAATACCATCCGGCTGGAGATAAAGCGAGGATCTCCTTTACTTGTCTTTTTAGATATTTTGGCAAACTTGAATATCTGTCAAAGGGATAACCTTAGCAACTTAATGCTAAAATATGTAAAAACTCATTTCGATATTTTAAATATGCAACAAGTTGTTATCGGTTGAATTCATTATGTTTTCTTTACCTGTCGAAGGTTGCCAACGCGATGCTGTATTGCCTTTTTACTGAAAATTTTGGTGACACTGAGAAGGGCAGAAACGCAAATCTATCCAAGTATTAACTATAGCACATTTGTGCTATATAAACTATTTACAGAAAACTTCGTTCTATATTTTAAAAACGAGCCAATGTGTTTGTTATTAAATTCATTATTCATTCTGTTGTTGTTGCGTCTCATACCCCCTGGCTGGAATTTCCAGACCAAGTCCCTATAGTCTTCGGGCTGAAGTGTGCGGCCCCAGTTCATATAGCACCACTGGGGTCGGAATCTGTCGTAGCTAGCTGCAACCTCAGTTTTGACCTAACACCTACTGGGCGAATCTGGGTTAATCGCACCCTCTCCCACCCTATCTGACCTCATTGAGAGACTTTATGGTCTACCGATTTAACGTGCTCATATCCGGCCGAGGCACGGAGGTATTTTTAATGGCGCTCGTCGGGATTCGATCTGAACACCCTAAGCATAGAAAGCCAGCCGCCTACCAGAATTCCGCATCAAACCATTATTCATCCTTTCCCTGATAAAGGTAGTCAAGACAATGAATGCTACATTACTGGATTTATTGGAAATTTCGGCTTACCTGTAAAAGGCGGACTCGAAAAGCTGTCAAAGTGATGAAAATAACATCTAAGTTCTTGTAATGGTACTGATGAATATTTTAAAAAGTATATGCTATTATTCTGACAATTTGAAGACTTTTTAATTTTGTTTAATTTTTTTTCTGAAGATGATAATCAATCTAAAGCCGTGTAGATTGTAAATTTCCAATAATCTATATGTGTGTTGTTATACTCTATTAATGTTTAATGTGAGAAATATATTTATTTTATTTATGAAAAAAATCAAGCATTTGTTTTGACATTCTACGAGAAGTGTTGTAATAATTACGCTTTTGAATTGTTCGAATTCATTTGTTTTAAATTCAAAGGAATCAATTTGAAAGATATTTATCAAAATCAAGATATATTGCTTGATTCTCAAAATGTCTAGTAAACTCTTATTTGATAACCTTAAATTAATGTTAACAGTAAACAACAACTGACTGACGTCAGTGTTTTCCATCAGAATTAAAAAATCCCCTTTAAGTGATTTTTATGTTAGTTTAAAAGCACATTGAATAGTGATATTTTTTTTCTGAAGAAAGCATATTAATGGCATACATAAAGATATGATGTGACGATTTTTTTTTTGTTTTGCTTTCTGTATAAATATTAATAATTGCCTTACAGTCCGCTTTCCCGCTCATAGCTTCCGATTCCTGGAATGGCTTTATCGCAGTGTTCGCCTCCGTCACCTATCCAGAACATTTGCTTCCGTCTTGGATTGTCCTGGCCATCATTAATTATTCTTAATGGCATCCACTTGGTGGTGGAGATTTTGCAGGACTGTCTGCTAACTTGGCGATGTCAGCACTTCCGATCTTTATGTTCCAGTCACTAGGGGTATGAGTGATGGACAAATATTCTTGGCAAGCTTTGTTTTTGTTGGCGGTTTTCTGGAGGCAAACATTTTCGGGCAAACCTTATATTATAAGGGCTGATCACAGCCGAATCGGGAGTTGTTTTTTGATGCCCACTTTTTTAACAGGCTAAGGCTACGGCCACACGAGCGATTTTTCCCGGTACGGCTTTTCCCCGCGCTTGAAAATCTACACCAGCCGGCCACACGTGCATGGGACATTTTTTTCCCCGCTGGGACTTTTCCCGCATCTTGAAAATCTACACCGGCCACACGTGCGGTTTCTTCATGCGAGGTCAGTCGTTTGTGCTTTGCAGTACAGCATGAATCCAGTTTCAATAAATGAAAATGCTGTTAACGCGTTATGTGCTTTATTAATTGTTCGCCGACAACGTCGTCGACGTCAAAGAAAGTACTGGGTACATCCTCTTATAAGTGAGAGATCAGTAAAGGGAAAATTTACACTTCTACACAGTAAGCTGAAAGGAAACCCACACAAGTTTTTTGAGTATTATAGAATGTCGATATCTTCATTTGAAACTCTATTATCTAAGGTTGAAGTTGCAATTAGAAAAAGTGGTACTGTAATGCGATGTTAGTATTGATATCGATCGTTGCAATCGATGTTAGTATTGATATGGCCGACATCATTATACAAGCATGCTGTGTGCTTCACAATTTCGTAAGACACCGCGATAGTTACAATTTTGAAGACACCCTGTCATGCCCACTAGAAAGTATTCCTGCAATTGGAACAAGAGGAAACAGCATTGGAGTTGAGACCAGAGACAGTTTCAAAAGTTACTTCTGTTCTCCTGCAGGTTCAGTGCCCTGGCAAAATCGTTCTTGCAACATTGCAGAATGGGAACTTTATTGTTACGAGTACACAGTACAAGCTACTAACTAATAACAGCAATAATTTTGTATCACATTCTTTAAAATTGTATACTAGCAAGTTTTGTATAATCCCCTCTTGTTATAACAAGACAGCGGATTATATGCACTTAAAAATGGCAAAATATCCATGCAAATATACACTTAAAAATATAAATATGCACTTCAAATAGAAATAGGTCTAAATATTACTTATTTATCTAAATATTGATCTAAATATTACTTACCTGAACAAAAGAACATATTTAAAATAAGGTTTCTGTTGTTGTTCAGATGTGTAAAGCGGGGATATAACTTTTACATAATATATTTTTTCTGAAGCGAATGCAATTTTTATTTATAATATACTTAATAGAAAGACACATGCAAATCAGAAAATATTGTATGCAATTGTATATAATCCACGGTCTAGTTATAATTATCACCTACTTACAACTTAGGTTATAACTCGTAACTTAAAAAATAAAATTTAATTTGTTTTACTACTTATCAATTTTATTTCTTCCATTTTCGTCCATCTGGTCCCATTTTTCCCCAATAACATTCTTTGTTACGGTCATCCATGTTTCTCTTTTTAGTTCCCAGTTTTTGAAATCCTTTGTCCGTGCATCATAAAAACATGGATATTTTTCTATTTCTAAGATCAAAAGTTCGCTATCCAAGTAATAATCCATGATATTTTAAATATAAAAAATTTAAGTATAAAAAATTACTAGAACACACGAATATAGCAGCAAGAGAAATGGTTATCTTTCTATCTTTACGTAAACGTCTTGAATACTACCAGCGAGTGTTTTCACGCACGTACGTGTGGCCACCGATTTAGCTTGAAATCCAGCTAGAAAAAATAGGTCTGGTTCTATTCTCCAGCGGCCGACCTTGAGAATGCGACAGACAACTCCCCCGCTAAAGGGAAAAACAGCTGTGTTTGGCCACCCCTATGTTACAGAAGCTTATCTATATTTTGGGGCTTGTTTTCCAGCTGTGTTTCTCAGGGAAAAATCGCTCGTGTGGCCGTAGACTAAGGATGTCTGTTCGCAGTATTTGTTTGTTATAATAATATCTTGGAAGCGATGTCAACGTGGTGATTTGTGGCACTGGAGTTCTGATTGCCTTGAAGAGCTGATTTTCCTTCCAGTACGAACAAAAAACAAAGAGGAGAGTAATGTCGCCGTAACAAATATATCATGTCCATATAATTTCACACGGGCAACGCCTAATGGTTAAACAAACCAAACGTTCAACAACTACCGGATGGTACATATAAGAGATTCACAGTCTTTGTTATCTGCCGGGAAACACAAAAAAAGTGTCAGACTGTAATATATGAAATTTTTCTACAGCTCTCAGATGTTTATTATGATCTAATGAATGCAATTCCGTCTTGATGTAAAAAAATTCTTATTTAACTTCAACACTGAAAAATTTACACTTGCAACGTCTGACGTTTATACAATCCAAGCTTCCATAAACGTTCATCAACCACCGGATTGTACATATAAGAGACTCACAGCTTTTGTTCTCTGTTAAAACAAATTATCAAAATTATTCCAGACTGTAATAATTGAAACTTCTCTACAGCTCTCAGATGTTTATTATGATCTAATGAATGCAATTTCCTTTTGGCGTAAAATAAATTCTTATTTAACTTCAACACTGCAAAATTTTACGCTTAAAGAACATTAACTTGATCTCTGACATTTACAAGTACTATTTCAGATTAGGAAAGTAAAAAAAGAAAAGAAAAGAAATGTATGAGCGAAAACTAAAACAAAAGAAAGTTGACAAAATTGCATTTTTAGTCATTCCCATTTCTGATCTCATCTAATGTCTTCAGGGTTGCCAGGCAACGTGCCTTCGTTTTGTAATATATTCCCTTTTCTGTTTCTTGGATTCTGGAAAAATATTGAGCTTCGTAAAGGGATTTTAATTTTTTCCCATTTTTTTCCACTTAATTAGGATGGATACAGAAATTCGGTGAACTTAAATGTAATATCTAAAATTAGATTTGGAAAGACAATGTTTCATGTTACTTCAGAGCATGTAGAGTGGTTGGAAAAAAAATGCAATTTCACGAGTACGTCGTAAATAGTTTAATGAACGAATCTTGAGGATTATAAGGGAAATAAAAACGAGAACAAAACAGACACATTTTAGTAGTAGTTTTGATTAAAATATTTTGTCAGTGTTATTTATAAACTATATATATTTATTTTTCTATATTGATAATATTCATTGCAATAATAATCACAAAAAAATACTGTCAATTTTTTGAGCGAATTCTTTTTATTTAATATTATAGCATTTATGAAATAAAGTACAAAGTGTAATTTATAAACTTCACTGGAAAAGGTTTGGTTTGGATCACTGCGGTCAACTTTTGCTACACACGGGGTAATTAGACCGTGACCTACTGTTTAAAAGCGTTTTCGAACGGTTACAAAAGTCCATGTCAAGAGTAGGATTCGATCCCACAGACTGTTAGAGCCCTAGCCATTCAATATTGAAGTGCGTAATTAATCCTCAACCAAGGAAATTTAAAAGAATTTAGAATTTTGAAAGGGATTTGGTTTTTTTATGTTATATATATATATATATATATATATATATATATATATATGTGTGTGTGTGTGTGATAATAACGGCCCACCATTATATATCTAAAGCGTATTTAAAATTATCCTGTTAATAAAGCACGACCCCTTTTCTAAAATTGCAAACTAAAAGTAAAATAAGATAATTTATATTAGCCCTGCTGATCATGATACAAGCATGTGAAGTAGCTGAACTCAATAACATCCCCAGATATGAGTGTTAGAAGTTATGAGATTCCGAATGTCAGTATAGTGTCAAAATTCTTGAAGAGCCCTCGAACCACTGTGAAGTTATGTCTTCTATAACGTCAAAACCCCCACTTTATAAGAACTTTATGGCCACTTGTCCTGCACTCAGGTCGATAGGTCGCGGTTCTAACAAGCGCGGGATCTAGCAGTAAAGTCCCCGGGCAAAAACTTAAGTGGACACGTGAACTCTATGAATCTAAAGTCGCCCAATTAAAATATTAAGTAATCTAGGCCCTCTGGCGTCAATATCGCAAAGCACTTATTTACTATGTGCGTGAACAGAAGATTTCTGTCTCTTGGTGTCGAACTCTCGTTGCTGTCGGACCTACGGTCCGCTTCTGTCTTGTAATGTAATCCGCGCCCTGTCTGGCCAAGTCATGTGGCCACTGCAGCTAATGCCTTCAAATAAATAAAGCAAGTCTTCGAAGTGGTGTATTCCATCAATGGCTCCATGTGTGCGTGTATCGCCTAACGTTCGTAAATGATTAACTGGATCTACAATTCACCCGACTGCATCACACACACACACACACACACACACATATATATATATATATATATATATATATATATATATATAGTTGTAGGATTTGATTATCGCTCTTAACCACGCCCCTCAGCAGGAGTTCCCGTACTCCGAGAGGTTACTCCAGAGTGTAAAATGTTTGAGGCGAAGAGTGGCAACAGGTGGAACGACAACATATAAGTAAGATGACGGTGGGTGTGTAGCTCAGAGACGAAGTTTGACGTGAAGACGCCATTGACGTTTGGTTGTGCTTTTACTTATTTACGACTTATTGATCGTTCAATAGATCTGTTTTAAAGGGAAGGTGTTTTTATTCATCACGATCGACATCAGAGTCCACAAAGTGGTGTCAGAAGTGGGGTGTTTTATAAGTGAATTTGTGGCATAGAGCTTACTGTGCTTTGGGTTACGACGCTGGGAATAATTTTAAAAAAAAGTGGTGAGTAAAGACTTGTTCTTGTCCTGTTTGCTTGATTTTGTATGTGAAAATGAAGCTTGGTGATATTGAGGATATACGCAATGCACTGAAGATTTGAAAACAAATAAAACTAAACTGTTGCATGGATTTATATTCGACGTTGAGTAAGATAGGAAAAATAGAGAGCGACTTAGGAATTTTTCCGGTTTTGAATTCAAGTTGAATGTTTCTGAATTTAAATCTAAATTAAAGAAAGTTAATGATACATTTTATTTGAATGAACTTATCGTAATTTGTAATATTCTGAATATTCCATCTCATGGTGCTCAAACTGAACTCAGCGAACGTATTTTAAAACTATTGTGTGATGTTACTTATTTCGCTGAAAGCATTCAAAATTCAGAAGAATCCGAATCGGAAAGTGTAATTGAAGAAATACAAGGTGATTATTCAGCGCTGTGTGGAAATACTCATGCCGGTAAATATGTTCATTCTGATAGCGTTTTTAACTCAGATGAATCAGCAAAATTCAAATTTTATGATGATGTTGATAGTCGAAACAATATGAGATTATCAATCAATTTTAGTGATATCGAAAGTGTTGTACCTAAATTCAATGCTGAATCTCATGAAAATATTGTTATTTGGGTAGAAAATTTTGAAAATGTTGCTGAGTTATTTAACGTATCTGACATTCATAAGTTTATTTTTGCCAAAAATTCTCTTGGTGGTAACGCACTTTTGTTTGTCCAGAGTGAACTAGTTAACTCATGAAATAAGTTAAAAGATTTGTTAATTAACGAGTTTTGCACTGCCTGCAGTTCTGCACAACTCCATGAAACATTGGCTAAAAGAAATATGAAAGATAATGAAACAGTCCAGCAATATTTTTTAATTATGAAATCTATTTGTAGTTGCGGTAGTGTTAATGACAAATCCCTAATGCATTACGTAATTAATGTCATTCCTGATACCGTTCAAAATAAAACAATATTATATGGTTGTCACACAATTAACGAATTCAAAGAAAAACTTAAAATTTATTAAACTATAAAGAATGATATTGCAAGAGTTAAATGTAATTTTGATAATACAAAAAGTAAATACAGTTTGGATAAAGTAAAACAGAGATCAGAAAATTTTTTTTGATCGGAAACGCCCTATTAAAAGTTATGACCGTAATGATAAAGTTTGCTATAATTGTGGAAACGAGGGGCACTTGTCTAGATTTTGCATTCACAAAACTATGAGGTGTTTCAGGTGCTAGAAATTCGGACACGTTGCAAAAGACTGTAATTTATCAACATTTGTAACTGCGAGTAGTCTAAAACCCAAAAATCCGATACTTAAAATAATGATAATGAAGAATGAAATTACGGCAATTTTTTATACTGATAGTGATGTAAATTTAATTACTTTAGATTGTTATAAACATATTGGTAGTCCCGAACTTGTGAAAAATATTTTGACGTTAAATGGATTGGGAAATAGTTCAGTATATACTATTGGTTCATTTTCAACAAATGTTGATATTCAAAATAATGAGTATAAGTTAACATTTCATGTAGTCAGAGATCATACTGTTTGCTCTCATCGAGTTTTATTAGGACGAGAAATACTCAAGTTTTCTGAAGTTTTAATGAAAGAAAATGATATACTGGTCGAACCATTAAGTAATAAAAATAATCTTGATGTATTCCCGGTAAAAATTGAATCTAATGCAGACATTCTTGAAATAGGCGATATGCATTTAAAGGATGATATTCAAAGTTTAATCTCTGATTACAAACCTAAAATCATTAAAAAGTGCAGTATCCAAGCTAAGTTCATACTAACAGATGATATTCCAGTTTACCAAACACCACGACGTTTGGCTTTACCTGAAAATAATGAAGTTAAAAGACAAATAAATGAATGGCTTGCAGAGGGCATTATTCAACCAAGTACATCAGAATTCGCTAGTGCCATAGTTCCGGTTAGAAAAAAAGACGGTAGTATAAGGATTTGTGTAGACTACAGAAAACTAAATAGTAAAGTTAAGGATCGATTTCCTATGCCATGCATCGAGGATCAGATTGATAAACTTTTGGGGGCTAAATGTTTCTCAACTATTGATTTAAAAAACGGTTTTTTACACGTGCCTGATCATAGAGATAGTGTAAAATATACAGCTTTTGTGACCCCCAACTGGTCATTATGAATTTCTCAAGATGCCGTTTGGATTTTGTAACTCACCTGTAATTTTTGATCGTTTCATAAATCACATTTTCCAAGACTTAATATCCGATAGTATTGTGTTGATATATATTGATGATTTAATTGTTCCAGTGCAGACATGTTACCAAGGCTTAGAACATTTAAAAATAGTAATCAAACGATGTGAAGAATATGGTTTGAAAATTAATTGGAAAAATGTAAATTTTTAATGCATGCTATCGAATACTTAGGGTATACGATAAAGGATAATACCGTGATGCCATCACCTAATATAACAAAAGCAGTGGTTAATTTCCCACAACCACGTAATGTTAAACACATTAGATCTTTTTTAGGACTGACGGGTTATTTTCGCAAGTTCATTGAGGATTATGCGCTTATAGCAAAACCGCTGAGCGACTTAACAAAAACGAATTGTGACTTTATTTTTGGTCCTGAGCAGTTAACTTCATTTAAGTTGTTAAAACAAAGTTAGCGAAAACTCTTGTTCTTACGTTATACGAGCCATATACCGAAACAGAATTACACACTAAGTCTACCTCTTCAAAAGAAGTCATTTCTAAACTGGAGCTTCAAAAGAAAATTTTTGGGAATCCCCATCGCATTGTATCGGATAAGAGATCATGTTTTACTTCTGACAAATTTCAGTCGTATTGCCAAACCGGAAAAATTCAGCATTTTATAATAACCACGGGTTTGCCTAGAGCAAACGGACAAATTGAGCGTTTGAATAGGACTATCATTCCAGTTTTGACCAGATAATCCTTGTATGATCCAACAAAATGGTACCAACACGTCGATAATTTACAAACTGTTTTGAATTCTACATACCGAAGAAGTATTGGTACAACGCCCTTTGAACTGCTATTTGGAGTGGAAATGCGCAATCCTGAGTTGCTTGAATTAAGACAGCTACTTTATGAAGAATTTTTAGCTCAATTTCAAGAAAATTGAAATAACTTCAGAGAATCTGCAAAGCAGCAAATTTTGAGGGTTCAGGAAGAAAACAAGAAATCCTATAGAAAGCACCGACTTAAGCTTGCTCAGTATGAAGTGGATGAGTACCTTGCCATTAAAAGAACTCAAGCCTGTCCTGGTCGGAAATTGAGAGGTCAATTTTTAGGTCCCTATAGAGTGACAAAGGTGAAGCCCAATAACGCCGACGATGTGCATCCTGTTGGACAACATGAAGGTCCCATAACGACTAGCTCATGTGCTGAATTTTTTAAAACCATGGGCATCCCCTACCCAACCTACTTGATTTCATTTATGTGCACTAACTGTTATTTTTTTTTGTTTCTTTGTATATGATGTCGTCGTCCATTGCCCTGTGACTGTTGCTGCATCTACTTTTGGCCGGCTTGTAGTAAAGCCGCTGCCAGGATAGCCGAGTTGTAGGATTTGATTATCGCTCTTAACCACGCCCCTCAGCAGGAGTTCCCGTACTCCGAGAGGTTACTCCAGAGTGTTAAATGTTTGAGGCGAAGAGTGGCAACAGGTGGAACGACAACATATAAGTAAGATGATGGTGAGTGTGTAGCTCAGAGACGAAGTTTGACGTGAAGACACCATTGACGTTTGGTTGTGCTTTTACTTACTTACGACGTATTGATCTTTCAATCAATCTGTTTTAAAAGGAAGGTGTTTTTATTCATCATGATCGACAGAGCCCCCCCCCCCACACACACACACACATATATATATATATATATATATATATATATATATATATATGAAATGACCCAAATTGGGTCATCTCATGAAGTAACACAATCGAGGCCGGAATAATGCTATTCGAGAATCATAAAGAAGAATTGAAGTTTATTCCATGAGAACAGCGACATGACATCTTATTTGCTTCGAGTCAGTCCAGCGTCTACCTCGTAAGCGCCGAAATACAATTAGCTCAGGGAGGTTGCCAGAATCATATATATATATATATATATATATATATATATATATATATATATATATATATATATATATATATATATGAAATGACCCAAATTGGGTCATCTCATGAAGTAACACAATCGAGGCCGGAATAATGCAATTCGAGAATCATAAAGAAGAATTGAAGTTTATTCCATGAGAACAGCGACATGACATCTTATTTGCTTCGAGTGAGTCCAGCGTCTACCTCGTAAGCGCCGAAATACAATTAGCTCAGGGAGGTTGCCAGAATTGGTGGAGGAAGTTAGTTTGTGGAAATGTGAAACCTTTACGCCAAAGATAAGAAAGAGAGGTTACCAAGACCGAGATAAAGTTCAGAATGGGCGATTATCGGTTGCGAGTAATATTATCACACACACACACACACACACACATATATATATATATATATATATATATATATATATATAGTCTGGATGGATCATACCTTCTCCTACCCTCACTGGCCTTAAATAAGGACTTTCCAGCCTATGTATTTAAGGTGACCATATCTGGCCTACACTCAAAGGTATTTAATGCCGGTTGTCGGGATTCGATCCGAGCACAATCAGCACCGAAAATCGATGCACTACGACTAGGGTACCTCGGATCTTCGTTTCGGGTTCTACACTCAATTATCTGCTACTTTTTAAACCACCCTCACATATTAGTATTGATAGTTATCAATTTCTTTTACAATTTTTATTTTTGTAAAATTATTTGCGTTAAGATTATTGTTAGTTATCGCTGTTTAAGGGGAGCCATCACCTTTACGCAAGTTGAAAAGACAGAATGTTTGCTGTTTGTTCGAACTTCTATAATTTTTTTGTTATTGTCCATTAAATACTGCTCTAAACAATTAGGGGAGCACATGGATTTAAAGAAATTACGCAATTACTTACACCGATAAATAACATAAAATAAATCATGGATAATTTAAAGCCTAGCAAGAAACAGAAGAAGAAAACTTCATATGCAAATCAAAGTTCATGACGTCAAAAACCAGAAATAGAACTTAAGGGCGGAAATCTGGATGTTGCAAAAACGTCTGTTTCACTGCCTTGAAAATGTCTCTTCAACGTGATTTACCGGAATCCATGGCATGGCGTATTATAGGCAGGCTTGAATCCGGGCAAACACAACGTAGTATCGCGGACGCTGTTGTAGTCGCCTGAAGTGTGGTTGCAAGGCTGTGGAATCGATTTCCAGAAACAGGGAATGTTAGACGTCGACCAGGGCAAGGTCGGCCACACGCCACTACAGCAACTAATGACCGGTATATACTGTTAACAGCTCGTCGAAACAGAACAGACAATGCTACTCAGCTGCAAAGACAGTTGCTCTTGGCAACAGGACGAAGGGTGTCCAGCCAAATAGTACGTAATAGGCTTCATCAGGGAGGTATCTAAGCACGTAGGCCAGTGGTCTGCATTCCGTTGACCTCACTCCACCGTGCTGTCCGAAGAAGATGGGATGCTGAACATCGAGATTGGGAGCAACATGATTGAAGCCAAGTGCTGTTTACAGACGAGTACCGATTCAGTCTGGAGTGTGACACCCGACGTGTTTTGGTATGGAGGGAAAGGGGCATTCGAAATAACCCCACATTCGTTCGTGAAAGGTCACAATACAGACGAGCTGGTTTTATGGTATGGGGTGGAATCAGCATAGGTGGACGTACGGACCTGCATATCATTCGGAATGGTACTTTGACGGCCCGAAGGTATGCAGACGACATACTGAGTCCTCGTGTCATACCTTACGCTGCATCTATTGGAGATTCCTTTGTTTTCCAACATGATAATGCCAGACCGCATACAGGTCGTCTTGTTGAGAACATGCTTGAAGCTGAAACAATGCAGCGTATAGAATGGCCAGCGTGCTCTCCTGACCTGAATCAAATCGAGCATGTTTGGGACATGCTCGGACGACGCATTGCTGCGAGACAAAGGCCTCCTTTTCCTCTCCGAGACTTGAAGATTGCACTTCTTGAGGAGTGGAACAGTATTCCCCAAAGTCTTATCGATAACATCATCGGATCCATGGAAAACAGGTATGCAGCAATCTTAGCTGTTTGGTGAAACCTCACGCCATATTAAAGATCTTGCATCATTTCTAAACAAAACTTTTTTTTATCATTTACATGTAACCAAATTGTTGCCCTAAATCCTCTTTTCATGTTTTTTCCATATTTTCAAAGAATTAAAGCTTAATTACTAATGTTTTTATGTCTTTTTTTCTGTATCGCGCATTGATACGCGTGTACTATCCATTTTATGCCAATACGTGGCTGTCTCGCACGGTTTTCTTAACTTCTTTGCTTGGTCCCCTAATTTTTTGAGCAGTGTATAGGAAATTTTCAGTATTACTTCTCTAAACTTTATAGATTATGTTCCCAGAACTAATTTTATTACAAGTAAATAAGAATTTTATTTATGAAGTACGAAGTGTGTGTATTCCCGAAGTGTGTGTATTTTCTGAAAATTTCAAATGTATACTGATAGACCTCGCGCAGACTTACAACAATACAGTTGTTGTATGTCTGCGCGTGTCGTGTTGTAAGTCTGCGCGTGTGTTGTTGTAAGTCTGCGCGTAGTAACACTTAGAACAACTGTGTTTGTAATAATTTAATACATTTAATTAGGTTTCATAATAATTTTTGCATTTTTATGATCTTAAACATTATTTATTTTTCTACTCGTATTTAAGTTTTATTACACCAAAAACTATTTACTCCAGGGCAATCTTATTTTAAAAAAATGAAAAATACCATTAAAATTACAAGTCAAATGATATAAATTTATAGTAAAATTATTTTTTTAAGAAAAAATTATCTTCATATTTTTGGTAGCCTCCTTATACATCTATTCTGAAATATGAAAGTAATATCTGCAGTAGTTTGCTTTTTACAGTGCCCGCAAGTATGAGAATTATCATTACGAGAAAAAGGCTTTTAAAGTTCCCACACAAATAATGTTTCCATTGGAACTACTTCTTTCATGTCATAGTATTTAATATTCTAGTTGGAATATTTTAACGTGGTTTGTTTTAAATAATTCAGAAATGTCCAAATATTCTAAAAAAAACAAAAAAGTAAAATTCGGTTTTGAAAAATAAGATTTTGAAAAATAAGATTAGCAATTTGATTACCCGACTAATCCATGACAAAATTCATTCTTTTAACATTATTCTATCACACAACTCTACTACAAGAACGAGTCTCTGCGTACACTTTATTCGTAAAGTACAGGGTGTTTCATATTGAATGGGACAAAAAGAATAGCATAGTACAAATTCTGTAATTGATTTATTTAGACGAAACAAATTAATTCTGAAACTACAATTATACATGTTTTATATGGCAACATCGAAAAATCTTCCGGTTACGAAATCACCACTAGTGGAACCGCTAATCGAAATGGCAATATCCATGCAGGAGAAAGCGTACTGTTTTTTGGAATACGCCAAAACATCTTAGTTTATCTTTCCCTCAGTAGGAGGGAGCGGTTCCCGGCTTCATTCTGCAGCAAGACGGTGTTCCAACCTCATTGGCATAAAAACCTACGTCAGTACCTGAACGATAGTCTACCTCATTGCTGTATTGGCCGTTCTGGGTCAAACTATATGCCATTGCTTTGTTGGCCACCGAGATCACCAGATCTAAGAATCTCCCCTTGTGATTTTTTCCTATGGGGCTTTGTTAAAGACGAAGTGTTCGTGCCTCCCTTTCCCAAGGACTTACACCGGATAACTGAAGTGCTCGAATCATTAACAAAGGATATTCTATCACGAGCGTGGCAGGAACTGGAATACCTCATAGATATTTATCGTGTCACCAGAGGGGCACACGTTGAACATCTATAGAAACTTGGATAACTATAGTTTCACTATAAATTTGATTTATCAAAATAAAGTATTTACAGCGTTCACATGTATGCTTTCTTTTTGTCCCATTCAATATGAAAAACCCTGTATTTGATTAGAAAGTCACAATCCCGTTACCAGCTTAATAAGGCAGTGCAATACGTGGATACGGTTAAACGCCCATTTCCTTCAAAAACATATTTCCTGACAGATATTTTCCAGGCAATGAAATTTTAACTTTAAACAACACTCGCTCCGTCGCTGACACCGACTGTTAGCAGCAGAGGGGAAATAAAAGTATCATCACTGAAAAAGAAAAAAAACGGAAGGTCGACAAAATTACTTTTTGTAATGAGTTTTCCTGATCCAGTCTTAAGTTTTCAGAGTTGCCGAGCAACGAGTGGTCACAGTATTAAATTTTCTCTTTATTTCCTATTTCTGTAATTCGAGAGACATTAGACTCTTCCAAGTAATTACTGTGTTACGTGAAACTAAATGAATATAGAAATTCAAGAGGCTTAATGTGTTTGCGTTATGCAGATTTAGACGCATTACATTTCACTGAAATATGAGTTGGATATTTGAATTAAATTCATAAACAGAGTTATGCTCCGTTCCTTTAAATATGTTTATTTTATTAAAGGTACTATTACTTTCATTTAGGGTTTAAGAATGGAAATATATCGTTCATTTCATTTACCCACGATAATAGTCGCATTGCATTTATTTGTTTGATATTTCTCTCTCGCCGACGTTTATTCAAAATTTGAATTAATTTAATTTGAAAGGTATGAAATCTTAGTTGCGTGCATTATCTCATTGTTAAACCCTATAAAAATTTAGTTATCACAGGTAGTTTCAAAAAGGGGTTAGAGAAAGTACTTTAAAACCATGGAAAATCAATATTCAATAATACCGAATGATTAAAAAGTGAGTAAGGATTTTAAAAATCCATATTTTATTGAATTATTAACGTACTGTAAGATAATAAGTACCGATAAGCATGGTATAACGTCCGGTTTCTTTAAAGATCTGAAAAAAATGTTCGTAATTGATTACAAACAAGTGTACCAGATGGCGCTCTGTCTATAACAAAAGACAATGAACACAATAATGATGCACTAACAATGCTTTATTAGGTAAAGTCAATAATTACAAGATAACGAGAACTTTTTATATACCATGTTTTTAAATTTTCTGTTGAATCATATAAACTTGACAATTCTATGTATTAATAAATACTTTTTTAAAATTTTTTGATGAATTATCTGATCAACTTGAAAGAAAATGTAGTTAATTGGAAGTTAACTTGCACTTAACTTTTCATTCCCCTCCCGGTCGATAGATGGCTGCACCAGTCGACAAAACAAAATTACCTGAAAAGGAATTCAATTCTGATTAAAGATGGCTGAAAGTATTAAAATAATGCATTGCCATCGTGTCCTGAGCTATTCTAAAAATTTCAAATGTCTAGCTAGTCGGAAAGTTTGTTAAAAATCGACTGCAAGATTTGTACAGGACAAACACACACACACACAAACAAACAAGAAAGCGAGTTAATAAAAACATGGTAAAAATGGAATGCGCTGTAACTAACTATTGTTGTCTTTGTAGTTCCTTTTACAGTGGCCACATTTGTAAGTATTCCAATGCATGTGTTGTGCAGCTAGAGATTGCAGAACCAAACTAAAAATTTACAATCGGGTTTCGGCTGTAAGATTTTTCAGAACCAGGTACCAGGGTATTTCCCAGGTTATAATAATGCATAAAACACAAAACATTTGGCTTAAATATTAATAAATAACTATTTTATATATAATGTGCAGAATTTTAATTTATGGCTTAAGTAAAAAATATATTTATTTTTATTTTATTTTTATTTAGTAAAAAACCAAAAATAACCGCTTTACCTTTGAATATTTTGTTTTAATTTTCATTTGTCTCTCTATTAAAAATTCACCGAAGACTGGATTTTATATTACTAGGGGCTTCGACCCTAGGCTCGCTACGCTCGCTCCTCTGTTAGGCCTAAGTAGCGAGATACATAGGGGTGATTCTCGGGCAATGTAACAGCTTCCATCCATTGATTGTTGTCAGCCTTATGACAAGGGCTTTTCATCACTGTTCAATTATCAGCTTTAAAATTCAATTAAAAATCGAAATTTTAAGATAGAGACTTGAAATGAGGTTTATATAAATAAAAGAGCTTTCAGCTTCTAGATGATGTAAATATTTTCTTTGTAAGATAAAAACTCGAGGAGCATCGATATTATATCGACATATGCGACGATATTTCTTGAAAAACTGTATTTCATTTTTTGATGAAAATAATAGTCTGTTTTAAAATATTTTTAAACAAATGAGGTCTAGTTTGAAAGAGAACTGTCTGAAATCTTAGACTGTAAAAATATCAAAATTCTACGATCATTTTTTGGCGAATTATTGTAATCCTGAAGATGAAAAAGTCAATATTTTCCCACAAAACATAAAATTTAAAAAAAAGCTTAAAGGCCGATGAAGATGAGACATGTCTAACTTTGGTCCCCCCATATTTCTGCATCCATTGGTATCGTTCTCGACCCCATATCCCCAGCGGTTTCGGAGGAGATACCGTGACAAGCTTTGGACAGCGGCAGCGGTAGTTACTTTTTTTTAGAATAGAGATATTAAAAATTATTTTTTTCTGTTTAAAACTTCAATAAATATATTTTCTTTTGAATATTTTATGCGAAATAAATCAATAAACGCAAATGCTACTCGACGACATAATATCGGTTAATATGAAGAACATGATACGGTCGCAAACTTGTGGCGGTATGACGCCAATGTGGTATTATAAATTGAAGAACCATGTGGTTAAAGTTAATCGTAGTCTTTCTAGCAAACCCCGAAACACGCCAAATTTTTGGAGAAAAAAATTATTTGACTGGAAACTGTATAATGTTTTTCATATTTACTGGCACATCTTTTGTCAACAAAAGGAGATTGATTTCTGAGATGGTCGAGGAGGTTCTAGTAGTTGATACTGTGGATAAGACAAAAGGTTCGATGATCTAGATAGTGATAAATTGTGAAGCATGGTAAAACGGTTTATCCCCATTAAAATGTTTTTTTAAACCTAAGACTGACTACGTTCGAATACCCGGTTCCACAACCAATGGAACCAGGTTTTCGGTTCGAATAATTTTCCCCGCGTATCCGGATAGCCAGTTCTGCAATTCCGAGGTCCAGCGGATTCTGGTGGACATATCTATATATTGAATTCGCATGCCGATCCTTTGGGCAGTCCGTGAAAGAAAACTACAGCATCAATTTACTTTATTTCAGATTTAAAGAAAGATTTTAATCTATAGATGTGTCAAATTTGGTTTTTGTAACTGTAATTTATATTAATTAGCGATAATTTATAATTAAACTTGCTTTCTGCACATGCTCAGTGACATGTTTAAATCTGGCTTTAGATAGTCACTAAGCACGGCACATAAACATATTAATTTGTGTTAAAGGCCGCATCTACACATTAATATTTTCTGCGCATGCTCAATGACATGTTCAAATCTTGTTTTAGATACTTACTGAGCACGATGTCGCATAAAGACGTTAATTTGTTTATTCCGCAGAATCTCTCTAGCTCTCTCTGCGATTTTTACTTTCAATTATGTTTCTGAGATATAGAATTAAACCTGTCGGAAATTGTTTATTTTGCGCTATTGAGTAACCATATTTATTTTTACTGAGTTCATTAGTAATTTTTTAAAGTGAATTTATTTATTCTTAATATTATGATTTTAAACGTTTGCCAATAATGTGTTGAGTATAATTTATGTATTAGTACATCTATTTACTATCCATCCGTCATGTTTTGACGGGTACCAACTAGTTTGTGATTTATTATATTTTTTTTAGGAGAGGGGGAGGTCTTACATAAAACCGACGCTATATGATGCGTCATGCGTTAATTATTTACTACGATATGTATTTTTTAAAAGTTTACAGTTACAATGATAAGAGTAGTATAATTAATAAAAGTAACGATCGATTACTAAGCGAGTTATTTTAACCTCCAATATTTCTTTTTCGTGGTGACATCAACGTCACAAGACGTTCGTCTTTCCACTTTTCCATTTGCTTTTTTTTTCTACGAGGAATGTTTTTAAATGCTTGCAAAATATCGGATATCGTAATAGCTGCTCTCTGCCTTGAGCTGGATTCAAACACACATCTTTCAAACCCAAAGTAGGTCAACTGAACCATGCACTGGTGAAATGTTATTTTCAGTGCTTTTTCATACAAATACTTTACTGTTCTAATATGAACATTAACATTCCCTGATGACTGTGCAGTTACAAACAACGTTAAGTTGTTATCAAATTACACCTTTATATGTTTAAACTTTTTTAAATGAACTCCAGTAATCTTAAACAACTTAAAAGAAATATTGACTCCACATATTCATCCAAATACTATTTAACTCCTTTGAGCTTCATATTCAATTCGTATTTAATTTTCTTCTAAGTGTTTACATTGTTTTAAGTTATCAAAAATTAATTTCAAAGCCATAACTAATTTTAAGACATGTTGTTTTTAAGACATGTTGCTGTTTCACACCTGCATAAAAAATCTTTGACTCCCAGATCAGTAACTTTACATAAACGATATTAAAAAGTTTTTCATTTGTATATAAAAAAAATCTTTCATTCCCTGAACAGAAGCTTTATGTAAACAATCTTAAATTGTTTTTCATTTCTAGTAAAAAATATATTTTGACTCCCCTGAACAGTGTAGCTTTATATAAATGGTATCAAACTGATTTCCCTTTGTATTAAAAAAAAAATCTTTGACTTCCTGAAGAGCAGCTTTACGTAAAATATATTAAACTATTTTTAATTTGTAGGGAAAAAAAGCTTTGACTCCTTGAAAGGTAGCTTTACATAAACGAAAAATTGTTTTTCGTTTGTATATTAAAAAATCTTTCACTCTTTGAGCAGTAGCTTTACGTAAACAATATAAAACTGTGCTTCATTTGTATAAAAAAATATTTTGACTCCCCTTAACAGTAGCTTTACATAAATGGTATCAAACTGATTTCCCTTTTTAAAAAAGTAAATAAATAAATAAAAAAATAAAAAATTTTCACTCCTTGAAGAGCAACTTTAGGTAAACGATATTAAATTGTTTTTCATTTACATAAAAGAAAAGCTTTGACGCCCTGAAAAGTAGCTTTACATAAACGAAAAATTGTTTTTCTTCTGTATAATAAAAATCTTGACTCCTTAAACAGTAGCTTTACAAAAACGATATTAAACCACTTTTCATTTGTATAGAATAAAATTTTTGACTGCCTGAAAAGCTACTGTTAAGGAGTCAAAAATGTTTTTATTATAGCCTTCCAGCACGCGGGTCTGCGCAAATTTTACGACAAATTCGGTTTTTAATGTACTTTTTTCGCATATCACAGATGGGGCATCTAAAGGTCATTTCTATTCCTCCTTTCAACCCTTCCCCACATGATGGAATGTGGCAACAGGAAATCACATGACAATTTTTATTGTTAACCTGGCTTTTGTGCTATGTGGTAGCTTGTTCATAAAATTTACGACACGCACGTGATGGATGAAATTTCGGAAAATATTTTTTTCTCAAGTATTTTGCAATTTTGTGTTAATAATTGACGTGTATTATTTTAAGTTGTATTAAATCGAATCTAGAATTTTTATATCGGTTTTCAATGGCAAAAAAAATTATAAAATCAGTGGATTTTTCCCGCATTCTTTAAGGATCATCTGATGAAGAAAACGAAAGGAAGGAAACATTTGGATTTGAGAGCTATAGCAATTTGAGTGAAGATGATATAGAAATAAATAATATCAGTAGTGAATCTGAATAATATATTTCGGATGATGATGATAATAATGATTCACATGAAAGAAATGAGGATGACATGTTCTATGTTGGTAAGGATAAATCTTCTAAGTGGCGAAAAGAGAAGTTTGCAAACTGCTCAAGATGAATATTGTGAAAGTGTTACCTGGCCTAAAACACCATGCCAAGGATATAGAGGATGAAATAGGATCTTTTTAAAAATATTTTTTATAAATATGCTTGATTAAATTTTGGAGTGTACAAATAAATATATACGCATTTAAATACAATTTACTATCATTTGAAAGTAACATCATTTGTATTTTGCAACAATAAGGTTAATGCTTTATTTCTCAAAAAATGTATCATCAATATTCATTCATTTATTTCGTTTTTCGTGCCAAAAACGGTAAAATAACATCTGTCGTAAAAAATACGACGCGCGTAAAATTGCTGAGCGCGCGTGCTAGAAGGATAGAAAGGAATAACTGTTTAATATCATTTTTGAGTGGCTTTATATAAACGATATGAAACAGTTTTCATCTGTGGTTTATATCAATAAACCAAACACAGCCATGGAAAATTATAATTTATTCGATAACATAGCTGAGCAAAATAAGTATACAGTATAATTTTTCGGAATGGATCCATCCATTAGGGATATATTAAAAGGAACTAGTACTGTGGGTCTCGTACCTGGTGTTTGATAATGAGCAAGTGTTGTAAATTCAACAATTTTGTGAACATTATCTAAGATAGATTAGTTCTCCTCTTGATTACGCCCAAAGATTAATAGACCCTCAGTCATATGCACATCTCTCAGTAAATGGAAATATATAGATGCAATTATGTTTGAAAAGAATGGGGATATACATGTATTCCCCATTCTTTTCAAACCATTCTTTTTCCAGGTGGGTCTCGTACCTGGTGTTTGATAATGAGCAGGTCTTAAAAATTCAACAATTTTGTGAACATTATCTAAGATATATTATGTCTCCTCTTGATTACTCCCAAAGTTTAATAGACCTTCAGTCATATGCACATCTCTCAGTAAATGGAAACATATAGATGCAATTATGTTTGAAAAGAATGGGGATATACATGTATTCCGCAATCATAGAAGAGAAACGTGCAATAGAATTCAGATAATCATTCTTAGGAATATATTTTATACATAACACATCTAGAACCTTAAAATCCCATCGGATAAATGTAATCATATTAGCAAAGCGTATACATAGTGTTTTAGATTACATACTATTGTTTATTGCTCCATTTTCTGTAATAGATTAATTCATAATGGATATTAAAAAGTGTATTCAATAGTAAACTTTGGTATGCTAATATTATTAAATTTGATTGTAATGTATTATTTTTCTTTCCTAGCTCAAATTTCTTCTTTTATAAGAATAAAAAAGAGAAAAAAATTGTTTTAAATGATAATTTAATTTATCTGTTATATTTTAAGAATCCTGTTTATTGTACTTTGACCCCCCCCCCTTTCCTCCTTTAGTTGTTTGATAAATTTGCAGAGTATTGAAAATTAAGGGAAACAAAAGGTATTATCGATATTTATAATCTTTTTTGGGGGGAGGAACTGATTAGATATGCTGTTGCTACTGATATTGAGTACTTGCATTATACCATGCCAATATATTAAATTACTCACCGACGATACAGGGCATATACTCAAACATAATTTTGAATGTACTATACGTGCATAAAGCATTTGGTATATTTCAGATTTATTTTTTTTTGCCCTACTCTGCAGATTTCTCTTAAATTATCGATATCTCTTAAATATGACACAAGGCATATACAGTAAAACATCATTTATCTAGACTAACTAGGACCAAAGACAATCCGGATAATCCGGGTAATATGGGTAGTAAGCAAAACAAAATCCTTAACTAAGCAGACTTACCGTTTATTACGGTAAGAAACTATGTTTTGTAACAAAATTACATAGTATTGTTTACAAGACATTAAAAAAGATAAAAAGTAACTTTACTGGGTCAATCCAAGTCAACGCCCTGTGGCAGTCTACTAAAGCTTTCTTAAACTCAACAAAAAGCCTTTTATTACTATAATTCATTGTACAGTCTATGCAGGAACTGCACATGGAATCAAACTAAAAAGCGAATATTCGGCGTATTTACAGTTACGTTCTTGCTATCATAGTTAAAAATTATTATCTAATGTGAACATTAAAAACAAAAGGTCCAGACAAAAAAGTTTTTTTCTGTACTCGGATATGATATTTAACTTATGCATTTTACGTGCATAAAACATTTGACGTATTTCAGTATTTTGTTTTTTACCTTACTCAGCAGAATTCTCTTAAAGTATCGATATCTCGTAAAAATGATACAGGGCATATAATAGAACATAAATTTAACATACCTTACGTACATAAAACATTCGGTATATTTTATTATTATTTATTTCTTCTGCCTTACTCAACCGAACTCTCTGAAACATGATACAGGGCATATACTCGGGCATAATTTTTAACCTACTACACGCGCATAAAACATTTGGTGTATTCCAGTATTACTTTTTATGGCTTATTCAGCTGAACTCTTTTAAATGCTTTCTTTGCGTAACTCTAGTAGCAAGTAGTTAAGGGTAAAAACTAAAATTGAAAACATTTCCAACCACTCTATTGATTTCGCGAACTTAAAACTAAAGCAAAATTGGAGTTTGGGGATTATTGTTCCAGACGACGAAGTTTCCCCTAGTCAATAATTCCATGTAAACTTCTGAAAAGACTTCTGGGCCACAAAAGTCTAGCTCTTTGTTTAAAGTTTTCAGAACATTGTTATTTGGGATTTTTCTTATTTAAAGACAACGTATTTTATAGGCATTTTTAATATAAAAGTGAAATTATAACTTTATTTTTTAAAGTGTCTATACAGTACTTCAGATCTGTTTTCTATTTTCGAAAAATATGTAGAATCTCTAAAATGTGTTTAGAGTGTTTATTTATACTTGTAAGCTTATGTATTATTGTTCGTTCACTGAAAATTCGTCTTTATTTCGAATTAGCGAAAAATTTAACTGAATTTAACTTTCTATTTGATGCACCGAATGATTCAAAAGCCAGTAAAGGTTTGTAAAAGCCTTATTACGGGGAATAATTTATGCATGGTGAAGCAGTAAAAACAGGTTTTATATACCCAAAAAAAATTGACATATATAATTGCAAATATGTCCACCAAATAGCGCAGAACCCGCATTGACATAACTATAAATGTGGCAGCTTTGAAAGGAAATGCAAAGCCAACAAGAGTTAGTGAGGACAAAAATCTTGCCTTGTTCACCTTACTATATAAGACACTATAGGTGAAGCTATAGTCCTATTTCTGAATAAGCAACTGCAGCTTTGGGATCATTCCATCATATGAAGGACGGTACGTCTTCATGATGCCCACAGATATGTTAATTGATGCTGTCAAAAACATCAAACCTCTAAATCCGGTTTTGATCCTGAATGGTAGTCGCCATATAGAACATATGTCAAGAGGCACAAAGGTATCATGTTACATACGGGAACACCATCTGGTGGACTTATTTTTTAAATAATTTTGTAATATTTTCTCGGGTGTTATATAAAACCTTACGTTATAGTATAATGCATGTCTGTACATATTTAGTTGCCAAACGTTAATAATTCACCGCAATAAGGCATTATAAAATGTTGGTTGTCTTTTGAATTACCCGGTATTGTATATCACTGGTTCGCTGCATTAAAAAAATGTCTGAGTTCTTTATATCAAACATTTTGCTTTACGAGCAATATAGTAAACAGCTCTTAAAATTAGCTTTAAACTACTTTGAAAACTTAAATTAAACAATTGAAAATAAATTCTCCAGTCTTAATATGTGTTTTTCTTTACTAAACAATTTACAAATAAATTTTAAAAACATCGCAGCCGGATGTTACCATAAAAATAAATTTACTTCAATTTATTTTGTCTACTAAAATATAAACTTCTATATCATATTCTATTATGAAAAAACACGCAAATTAAAATCACTAACTGCCTAGTGAATTATGATTCTTTTTTATTTAATTTCTTTGTTTTTCTACTTAAAAAATACGTTAAGAACTGCGCTTAAGATTTTGTGTAACCGGCTATGCTTAAAGATTTTTTTTCTTATTTGTGTATTTTTTAAATAGCTGATTTCGTTTACGTCAAATATTTGTGAATAGCGCCAAATGTGTTTTCATTTTATCAAAAATCATTTATCAATATCAGGCCTTGGAACTTTTACCTTTATGGATCTGATTTGTTTGTTTTACGGGTATATAAAAAGAATTTCATCTCTGATTCTGGGACAAATGTTCTTTCTTTTTTCGGTATGCCTTACCTGCTTTTAAACAACATATTGGTCATGTATGTAAGACTTTGTTCTTCACGCAAGAGTAATTATGACATAGATATGTTATATATATATATATATATATATATATATATATATATATATATATATATATATATATATATGTGTGTGTGTGTGTGTGTGTGTGAAATAAATTTCAAACCTTTTTTATTGGTAAAACGCCAATCTAAATTCTTTTACCCTTTGGCAATAAAGCATTACCCCTCAAATGCAACCCAAATAATCTATTAGTTTTTCCCCTAAGGCCACACGCGGAAAGAGTTATATAACCGTTATATAAGGTTGGAGAACTTTCCACTGATCACACCATATGACGCGCTAGGGTCATGTGTTCTCTTTCGACCAATCCGAAAAGTTCAGTACACTGTCTCGAGGACGTAGCACTAGGATTTTGGCGGACTTGTGTGTTTTGCTCTGGCCTGGCAAGATGTAGCGTTTTGAATGTCCGTATTGCCACAGCGCCCTGCGCTGTCGGTGTGATCGGGCCTTTTTCCTCGGTATATGTGGTTAAGATGTCTGTAATCTCGTCCAAATAATGTCCAGCCACGAAACTGCTTCGGAAATAAAGACTATGCTATCAACCAGTTGCCTCTTCCTTCTGGTATAGATTCCAATTAGTTCTTCTTCATCCCAGTCACTCCAAGCCACTTCCACTACACCCCGGATCCGACAGGCTAAGATTTTCAGGCCTGTTGAGCTTCTCCTCCGCCTTAGCGCTTATATTACTTACACACACACACACACACACACATATATATATATATAGGGTGACAAATATTGGGATATATGAAATAAAAATTTTAAAAAACTACTGAGTTCAAAAATTTTATTCAAATTTGGAAAGTAACTACAGATAATCGGATTTTGTTTAAGACTTGTTAGATATGCTTGATATGAATGACAATGATGTGTCTCAGACGAAGAGCAAATTTCTGCAAAACTCGCTGAAATGCCTACCAGTTCTTTCGAACTATTTAATCAGATTTTTGATTGTTATAACTCTTGGAACGGTTGTTTTCAGCTTGTACTCTGTCCCAAATTTCCTTTGAGCCGCTATCGGATTGTTATTGCTCGAATTGTAAGTCTTGACGATGGATATACGCTCAGAAACGCTGCATTTCGACATTTCAACGAGAATTTAAAAACAACAATACGAAAGTGCACGATAAAAAAAATCTCAACATGCCCTGCATTCAACTGCCAATTTTTCACTGAATCTCGCCAATGGTTCAGAAGTTATCAGTTTTTTTCATATAGCTCAAAAATTGTCACACTGTATATATATTCTACAAACCATGAGATGTATTTTCAAATGGTCATTTCCTGTGAACACAGACACCATAAAGATAGGTTTTACCCTTTCCTGGGCTTCTCAGCATTACATGGCCGACAAATCTTTCTAGACTGCTAGTAGTATAAATTGCATTCCATATCCTTACAGGATGGGCATCTTCAGCAGTCACCCCCCCCCCCCCCCCCAAAAAAAAAAAAAAAAAAATTGTCGTGCATTCTGCATTTTAATAAAGCCTGTTATTTTATCATTATATGTTCTGCGTACGCTGGAGACGTCTACATTTGCATAAGTAACCCTTGTTACTAAGGCACATTGCATGCAATTTTGCCATATATGGAAATCTACATTTTGTACCACAGGTAGAAGAATGTGTTTGTATTTTCTTTAGTGGGATAATTAGACCCCAAATTTCTCAGTAACAAGCAGATATTATGACTAAATCTCGGTTTTGGAGTTCTTTTCACGCAGAACACTTGCTAATAATATAGGAATGTTTTCATTGACAAGTGCACCGCATTGGCAAACAACAAAATTTGCAACTATATCTTAAATGTAGAGTTGATACTCTCGGGTGGAAAAACTCAAAGCTATAGTTTAAGAACTGACGGATCCTGACTCCAATCTCATTCAAATTTCTACTAACCAATTAACTCCTTCCAACTTCCTGTTGACGTACTTAATGGTCATGCCATGCTATAAAGCCTTTTGTTGGAACAAATCATAGGCCTTCATGCCTGGTGGTTGCCGGAAGATGACCGGATGGCTAGGGCGCTGGCATTCGGTAACGGAGTCTGCGGGTTCGAGTCCCACTCTTGGAATGGATGATTGTAGACTTTTGGTATCGGCTTTAAGCTGTAGGTCCCAGTCTAATTAGATATCGTGTAGCAAAAAAATGACCGTAGTGCTCCAAACCGAACCAAACCATGCCTGGTGGTTACCTTGAGGATGTCTTAAGTAGTTCCTCATTCTAAGATTTTTTTAAAATTTCCAATGGCACATTAAAAGACAATTGAACATCAAAAAGATAACAAAGAATCTATAAATGAAAGCGAGTGATCCAGTAGCGTTCCCAGATTGATGTCCGAGGAAGAGCAGGACATCTGGACAGGTGAGGCAAGTCCATTTCCTCGTGAAGATCACACAGGGTACAAAGAGGGTCAGGAACCACGTTGATGCGATGCGTTCTTGACGTTAGATCTTTACGCAGGCAGTCATGGCCAGATATGAGACGAAATATGGCGACAGATTTCATCCTAGGCCACTGAGGGACATTAAGAATCTGATTAAGCCATTCTAAGCCAATTTTATCAGGACTATTTTAGTTTGGTCTATTGAAATTAAAGAAGAATTAAGAACCTAATCAACTCCCCACGTAGTCGACATTAGCATCCGACAGAAAAAAATTAAATCTTCGTGGCAAATTTTACCGCTAAAATAATAGAGTGATGTACTGTAGTTTTAATTTTCTAAATCTGGAAAGATTTTACGAAAAAGAAAAAGAAGGAAGTGCACCCGCCAGATTTTCCTCGACCTAATGAAAACAAACCAGAGACCTTTCTCGCTCGATCAATACAGCGTTGCGTGCAGAATTTCGGAGTCTGTTTAAGAATGCATTTGTCTCATTTTGCTAAGGTTTTAACGAGCCTGTTATTACGAATATGTCAAAACGTTTATAAAATAATTCTTTCTTTTCTGTCGAGAGGTACTCATGCAGCGCTCTTTGAATATTAATATCATCTTTAAAAATTAAGTTCACTCGGGCGTTAATATTAAATGATACATCCACTGCATGTTAAGTAAAGTTCTGGAAATTTTCTCTTCCTTATTGCTGGTCCCGAAAATTTGGTTGTTTTAATATAGAGTAAGGATTTTGTGAAATGAGAAAGCATGGTAATTACGAAACGCTTTGCTTTTTGCAATATCTTGATGACATGATGTAAAAGTTTGTTTCCTGAAAACATTTTGAGGAAAAAAATTCGGTTTTTGACATTATTTAATCTTTTCGTGGGTGTAATGTTAAATAATTAATACTACACCCACACCCACACTCACACCCAAATTTCATGGGTGTAACTGTTAAATAATTTACAGTAGTTTTATAAATAGGCAATTAAAATGCGACAGCAGTTATTATCATCACTATTTCACGAAGGTAGATCAAGAAAAGGGAAATTTCTCTGAAACACGTTTCATTACCTGCACTTTAGATGGCTATATCTAGAAACTTTCTACTGCAAAATCAAGGTTTGAATCCCTACAAATTCCTTTGTGTCACTCTGTTTTTCCCTAATAGGACATATGTAGGTTCACCCGAGGGTTATAATCAAATAATAACAGTGGCCTTCATATATCTCTGAATATATGGACCTTTGTTTTTAGCTTATAATCGTAAGATAAATAATCGTATGTTTTATAGAGATAATTCGTTAAAAGGAAATAATTTAGACAGAATTTATATACTTAAATACATCGTAGTTTTTCTTTATTAGCATGTCCATATATCATGGACTATGCTTTTTTTGGATATCGAATACATTGAATTTATATTGGAAACTGATAGAAAGGATTTTCGAAGGAAAAAAACAGACACATATAAAAAATACACCTGTTACCACCTATTAACCAAAAGTACCGTCAGTAAAACACATCTTTTAATAACTGTTTGCATCAGAGAATATATTTCCAACTTTCTTCTTCTATTAAGCAAATACCTCTATTTAAGTCTTTTATGCCGTCCAACGCCCAGATGAAACTGGTCTGAATGGGAGTTCCGGGGAAACACCTGATCGTTCCCCTGTCCTGAAAAGTTAAGCCTCTTTCGGGACAGGGGAAACACCTGTCACCCTGTCCCCAAAAAGGCTTAAATTTTTCTAAAATTTTCTTTTGAAGGGATTACGGAAGGAAACACGTAAAAATAAATCCGTATTTTGGGAAGGTGTTCACAGTAACTTACAGACCGCAAATTCCCTTAAAATATTAAGTAAAACTTAAATAATTTTCAATTATATCTTGCGTATGTCTATCCACGTTTAAGAAAGCAGAAAGTTTTGCTCCAAATATCTGTGTAATGACAAATAAGTGCCATCAATGACGCTATATTAAAAATGTATCAGTCATTCCTGACCAAAAAAATTTTGGAATTCGATGAATTCGTAAAAAAAAATAATAATTATTCAAATTTAAATTCTCACCAAAACCTACAGAATTATAAATTAAAGGATTGGAATTCAGGTACATTTATCAATATTAACATTTTTTTGTTCTTGTATGGCGTGTTAACGATATAAATCATTTCTAAAATTTGACAAATATTGAGAGGCATTTCTCATATATTTCTGTTTAACATATTTGAGATCAATGCCATTTGAAAGTTGCAAAGGCCAAATTTAATTTGCTTTACATTATGTATAACTGGCGTAGGTGGAAACTAAGCATAGCTTGTAGCCACAAGCTCACATAGAGGACACGCACGTTAAGAAGCTGACAAACAAAGTAGGGCATTTGAGACAAATGCAAAAGTAGAATTTATAAAATGAAATAGTCAAAGAAATTAAGAGGTAAATGAATAATATAAAATAATTAGAAAAAGCGGAGCAGAGACTGGAAACTATGTAGGTGAATTTACGAGCAAATATATTATCAGGCATTTTATAAAGATATCGTAGATATGTCATTGAACAAAACAGAGGAATTTTAATCAGCAAAATCTAATTCAAATGTGGAGTACATATAATGAGCAATATTCGCCTCAGAATGTTTAAATTTTAATCCGCATTCTCAGGAGTGATTTGAAAAATCCTCAATTTTAATTTTTTAATGACTTTTATGTGCGCTTCCATTGGATGTAATGATTTACCACTAAAGGACAAATTATAGTTGGTTTTTTAGTTATAAATGTTAAGTTTTTTAACATATGGCTTTTAGAAATGTGGCCATAGAGTCAAAATACGAATTTTTACTTTAAGACAAAAATGTCAAAATTAAAAAATAAACGAAAGTTTCGGGATAAAAATTAGTAATTTCAAATATTTTACAAAAAATAAAATTATATTTAAGAAATAAGATCCCTTTTATTTTTAATGTTATTGTCCTTATGCTGTTTATATGGAAAAATTCCTTTAAACATTTAACAAAATTCAAGGCATTTCCACTTACGCATTAGAACAAAGTTAAACATTTGAAAAAAAAAGTAGACTTTGAGCTTATCATACTATATCCACCGAAGAATTGTTTAAAATAATGTTTACAATGACTATTTTAATAACATTTAAATTTAGTGTGCTAACTTTATTGAAGGACCATGGATTATTCCAAATATGCAATATCATTTTGCTAATTTTGTAATTCAGATTTATCCATTACATTTATTTTCAAATTTAAATAAATCTTACCTTCATTTCTTTGTATTTAACCCTTATCAAGTTTATTTTGAACCATAAATCTTAAAGTATACTCATTCTAACTGTAAATAGTTTTTGCAGGGGGTGCATTGAACATAAAAATTTCAAATGACTACCGTGTAATATTGTTCTCATTTGCTTTTCCTACGGTCTTTTCAGTACCCCAGTCAAACAGATGACGAATGTCATGAAGAATTCTTAATTAAATTCTCTACCTAAACGTTAGGTAAGCATTGTAGTGTAAAGTCGGAATGTTTGTAGGTGTCTTAGAGTTCTAGAGCTTTAGATTTAATATAGTTATATTTTAGGCAGTTTTTATTTTCATCTGGTTGACTGACATGAATAAATGCTTCCCTCTTAAAGTATAATAACATCACAAATCTAATTTTCAAGTTATTAGGAAATTTTATTGGGATGAAACGAAACAATCACTCAGACAGAAACAGGAAATATGATCTTTAGGAAATTAGTAGGGTCTTAAACTCTCTTCTGACAGAGGAGTTTACTACATCTTCCGAGACGAATATGCAAGACATCAGACACACACTCGATAAAAGAAAAACACTTCCGTTATTTCATACATACATACATCATGCTCTTTCTATGACGAGCTTATTTTTGAATTTGAGGAATGTAACAAAAGTATCAAGTTTACCAAAGAGGCGGAGCAATAAATAAACAAAAAGTTTACTTAATAATCGGCCACTTTGTTTGTCATGGCTTATACATTTTGTCATCGTGCGGTTATAAATTTTGTACCACCTTTCTTGGTAAGGGAAAAATAGACTTTCAAATTACCAAAAATCCAACAAAAATTGGAATTTTCTTTGGGGGTATTAATATTTTTAAAATATGTAAATATTGTAATAAAGTGCAATTTAAATATGTAGTGGAAAGTAAAAGGAAAATTTGGTCGTTTTAGAAAAGTAAATATTAAAGGTAGGTGAAAAAAATCTTTTAAATGGCTTTTTCTCAAAATGAGTAATTACCAGATTTGCAAGTCTTTAAAATGCTCCTTGCGTCATAATTTTTGACGAAATTTTATAAATTTTATGATAAGTCTCCTTATAATACATTGAAATAAAGTTATATATCCATTTCAGGTTTTGACATCATTCAAATTATCAAATTTTAACTTAAGTGAAGAAAAGTACAAACGTTTCACGAAAATTCAGAGTACAAACATAAAAATATTTCTTAAAAAGGAACTATTCACCGAAAGCACAAAGTAATACATAACGCTGTTCAAAATGTATTTATAAGCAATATAAATGCAATAATAAGGGGGGGGAGAGTTAAGAACTGGATCGCAAGGAGCATTCTAAAAAACATAATAAAAATTTCAATTTTTAAAATATAAAATAAAAAATTTATAATATTTATGCAATTTTATAAGGCCTTTTTAAAATAGGAGACTCATTTAATAATAAAATAACACTTTATTAGGATAAAGTTAGAGTACGACCGCTATGCTTCGCGATCTTACTACATCTCTTCTTTTACATTTGCCGTGCTCACAGCGTCATCTCTTGGTGAGCAAAATAGCTTTAACCCGTCATTGGTCGCGCTATGAGCATTTCTCTCACGCTTGTCATATATATTGCACCATTTATTTGAATTTGACCCTGGGGACACCATCCCCCATCTAGCTGACTTTTAGAACCTCCTCAACAATCTGTTATCAGTTCCGATAAGAATCAGGGCGTGTTTGACCTTCAAACAGCCTATTATTTGCTTAGGTGTCTTTTGTGTGAGCATTTTTCTCATCGCGCGACCACTGGCGTTTGCATCACCTTGAGAGCGTTTCTCACCAAGAGACCACCAGCGTTTGTGCTATTTTTATAGATAACGCGATGATGTGAGTACGTTTATCGCCTAATTTTATTTGCAAATTTTGTTTGTTAGCTGTGCTAACAAAGAAAAAATAAAAAAGACTAAAAAATAAAAAGTGCCACCTATCTTTGTGAGTACAAAATATAGGGACGAACGAAGCAGTATGTTTGCGTTTTCGTCAACTATCACTTTAGTGTCTTTATTTCAAAGAAAGGCAAAAATGTTCTTCTTTATTCCTCTTTGCACAATGACAACAAAATAGATGAAGATTCTGGCGTCCTCTCTAAACCAGAGATTATTACTTTTTATAATCTCACTAAGGGTGGTGTCGACGTAGTCGACGAACTCAAAGGTGAGTAATCTGTTTCGAGAATAAGTCGCAGATGGCCATTGACATTATTTTTTTCGATCATGAACATTGGTGGTATGAACAGCCAAATTATATATACTGCAAATACAAACTATAGGATGGCTAGAGGAGCCTTCTTGAAGGAATTAGGATTGGAACTCATGAAACCTCACCTGGTGACCCGTTATTCAGTCCCAAACTTGTCACCCACATTGCGAAGTGCAATTAGCCAAATAACAGGAGTTGAAAGCTCCCCAGGAATCAAATGAAATGTTGAAAAAGCCGGATTTTGTGTATTCTGTCCTCGAAGAAAAAATAGGAAGTCATAACAGGGTTGGGTTACCTTTGCGTGACCTATTTGTACCGAACATTCAACTTACGTGTGCCCCGAATACTGTGTTAATAGTCAACTTCTAGTATAATATTTTATTTACCAGATCCACATAGTCTAATTTATAAGACTTGCAATAGACGTTCTAATAAAGTATAAATAATATGCTTTTTATAAATTTGATTCATAAAGTAGGTATGATTTCTTTATTTCACTTTCGCTATTAAGTTTCCTGAATAATAGCTGTAAAATAATTACTTTAATTGTAATTTCCTTGTTCGTAATTGTTAAATATTAATGTAATTCATTGAAAAGAAACAATTTTGAAGTGTTATTATTGAGTAGACAACTTAAAACAGCGGAAAAGGGTAGTTTGAGAAAAACTCTCACGCACGCCCACTGGCGTTACTCAAATGGGTGCGACCAACGACGGGTTAACATTACTTTAATGAATATATATACCAAATTTCATATGTCAGAGGTAAAATTTTCAAAAATCTCCTTGGAATGTCCACCATCCCCATAAATAATGGATCTTTCTAAAGTGGGCTGGTTGACTGCGCTTTTTCAGTCACCAGTAGAGATTTATAGAAATTCCTCATTAAGAATCCCTTTCCCTCCGACGTACTCATCAGTAATGCTAGAAGACAATATTATCCCTTAATTGCTCGAAATAGTAAATTGGACTTTAGTAACAAAATGCTCGTTTATAAATCTTTCTTAAGACCCTTACTTACGTATGCTGGACCAGTTTGGTCATTTGCCGCGGATTACAACATTAAAATTCTGGCTGTTGCTCAAAACATGACTATTCGGCAAATCACTAACTGCCCATGGTATTTTCTTAATGTTGACATTTATAGGGAGATAAATCTTCAAAATTATCTTCAAAATCTTGCTATTAACGTCCATAAAGATTTACCAAATGATCTTATTAAAAATCTTGCCGATTACGATCCTACTGACCCAGCTAACAAGAAACGGCCCTCTGTCATTCTTGCTCGTAACTTTTAACTGCTTGTCCTCTTTTTTGTTAGCTCAGTCTCTTTTTCCCTCCATGCTTTACCTTTACTTGTACTATCGAAGCTTTTTGTTTTCCCCACTTTCTATTTTCCTTCCTACTTTCGTTTTTGACTGATCACTGAAGTTTTATGCATTGCTATATCATCCTACAGTGGAGGGCCCGACCCATGTACTATAGTTACCACTACTCTTCCTGAAGCTCCTGAAACCTGAACTTACTCATCAGTTATGCCTTGATAAGAAGCACATAATCATTGCTTAACCTATGTCCAAGGATGCATGTACTCTGGACGCATATAACTTTGCTTGATCAATTTGGTTATTTCCCAGAGCGAGGAATAGTTTTATGTTCAAATGAATGGGACAAGTATGATCATGTGCAAGTAAATATGTGCTGGTGGCTCTGAACTAATAAGGTACGTAACGCCTCAGAGGTTAATTCCTAATTTTGCAGGAGTCTAATAAATCATGGTGAACAGAAGGTTGTAAATGAAATCAGCTTTGTGATGTACAACACTCTGATACAGAGTCTGTCATCCAATAAGTAGATTGTTTATGCAATGTGCATGCATAATTAAGATTTTAGTTTTGAATTAAATTTTATATCAAGGACATATTTTTTTTATAATGACAAAATTTTAGAAGTTCCAGTTTTATTTTTAGTTTTCTGCATTAAAAAAAGAGGAAAAAATAGTTGTTTTCAATTGTTTTTTATTAAGTTTTTTAACCTCCGTAATATGAAAGAATTATGTTGTAATCATAGTAAAAATTATTGCTTTTCATAAAATATGTTACAATTCATTTTGCAAATTTCCTGTAAATCTTATTAAATCTATTTTAACTTTTAAAACTTGCTCATGGAGTGTATTACGATTTTTCCACGTAGTTCCTCTGACTTGGAAAAGTTTCTATAGAGTTTAGTGATATGTGAAATAATGCATGACAACACTAGTATTAAAAATCCAGTTTTTAATTTCATTATTAAAATGCATAACAGTCGATGAAGGAAGAAATACAATTCCATATAAAGGAGCAACACAACAGATCGTACAGAGATATATTACCGACAAAAATCACTTCATACACTATACGCACATGTTACAATAGAGAATAATAGGGGGGAAGATTTTTATCTCAAAAGCCACAATGCAAATCAGCAGTTATCGAATCATTTCTAAACTTTTCAGAACTAATAATGCTGCACATCCATCTTTAGATTCCTTTTTTCATGGAATGATAATGATAACCATTATGGGAAATATATGATATTTTTATGTATAATTAACTATCTCTAACATTATTTGAGTTCATAACAAATTAACATTTTTAAGGATCGTAATATTTGCTTGAATTCCAATGTAGATATTATCTCAGAGACTTTAATAATGTAAAATGAATAATGATAGCTGAAATGTTTAAAATTTACAATACAGTAATACAGATAACGATACAAAAATATGGAAAGAATTAGGGAGATGTAATCTCTTGAATGATAACCTATCTAATCAGTTCTTCAACGTATGATGCAATGAAATATTAAGTTAGCGTGATAGAGGATCGATTGAGTTGATATATTAAAAGGAAAAGTAACGTACTTAAATCTATTAAAACTCAGTTCCACAAACGATTTACAGTTAATTCTGCAATGCAGCATGCTCCATTTTAAACGATAATAGACATATTTTAACTAATAACATAGGATTTATTTCATTTATTATGAAAGAACTAATCTTCTTATGAACATCCGCATATTTATCAACTATACCAATTTTGCTAATATGAAATAAATGCAAAAGATCATATTATAAGCTTATTTTGTAGCCATATAAATCACGAAATAATGGAATCGTCATGTTTTTCGATATTGATCAATATCTCTTAGAACATTTATCAAAACGACAAAAAGACCATAAATGAATACAGAGTATCTTAAACAACAAGGTTTATTTATGAAGATATGTTATGGCGCAGTTTAAAAATCCATATAATGAATGGAAGAGATTTGTTTTTGTAAATTGCATTTAAAAAATTGAAAACTTTTTAAAAATATATAATTGAAGTAAACCACACTCCAATGAATTTCAGACCGAAATTTTAAACTTACGCGTGACTAACAATATGCATTTCAATATGAATAAAATATGTGGTTCATAACTAAAAATATGCTAAACTAAAGAGGATCAAGATTCGTCCTATATTTTACTATATGTTTTGTAAAACTGTTAACAAAAATGCGTCAGTCCATAAACTTTTTAATTAGCACTAAATGTATTTCTAAAATACTTGAGAGTAATAATGAACTTATTTTATGAATCAGAAAATATCGCAGTGGATGTGTTTTACGTTGCAATACATTTTTAAAGGTCAAAGAAATAAAGTCTGAGTCAGATTTAAGTAAGTGAAAATTAATTGTCCTATAAGTCACGACATGAAGTTGTATAAACAATCGAAAGAGCTTAGTTACTAGTTTCCTTAACTGTCTTATACTAGTAAAATGATTTTTTAAGTAGTTATGTTTTCATATTCTAATCAAATAAGTATTTATTTATTTTAATTAATTCTCATTTTTCATGTCTAATGAAGGAATGAGCGTAATTCAAGCACTGTGAACTTTGTAACAGTAATTTTGCGTGTTTATCACAATTTTTTCTACAAATTGTACCATCATCGTTTCGTTTCAGATATCTTCAATTTTGCTACTACATTTACTAAAGTATGATGTTAAAAACCCATATCTTGTTATATATAACATCTCTTTGCGAGTTTAGGTATCAAATGTAAATTTCATTGAAATATTTCAAACAAATTTGGTTCCTGCCGAAAACTGCTGGGATATGTTTGGCTTTTGGAAAGAATAGTCGAGATGAAACAAAGCAGGGATGTCAGGTCCTGGAGTAAAAAGGCAAATATAGAATTTCATGTAGACGGGCGGATTGCACCACGCATCGTCGCCGTTGGTTTTAAAAATGACCGAAAGGAAATGAAGAAATCGATTTGATGCTGCCTCAGACACAATGAAAATATTAGTTCATAAATTGGTATCACCACTTATTAAGTCATTAAATGTTGTCGCTCAGTTAAAACATGGTTGTCAATGATGTCACAGTTAAACTACACATGAAAGGTGCGATGCAGCTGCAGACATTCTAAAGTGTAGCCTCGTTATAATTTTCATACAAAATAGGCAATTTACTACATTATATTTCTCTTTTTTTTAAATAAAAATGTCTATCTTTGTAGTTCTAAAATTATGAACAAGTGCAAATGGACTAATATTAGCAAATTTTACATGTTATAGTTGCTTTTGTTTATGTACACTTTTTACATTATATATTTCACTTCTTTTTTTTAACACTTATAGCTAACATTAATAAATTTCTTCTCTTTCGAGGAAAATAAATGGTACGATTGTAGTGTACGTGAATGTATTAAAGTAGAAGAATTTTTTTTCAGCGCCAGGTTTACCGATTTCTCATACGGACTGGCAAAAAAAAAGAAGTGATAAAGTTGATTGTGGCGATTGTTTTAGGGAGACCGAAACGGGTGAATTTTTGGCTTACAAAAAAAAGTAATGTGAAACAATGCCCCTCTAACTGCAATCTCTAGGAGCTGTCATCCCGTGACCAGATATTCTTTTATTAAAGACAGAGGAGCATCTGGATAGTGTGCCCATTACTAAACCACTTTATACACGAAACAATACGTAGTTAAGACAAATTTAGCAGGGTTATAATATATTGTACGGAAATACTGACCAACAATAAACAGAAAGGTCACACATTTATAATACGCAAAATTGTTTCAAAGCAGGGAACATTTGTTTTTCCA
Organism: Dolomedes plantarius; assembly: GCA_907164885.2. Classification (NCBI taxonomy): domain Eukaryota; kingdom Metazoa; phylum Arthropoda; class Arachnida; order Araneae; family Dolomedidae; genus Dolomedes; species Dolomedes plantarius. The sequence goes on from OU015493.1 coordinate 28,352,030, forward strand.
AAAACTGTGCGTGATTAAAAGAACGGAAAGAAAACTGAAGCAAATTTCACCCTCACTCACTGACTAAATATTTGTTGTGGACTAATGAAATTCAAGAAACCTAAAAGTACGCTTTTCTCTTCAAATGTATATATTATTTATGAAGTTACTTCCTACACACATATGTAGAGACTTTTTTTTTATATAGTTGTTTCCTAATGCACAGAGAACGAATGGTTTTAAACCGTTAATTATAGTAATTCTTAATATAAGTCATTTAAAGGGATATTGCTTATCTACTATGTTCAATGATTTATTAATTATTAGCTTGAATACATATAGGAAACATATGATTACTAATATATATGATGAAGAAATGTTTAGAGTAAAATGTACACGAAGCAAACTTATATTTTTAAGGGAGATCTTAGAATGTAACTGGGTCAAAGAGTGATTAGATGATTGTGTTCATGTCTGGTATTAGATAATTCGCAAAGAATTGTTTTAAATAATACTTAACAAATGCATTCTCAAATGGAAAAGCAATAATAAATCTTATGTACATATTAGCGTTATGTACGTATGTACATATTTGCGTCATGTATGCTTTATGTACGTATTATAGTATAGGATTTTTGTCAAAATGCATTATATATTTGGAAAATTCGCCGATGCTGTGTGTAATCGATGTAATTATCATTTAAATGTTGTTTTGGCATTACATTAATTTTATTCAAATAAAAACAGTTTTTCACGCATTCGATTTGATTTTTAAATTTATTGTATGTTATTCATGACAAAAAAATAATAAATTTCAGCAGTATATTAAAGTCAGAGCAGAACGATAAAGATTAAAAACCCTTGCGCACCATGACGTACATGCATACGTCATGAAATTCTGTGACCCAAAACCATAACGTACATGTGTACGTCATTTTGTTTTTCAGCCCATTCACTGTAATTGTTGCTTGGTTATTTCGCTATGAGTGAAAATTGTGGTTTGGTAATGTGAGCTGTATGATGTTCTCAATTTCATACATTTATTTTCCGTTATGTATTTGCTATATAATTTTGCTTCTATATTTTTTACTGAAACGTAGATTTTTCAGTATTTTACAAGTTTTTCAGATCTTTGTAAACTAGATAATTATAATGTAATAATAGCTTTGAAGTACAAATAATGTATCATTTTCCTAATTTACATATTACTAATGTATTCTGAATTCAAATACATCCAAAAATTTCAGTTTCAAGAAAATCGAAGAAATCTGATTTTCAGTGTATTTAATGGTAAGTCAACTTGGTGCGCAATGGGTTAACAATTGTTAAAACAAAATATGGGTGGAAAGAAAATGTTAAATACTATTTTATTATCTAATAAATATATTAGATAGTAAAATATTAAATAACACTTTGTTGCTTTTGCCCTACTTTTTAACTGACAGCTTCATGATGGAAATAACATAACCTTTTAAGAATCACCATATTCTTAGTTCATGATATGAAATGCTGCTAATATTTAGTTCAAATTAGCATTCTAAATAATAGAATAATAGAAATAGTACATTATTTTAATAAATCATTTTTTTAAAATGTTGCTCCTGAAGCGTTATACTCGTAGACTGTCTTAAAGTAGCTGAATAAATAGGTTTATATAGAATTCAAATAGCCAATTTTTAAAATGTTATGTAAGCATGAATATTAGAACATATGTACACATTTATGTACTATTTATACATAAATATTTTTCTATATTAAATATATATTTACATTTAGGACTACAAAGGGGAAATATATAATTTGGGGAGAGTAAATTCTGTGGTCCACGGTGATCTTTCATACATGGAGTATGCTTGCCGGAAAAGATGCAGATGTAACTAAAACAGGTACTAAAACTTTGATTTTAGTTCTGGTTATTACATGAAAATTTCTTTATTGTAATCTATCGAAATTTTATAAATAGGTAGATATAACAGTCTATTAAAAGTCTAATAATGAAAAATATCTATTTATTAATAATCCCTATTTAGGAATTATAGAAACAGGAAAAAATATATTTATCATCCGTATATTATTTTCAAATAATATACAATTTCCCTTTGCAAAAATTGCCATTGATTTTCCTGAAAATCTCTTAGTCGTAGGGCCAACTATTGATTAACTATACTTTTGGAAAACATTTTAGTTACTCTATCACTGTAAGACATTTTTTTGTGCTAATTCAGAAATAGGTAGATTGACCACGTTTAATTCCAGTCATGCTTTTAAATATGAGTGAAACTTTAGTATCTTATTCTATTAGGTAAACTGGCTAATTTGATTTTAACATTTTCTAAATAAAAAACGGACATAAATCAGATGACGAATGCTAATGCTCTAGAGAGGTATATCACTTGAGTGTTCACGTAGAGGCCATGGAATGGTCCATAAAGCTTACGAGTAATCCTAAAGGCAATTATTCCAAGAGGCATTCATCCTAAAACCGATGTTATTTAGCCGTGATAGACATTATATCTAACACTTTTCACTCTTAGAGATTGGAGAGATAAAGAAAAGACAGTCACTTGGGTACGGAAAGCTAAAGAAGGGGGTAAATTAAAAAGCACGAATGACTGTATCATTTTGTTTGAACCCATACTTTGAAAATGAGTTCCATGTAAGTTGTATAGTTAAGGTGACTGCCTACGTTCGGAGTCAATTTTTAAAAAAAGAAAAAAAAATTAAAGGATTTTTTTGGTCTTTTAGGGTAAAATAGCACTTAAAATTTTTTTAAAAAAAGGAACAAAAACTTACTGGTAAATAGTATACTTTTTTATAACTTGGTCAATTTGAAGTAATTTTTAATAAAATTTAGCTAAAACGCCTATCACTCTGCACAATATCCTAACTCGACTATTTTTATTTCCTTCTAACACATAATACATATGGCAGTTTCCTCCAAAATGACGTACAGTCTAAGAGAAATTTTAAAATTCAAAAATAACACACGCAATTTTATGTTCCAATATGAAAATTTTCCCTGATTCGTCATTCCTTTCCTTATAAAAACAGCCCCAAATGAAAAAAACTATTTATTATACACCAATTGCCGTGTCTCATTTCATTAACAATAGCATCTAAAACATTTCCTGAAATTTTTATCAAATTATATACATTATGTAAGATACATGATAACCAAAGAGATTTGTGCTAAACAAATAATTCTGAGAAAAACACATTTAAAGTTGTTTGTCACTTCAATTTTGTAGCAGAAGATGTTTTTTTAAAATAGCTATAACACTGCTTCTAATTGATGTAGAATGAAAATCAAAACAGTTTTGAAAAGAGAAAAGATTGAATTACACGATTCTTGCAAAAAAATGAAATTGACAAAAATAGTCAAAAAATGACATTTTCAACGTAGGCAGTCACATTAATGCCCAGAATAAGACAGTTGCATACTATCCCACTTCATTTTTATTATTATCAAAATTCTGATATTTTTAAGAATTCTCGTGTAATGGTTGTAAATTCTTTTAACCAATAAATTTGGGCCAACCAGTGACCAATACATTTGGGCCAACTGGTACTTATTAGGTTAATTATAGAGCTATGCGAGATAAAATGTGATAATTTAAAATATATCGGAATAGTCAGTCATCTGTAACTTCAATTTATAATGAGCTACTTTAGTATTCATTATTATTTTGTATTTTTGAAAATGAAAATCGGAAGCTTATGCAGTAACTTTCCATTCAAAAAAAAAAAGAAGAAAAAAATGTCATTAAATATTATTATTAGAAAATGAAACTGTAATCTTTGCAAAGGGTTAAAACATTTAATCAAATGTTATGAACCAGGAGGATAAATTAAACATAGGTATTAAAATCGCCGAACGTCGTTTAATACTGAGTAGAATTTCAAACGATCTATGGCTGTCACTTATACAACATACTATTACATTGAAGTACATAAATATGTTGGTGTTAGAGCCAGTCAGGATCGACGAATTCGTCATCCATAACTGGAATTTTTTTTTTTTTGAACTCCGTTTGACTGACATTTACTCTCTGGTAACGTAACATAAATACGAAGGAATGAAGACCAATCTTATTTGGGTTGAATTTCATCAGTCGCTTTTTTGGTCGTTTATCGTAGGAATAGTAATGAGCACCATGACCGCAATGAGGGATGGGGTCGGGAACTTAGTGATATGTGCGGAGAAAATAGTCCCTGTGGAGAGTGTTTGTGTGTCGTCATTGTGCCGTTCGTGGTGGTAATCACTAGAAAGAAAAAGGAAGGGGGGTAAGGGCTAAGGGGCGTAGAGTGTGAGCGCTTGAACGATCTTGGGATCATGCTTCGAGCCTTCTTTAAACTCTTCTAAGGACAACTGGTTGTCGTGATTCTGGAAGAAAATAACAATGATATTAAGGAATAACTTATTAGAGCATTGACTAATAGAACTGCAAGGTAGAGATAAATCTATGGTTCCCGGTATAAAGGGCTTAACCCCTTCCTTCTCGTTCCTGTCAAAATTACGGGGTGAGGTTTCACTTTCTATTTTTCGTGGCCGTGATATTTCCGGGCTAGAGTGTTTAAAATTAGCGCACCGAAAAAGATTAAAACAATGAATTTCATTTACCCTGAAAAAAATTTATTTCTTATTTTACTTACTAGATGGCAGCTCCAGACTATTTATAATATAAATGGGATTTTTTTTTAAAAACTAGGTGTGACAGATGAAGAAATGAATGGGTTCCTCCGAAAAAAATAGGCACTTTTATTACCGTCTTCTTGAAAATTATGCGATCGTTAAGGGGTTAAGTCAAATACAGTGATTTAAATATACCAAGTATCGGCTTTTATACCAATCGCAGGACAATAATTTTCTCTTGAGTCTTTTATACAAAGAAATGTACCTTTGTATACAAAATTGATAGACTTAAGCCTTTTATACAAGTCAAAAGATTTTTGTTATTTTTTATCAATACTAACAAATATCTAAAAATCACTGTTTATGAATTAAGCCTTTTATACCGGGCACCATAGAAATATTAGAATAACATAAAATAATGGTAGAAATATATGATAAAATTTTGTTTCAGACACTGAATATAAGATATTTTCATGAAATTATTATAGTTTTTGTGACAAGGAAGCAGTATAAAACCAAGTAAAATATGTTTCATGAAGTCCCCCAAAGAAATTTCAAGTACATACTACCACAATTGGTATTATTTTCTATGCTATTCCTAAAATCACTTAATGGACTATTGCACGGAAATGCTACTTATATCCTTTCGAAGATTCTTGCAGACACATTTTTTGGAACAAATGCTGAATCAAAAGAAATTTACTTTTCTGTTTCTTAATGCTAACCCATTTTCATTGCAGATTCGGACCTCTAAATTACTTTACCTTCAAATGACTCTTGGGTCTCATTTGACCCATATATATTCTTTTCAAACAAAAAAAAACCCCTTTAACTGGATTTTCTTTAAATTTCCCGACTTTTATTGTTTTATCTCTATGCAACACTTTAAAATTTCTAATAAAATTGGATAGTTACGTTTGCTGCCATATAAAATTCCCCTAATTTGTCCTTTGGGTCATATTTAACCCACAAATAAAAATCCTACTTTTTGGTCTAAAAAGTTCAAGCGACATTTAAAATAAGTATGCTATGGTGATTAAAATAATTTTGTTGTCCAAGAAAATTATGGGCTGGAAAAAAATTTATTTATTATGTCATCATACATTTGATCTAAGTAAAAATGGAAAACTTTGTTGTCAGTCTTTTATTTTTTAGTACTGATATTTAGACTCATATAATTGACTTGGCGATTTAGAAGCATATCATTCGTACCTATCGTAAGATGGTGTGTATTAAGTAATATGGTATGGTGTGATGAAGTGATATGTTAATTGAAAATTGTCTATAGCTTCCAATTTTACGACATACGTCTTATAACGAAGTATATGACTATAATGGGTATGTATTTGTGTATTATTGTGACTGATGCCCTTTGACCGACAGTATATTGTCAGATCAAGTCCATAAAGGCTACTGGGCGAAGTGGTGTGGCTCCGGTTTTGAATAGCCGTACAAGGGTCGGAGTCCAACTTGGCTAAAGGACCGACCCCGTAATTTTGAACCGAGTGACGAGACCGGAACACTTGACCCCGAACCCCCAGATGTAAATTTGAGAACATGGAGGACATTGCAGCCACGACAGATTTTTTGTGCACCAGCCACCGTTAGTGTACACGGCAATGGATTTGTCAGGGACCGGCATCGAACCAGAGACGTTCAGATCACTGGCTCGTTGACTTTGCCAACCGGGCCACTGCACCAGGGGATGCATTTAACGAATATCAGCCTTCCCCACTAACATCCAAGGACACAGGATAACCTCTCTAAGCTTATTCAGACCTACCATGCCTCTATAAAATGCGGTTGTCCATTGTATACAAAATTGGAATAAGAAATAGAATAATATTTAAAACACTAAAAAGAATAGAATAATATTTATAAACCAAGAAAAAGAATAATAATAATATTTATAAAGAATACTATTTATAAACTAAAAAGACTTAAATAGGGAAAAGAATAATATTTAAAAGAAAGGAATAATATATAAAAGAAAGGATGAAGTAAAAAGAATAATATTTATAAACTAAAGTGTCCTAAAATACATAATTTAACGAGAAAAAAATGGGAAAAGAGCTCTTAAGAAAAGCATATGAAAAGACGAGATCGTATGACAAAAGTCAAGTTCAGCAAAAAGATTTCGTGGTGACATAATCACTATCATAAATTATGGAAACCATAAATCACTTGTTTTATCACCGTGTACGTCTTGCATTTTTTGCACTTTGTTTAATACTTTTATGATAGGGACAAGTTGTTTTAACCTTTTAATATTATAAAACTAAACTCATAGCGCAACAGAGCGCTGTGGATCAAGGCCGGCGGTGCCCATCTCCACTTTCTTGACCGTGGGCTTGGGGTGCCATACAGCATATGTCTCAATCAGGTGGTCCACCTGTCGTGGGACCCCCAGAGATTAGTTTCCAAGCATGCTAGGTCCTCATTTTATCTACCCACTTAAGGAATGAAAGGCTGAGTCGACATTGCCCACTCGCAGGGTCGAACCCTGCACCTGTGGTGACGCAGCTTGACAATTTTAGCCACTACGCATTGGGCATATTTTTAATATTATTGCAGTCCCATAAATTTTGAATAATGTTGAATGAATACTTTAAGTAGGAATGGGTGGTTTTCGATCTAGGGACGAATCTGAAGAATCTCCATGGGGAGAATTGCAGAGCTGAAGATTAATAAATCTCTCTCATACACTGAAAACATCTTAATCACTGTTTCCAAGATGTTAAAGGGTCATACTATTGTTAAACCGGCAAAAAATTGATTTTTTGAAAAACATGCACATGAAAGACTAACCTTTTTTGAGTATTTTAAGACAATCCGCTTGAAAAAATTCTCATAATTACGAAAGTTATGAATAAAAACGTGTCAGATGTTTACTGTAAACGGATTTAAAGGTCAATACTTCAAAGGGATTTATCTCAAAATGGGTTTTTTTCACATAGCGCACTCGTTATCTCTAGAACTGTTTCATACTTTTGGCATAAAATTTTCACAGATGGTACATATTATCATTTGCTTGAAACTGAACCTCAATTTGTTTACAGATCTCTACAGAATGCATTTATCATGCATAGATAAAATTTAATTTATTAAGAAAAAAATGCACTATTTTCAGTTTCATAGTAAAAATAGAAATATACCTTAAATATATACAAATTTAGGTTCAAATTAAACTATAGTTTCTACCGTATATGTTAAACGCAGAAGTTTTGTCTTAAACTCAATTTTTTTTGGAGGATTTATGTGCGTTAACTTAGATATCACGTTTATCCAAAGCAAACTGATTATTATTTATGACTATCTAACACAAATTATTTTTAACTATCAAGCAAGAAACAGGTATATATTCATAAATCAAACATTGTTCTATTGACACAAAAAAAATTTATGATTTTAAATCTTATACTTTTCAAGATATAGAATGTCGAAAGTGACACAATTTTTATACTTTTTCGACTTCTAACAGTCGTATGAAACTCAAAACATTTTCAAACTCATCTTTAGTAATTATCCAAGTTTTACTATAGGAAGTAAAAATACTTTATTCATTTTCCTGCAGTATAGTCTGAATTATGCAAATCTACTGATAGCAATACTAAAGCATTGCTGAATAAAAAATGAATTCTTTTTTAAAATACTAGTAGTTAATTTTCACACCGTTCTGTTCATGTGGTCCCTTTTCTTGATCAAGTATCAGGCTTTAAGGTTCCTCGTAGTTGATTAGGAAACATCCCATTTTAACCGAAATATTGTATATAAATAGAAAATAAACTTCATGAAAAGAATGTTTTATTTTTCCGTGTCTGAATACTGTTACCATTATTTTAGACCAATAAGCACCGTTTGTAATGAAAAAAAAATTTTTTTTCTCTGCTTGGGAAGCTCATACTATAACAAGAACTATATTTCTGTGATCAGATGGTGAAATGTTATAAGAAACGTTTCTTTAAAAAAATTGAGTTTTTCCCATTCCGGATTCTCGTTCGCCGATATTTTCTATTTACTGTAACTACTGTAAGAAATAGCCAACAATTTTTCTAAAACATTGGTACCACATTTGCTGATGTAAACCAAATTATTGATTTTTAATGACATCTTGAATCTTAGAATTGCTGTCATGTAAATTTCTTATAACATTTTGCTACCTGAGCACAGATTTAATAGGCAGATTAGAATCTTTGCAAGTGTTGTAGGATAAAAACTAGCAATATCTATCTAACTTTTTTTTGGAAAAGGCAAAGAACTATATCTCATACGTTTTTGAAGATATAAATTTTAAATTACGTTTAGAAAAATTCCCACATTATTTTTCATTAGTAGACCATTTAAAAAAATTACTTTTTTAAAGACTAAAATATTATAAGAATGTATCCTTAACTCAATTTGAAAAAAAAATGTGTTTTGTATCTCATGTGTTTACTCATGTGTTTTGTATTTTATTACAAACTATTTTCCTTTTAAGAGTTTGGTTGGTTGGTTTGGAGCGCTACGGTCAACTTTTTGCTACACGAGGGCTAATTAGACCGGGACCTGCAGTTCAAAGCCGATTCCGAACGGCTACAAACATCCATGCCAACAGTGTGACTCGAACCCACAGGATCTGAGAAGAAAGCCAAGTAGAAAGAAACGGAAAATCTAGACGTAATTTATAACACTGATAAATTAGCTGCCCGCGTGCCAAATCGGTTAAGTCTGCAAAACAAAAAGTGGAGGAAAGCAATAAAATAATATAGATTGTGTTTTAAAATTCATCTGAAAATATCAATTCAGATAAACATTGTAGAATGTATTATAGGAGATGTATCTTTTATCCGACAAGATATAAAATCCATGGGCTAGAATATTCTTCCAGAGATCGTTATTACTATTACAATTTTTTCTTGAGTAAGGGAATTAACCTACTTAGCAAGTGATAAAAAGTAATAACATCCAATTTAGTCTTCAAATTGTTTTTTTATCCAAGAAACAAAATTGAAATAATTGTTTAACAATTTACAATTACTTATTTCTGCAGCGTTTGACTGTAACTGAGTGATTTATTTTACTTTTTTGTCACGAAACAACACTAAATGATTTACTGTTATAATCACGTACTTGCTTCTGTGTTTGAAATGTATTATTGCAACGATTTACGTTAGAGTATAGACTTAGATTGATTGGCTTCTGAAAAAATAACTTATTAATCGATGGCTTAAAAATATTTTTTCGTTCGGTGCTGTTAATCCTTATTATTTGGTATATTAATTACGAATTATTAAAATGTTAGGAGTCAATCAAGGGTTTTGTTACTAAAATTTCATAAATTTCAAAAAGTGGATTAAACCGATTTGGCTTGTGAAAGGCTCAAATACCAAAAAATTCTTCCTTTTTAAAAAGACGGCTTTCTCGTATAAAACTTGCTTCACTTTCCAAAGCGAAGCATTTTTTCCTTAGTCCATCATAGCAAAAATTACAAGATAACCAAAAAGGCTAAAATTTGAAATATTTAAGTTCGTGTTTTTTTTTTAAATAAAATAAATACAACGTGAAGATAATCATTGAAATATTTAAAACTATATACTCTCTAAAACTTTTTCTGAAACTGATTAAGAAATATACAGATTATATTTACAGGAGAGACTAAATGTGTGCATTACCTATGAAGTAGAAGGGGCCATTTATAAAATCTTTATGAACTCTACTTAAAAATATGGTCTTATATCTTTCTGAAATATCTTTGTTCTTATTATTTTTATGTGTTTTCATCGAATTAAATGGAAATAAAACCTCAAACTTAAGACATTTGTTTGATTTTCATTCAAAGTTAAGATGAGAACATTCCTTAATTAACACATTTTTTTGCTCTTTGGGAAGATGGAACTTTTTTTTCCCGTAAGGTAAGTTTTTATCATTGATATCATTAAAAAAAAGTAACGGCAATAAATTTTATTTAAACGTGATATTTTTTACACATCTATCTACTTTTCTAGTTAATGTTACTTACTTTATCCAACTGTTCAAAAATCCTGTCCACTCTTTTTTTAGGATCATCATCAGAATCTTCAACTTTGGCCTGGTTACCCTAGAATTTGTACAAAAAATTGCAATATTTGATACTTTGATTAACATGCAGAATACTACAGCAATTATAACTAGTTGTTTACAAAAAATCATCCTTTTTGTCATAGAATGAATTGCATTTTTGTTAAAAAAGTAATATCTAAGTCATAAGTTTTAAAACAGATAATCTCCCAAAATGAATCTGAACTATAGCAGTTTATTTAAACAAAATAATCATGTTTCAAAATAAATCGTTGTATTTCAGTTTGGGGTATGCCACGAGTCCTAATATTTGAGAAAAAATATTGTTTTGGTCAGAACATACTTTCTTTTGCAACACAAAAACATATATTGCATATTGAAAACTAACCCGATGATTCATGTAAGATATATGAAATACTAGCTGAAAACCCGCACTTTGCCAAGGAGTACATTCAAATTAAATACAACGGTCAATGTATGCAATTTATGCCAAAAAATTAAATATATACATTTATAATAAATACGACGATCAATGTATACAACTGATGTAATATATATATATATATATATATATATATATATATATATATATATATATATAACTGTAAGGGGTATTTTTTGGGGGGGGGGATATTATCCAATCGTCTGCGGCATTAGAAAGAAAAAAAAATATTTTTTTGTCTATTTAGTTGTTATGCACGTGACGGTAAATTTATTTAAAGTACTAGAAAAAAAATAATTTATTAAACGTGATCATCATTTAATAAATTAAATTTTAAGAATTAATCTTTAAAAATTCACCTAAAATCAGAAAATCGAAGTAAAGATTCTAAAAAGATTTCATTTTAAAGGAATTTTTATGATCTTTCTTGTGATATTAATTTTATAACCCTCAAATTATTATTTTAAATGCAAACTTAAAAACAGTTACAACAACAGCTTAAAAAATTAATTTAAAAAAATCTAAGAAGAATGTTTTCAAAAATCTTTCTTAGTGCACCCCTACACCATAAGAAGAATCGCCATGCAAAAGTTCAGCCCTTTAGGCCCAGCGGTTTGGTCTGTGCGTTGTATGTCAGTGAGTCAGTGAGTCAGTTACGGAACTGTTTTATATATATAGATTAGACACTCCCATGACGTTTATAACCATTTACGTTGCATTTGACACAGATAAAAGTGTTTTATAACTTTATTTGGACTATTTTTAGGCGTACAGGTATAGTGCATAATAGCAATGGTTGGACAGCAGTAATAGTGCTCATCACTAGTTTTGGATGGGTAGGTATGGTAGACCACAAGACCATTAACAAACGTCCAGTACAAATTAGAAATGATTCAAGTCCTATACTTGTTGATTTTAAAAGAGAATGAACGTCTAAAAATGGTTACAACTGATTTTGAAACTTAGAAAGAACTTTTAGAAATGTAAAATACATTATGTGCTACATCTACATGTTTTTTTTTTTTTGAAAAATACTGTATTATTAAGCATTCGTGGGCATGGAATTCTTTGGAATTATCAAAATGTGTAGTAAATATACCACAAAATTTTTTTGGATAGATTAGCACAAAAGTATACTACTTTCACTTATAAAAAACTTCTTATAACACAAAAATGCATTTTGAATGTGAAATCCTTGATTATGAATTGTTGATAAGGCATTTGCTATTATCGCAATATCGAAGGAATTTTAAACGATTACACATTTTTATCAGTATATAATACATTGTGAAAAAGTATTTTAGTATACAATATCCATATATTCTTATATAATTATCGTGTTTATTTACTTAGTTAATGTGTAGTTATCTATTTAGTTCATGAAAGTGCACGTTCAATGCAATATAAAACAAAAAGTTTTTCCAGCAGGTTAAAATTTGAATTCTAATCATATGCTAATTATCACATGAAAATAATTGAACTAAAGGCAAAGTTTTGACTGGGAATCCAAGTCATAACGGGAAATTTACAAATTAGAAGACTTAGGTGTCTTTTTGTATCCAAAACAGTTCCTTACGCGATATTTGCTGTGCCAAAACGCGATATTTGCTGTGTAATTCAAGTGTTTGATAAAAATCACTTTTTAGGATAACTAATCTGTACTTATTCCAATTTCCTAAAAATTGGATTTTTATTCTAGTTATCTAAAGCATTCAAACCGAGTCAGACCATGTAAAGTCTAGTTATCTGACTTAAAAAGGAAGGATGTTGACCTTACACTAGCCATTTCACTCATGATTCGGAAGCTATGGCTCTTTTCTATACTTTTCGAGCTTTAAATTATACATGGCTTAAATAAAAATAGCTTAAAACTGTAATCCTCGCATTTTATTCTTTAAGTTTCATTTACTAATCTTTGAATGACATCCCTGGAAGGACATAAATTTTCTTGTCACGAAACTAAAATATATGACATAAATGGAAGTGAAAAAAACCTTATTTAGGTTAAAATATTATGCTATTTTATGAATAACAAAATATTGTATACTATAATGCTTTTATGCTTACACTATTATGGTATATATGTATACCATAATTATGCATAACATAATTATTTTATTAATTTTTATCAAGAAAATATCAATCGAAAGTTAAAAAAAAGAAGTCATTGCACAGTATTTGAAGAAAGTCAAACTATAAAAATCATTTTAAAAGCATGTAAAATTATCAGTTTTATTACTTCATAAACACTTTTCTATGGATTTTGAAAAAAAAAAACATTAACCATTGAAAAAAGATTGCATCATAGAAAGTGGAAATTTCAAGGAAATTGTTTTTCTTTTCTATTATACATTACGAGTAATATTAGTAACTAAGTCATTCATTTTAATGAAACAATACTACAATGTTTGTTTTACAATATCCCACCAAACTTATAACATTAATTACTTTATTATAAAAAGAATCTATGAGCTCAGTTACATAAAAAAATTTGAAAATTAGGATTAAATTTCCATAATACATTTTAAATTCTAAATGTTGTTGCAATATGTTCTTAAATAAGAAAAAATTCCAAGTACTTTACTTACCAACATTTGATAGATAGCATCTACAATACTATACATTTCTTCTCTTGTAATATAACCATCATTATCAACATCATATAACTTAAACGCCCCTGGAAAAGATTCAAATGCAAAGGTTACTTCTTTGTGTATAAGGATCATAAATATATCGAACAATTCATACAATCTTATTATAGTTCCAGACATCTGTAGTTTCTCCATACTTTGAACTATTGGCAGTATTTCATAGTAAGGAGCGTCTGTATAATTATTACTCGTATAAACGAAACAACAAATTAACAGTATTTGGCAAAAGATATAATTTTCATTCTAAGATTTTTTTTCACAAGAAATCATCCTATTTAAGTGTAGTATTTTTTTTTTGTTTTTTATACTACAAATATAGTAACTTATTAGAGATCAAAGCGCTCAACTTTATTTCTAAAACCCTTTTTAACGGTCCAATATTTTAAAATTTTCAGCCTAACTTAATAACTGATTACAGGAAATTTGCTCACCACTTAGGCTCGGGAAAGTTTAAATTATAGTACATCTGATTAACTTTTCCATAAATCATTATCTATTTTGTTTCAAATGCATTGTAAATATTTCTGTTAAAATTAACTTGGTAAACTGGTTAACCATGTAGCAATTATTTTCAGGTGATTATTTTCTGTAAATATGCAATAATTTTTTCTGATTTGGTTATCCTCTAGGTGGCCTTCGGTTTTTTAACAAAATTTAAACTAAAAATGTTACCTTTGAATGCTTGTCGAATAACATTGAAAGTGCTTAAAAAGTTTATTTTCCATATTTACTCGCGTCAGTCTGTCAGGTGAACATCCCAAGAACTTGGCAGGATTACTTACAAAGTCCAAAGCCGAACAGAATGGATTGTTAATTCTGTATAGCCATAAAAAACGCATTAATGTGTTAGTAAGACATTAAAGAAAAGGGGAAATTATGAACATTTTTTAATGTTCTGCAAATACTAAAAAAAAAAATGTTTTATATAGAGTCGGCGTGCATAGACCTTGTGCATGTGCATGGGAATATACCCGTACTGATTTTCACGTAATTATTCAACTATTTCAGAGGCCTTACGTGGATACGAAAACAAGTTAACAATATAGGTGAATCTGGTACCTTTAACATTGATTCACTGATTTATATCTCATAAACTGTAACGATTAATGTCTTCTTTTCATTCATGGCCCTTTCTAGCAGACAAATATCACTTTATTCTTTACCGGCAGTCATACTTTTATCCACATTTAACAAATTATTTTTCAGCAAATTATCAAACTTTTTGAGGACGGTGGGAGTTGAAATAATAGCAAGATAAAAATAACTTTTTTATATACCATGTTTTTAAATTTTCTGTTGAATCATAAAAACTTGACGATTCTATGTATTAATAAATACTTTAAAAAAATTTTTTTGATGAATTATCCCATCAACTTGAAAGAAAATGAAGTTAATTGGAAGTTAACTTGCGTTCAACTTTTCGTTCCCGTCCCGGGCGATAGATGGCTGCACCAGTCTACAAAACAAAATTAACTGAAATCGGCTTAAAGATGGCTAAAAGTATTAAAATAATGCATTATCACCGCGTTCTGAGCGATTCTAAAAGTTTCAAATGTCTAGCTAGTCGGGAAGTTAGTTAAAAATCAATTGCAAGATTTGTACTAGACAAACACACACACTAACAAGAAAGCGAGTTAATAAAAACATGGTAAAAAACAATCAATCATCTTTCTCGTACAACTTAACTCCCTCATTTATAACAATGGCAGACCACGCGTTTCTTTTCCGTGACACTTTTTCGTCCTGTAACGATTTTGATAGCAGAATCTTCCCGAAAATACATTCCCTGTCAAGAGCTTTACGGATATTGCGACGCTCCTGAATACCAAACTAGAAAGTAGGAGACAAGATTGCCCGTCGCAAGCCTTTTTCAAACCGAAATTTTCTATCGAAAAAAGGGAAAGACGCTGGAAAGGTTAAAATATATTTTAAAGATTTTATGTAAGTAGCAATAAATGCATACTATACGAAATATTTCTCGAAATACGTAAAATTTAAATCATATAAGTAATAAAATTCCCGAAATGAAATTTCAGCAAAAGATTCGTTTTAAGACACTATCAGAAGTATAAATTCAGAAGTCAAAAGTTACACATTTATCGGAATAAAAACATTTTTATAGCTTCTTGTAGTAAGAAGTGTAAATATAAAGTTGTTTTGTGAATTAAAAGTCTTTCTATATAATTCTGCCTTTCCAAATTTATATGTGATTATTAGTAATGAACCAAAGATAAACCTAACGTACATTCAGACAAAAAAGAAAACTTATTTTGTTATAAACTCAGATGATATACTTTACTGGAAACATTGCATGATAGCTTTAGTATAAATAGATTCGTGGATTACACTGACATACGGCTGAAATATCAGAATCGTAATTTAAAAGTTCTGGGCTTACATAGAATATGAAAAAATCTAATTTTCTTTTAATCTATTATGTTGTAAACTATTATATTTTATTTACATTTATCATCTAAAATATAATGGCTGCACAAGTCACACTTTTATTCATTCTCGTTTATGTTTTCATAGCATGTGCCAGAAGATTATGATGCCATAAAGGAGGTTTTATACCTATAAGATAAAAAAATTTGTTTGCTACCTTTACGAAAACATTTTAAATTATAGAGGATATATAGCTTTTAAAAATAATAAAGGACACAAATTAATTCCTTCTGATATAAATCATTCAATAATATTTGCTTTAAAAAATCCACTTGAAGTGTTATTAAATTAACTTTATATTTTAAATGAAATGGTTCTGAATTTAACTTTTAAGGGGAAAAGAAATTTAGGCATTCAAAAAATAACAAATTTAGGAAATATAATTTAAAATAAACACCGTACAAAATTGAAATACTAGGTAAAATTTGAGCTGAAAACTCTAGGTTCATAACAGCCAACATATGCCAAAATGGGGACAAAATATTATTTCGTTTTTATATAATGCTATTTGAATGATATCAGCTATAGAATTGTTTACTTACAAACAAGTTTTTCTTCCAAGCTCCCTCTCGACGTCACTGATAGAGCTCGAATGAATTCTTCAAACTCGATTGCACCATCCTAAAATTAAAATTTCGATATTAAATAGATGTCTTGCTGAATAAACGATCTAGATTGCACATTTAAGATCTATAGGGAAATAAATGAGATATTTTTTAAAAATATTGTAACAAGCATGGAGTACTCTACTGAAATGACAATCATTTTGCATATCCCGTTCCGAAAAACTACATTTTTGTTTCTGTTACGCATCATTTTAAAAATACCTCAGCACTGTGTCTGATGAGCTAATGCATATAAAGTTATTACGCAAACATTATAAATTTATAACGGCAATGATATCAAAATGTCGATATGAAGCAACGTTCCTACGCAGCTAACATTAATTTTAACTACCACTATTACTTTATCGAATTAATTATTTTTTCCATCAATTTTGTGAACCCTTCACTTATCTCATTACGTTCTCTTCTCACCTTTAACAATCCCGATAATGTTCCACTGTGGCTCTTGCAGTTCACTCACGTTAACTGACTGTTTGTCCCAGGTTCAAAACTTAACGACTTCTGTAAGATTTTATTGTTATTTTTATTTTTTAAACTCTTTTTTTTTTCTCGTTCACTCCACTTTGTTAATTTTTCAACTGTATTTTAATTTAAAAATAATTTTTATTGATACAAATTATAAGATTTTTTAAAATTGCTGAGCATTATTTCATCATAATTGTCACTTAATTACGAGAGACAAAGTCTTTGCCTATGAAGCTTCAACAACTTGAAATTCCTTAAGGCTGCTATGTACTAACCCCATTGGATTCGCTCACCTCAATGTTAACCTATGGAGAAAATTTGTCCACGGATCACCGACTTGGATTCAAAGATTTTTTTTAAAAAGTTGTACTCCGTCATAGAGAAAGAAATTTTACATTTGTATACATTTTTCGTTTTTTTAAAAAAATAATATTTTAATATTAATATTAATATTAATATAATAATAGCAATTAATATTTTTAAATTTAAATTATTCGGGGAAAATCTGATATAGCGTGTTTTAAACGCTCATAAATTCCTTCAGTGGACGAAATTTATAAAATGAATCCTGTAGCGCTTTGCAGAAAAGTTCAGGCTATTTGACAATGCCAATTTTATTAGATTATCAGCATTTATGTACCTGTATATAGATGACAAAAATATATTTTAAATAAAAAATTTGGGCCAGCGCTTAACCCCCCTACAGAGAGAGAGCCATTACAATCCCTCAAAATGTCAATCCTAAGGGGGGGGTGGAATTCTCGAACAGTCAACTGGATTACTCCCACCACAAAAGTCTGCAAGAAGGGGAAAAGGGACATACAATTTTTTTCTTAGTATATAGCAGCCTTAATGCTTGATACATGGTGTGCTCATGGTTGTGAACTAAAAATGAATCATAAACTCAAACCTGCTTCAATTGTTCGTTTGGCAGTCACAGGCAATATTCCCTTTAGAATGCAGCTGTCAGTAATTTAGAAAGAATGCTATCTGTGCACACAACATTTTCTACCCTGACGCCCACATACTTTAGTGGTAGTGCTTCTCAATCTGAGGGGGGAGGTCGCGCTCCCTCTGGGGAAGTTGTGAGTGATATTCAGAAGGGGTGGGTTCACGAAAATTTAGTAAAAAATATGCGTAGAATGTAATTTAAGAGAGCTTGTAAAAAGAAAAACTAAATTCTATGTTTAGGTATATGATAGTAATCATATTTGTGCTACTTTTAAATTTATTATTTTATGATTGCACTAGCTGAAAACCCGCACTTCTCTATGGAGTACATTCAAATTAAATACAACGGTCAATGTATGCAAATAATGCCAATATATATATATATATATATATATGTATGTATGTATAATAAATACGACGATCAATGTATACAATTGATGTAAAAAAAAACAGAAAAATATATTCATAAAAAAAATCGTAAGAGATATTTTTATAGACAAAATAATGAAGAAGAAAATATTCAAATTAAATCTAATAGGACAAACTAAAGAATATAGTACAGTTAATATAGTGCAGTTTGAGGAACACATCTTTTACTGTATTTTAATATTTTTTTGGATAATGTCCAATCGTCTGCCGCATTAGCAAGGAAAAAAATATTTTTTGTCTATTTAGGTGTTATGCACGTGACGATAAATTTATTTAAAGTACCAAAAAAGAAATCACGTGATCTGCATTTAATAAATTAAATTCTAAAATTTAATCTTTAAAAATTCACCAAAAATCAGAAAATGGGGGTAAAGATTCGAAAAGGATTTCAATTTCTAGGAATTTTTAGGATCTTTCTCGTGATATAAATTTCATAACCCTCAAATTATTGTTTTAAATGCAAACTTAAAAATGTTACTAAAACAGCTTAAAAATTTAATTTAAAAAAATCTAAGAAGAATTTTTCAAAAATCTTTCTTAAGGCATCCCTACACTATAAGAAGAATCGCCATGCAGAATTTCAGCCCTTTATTGTGCCCTTTATTGTGCTTATCCAGCGGTTTGGTCTGTGCGTTGTATGTCAGTCAGTGAGTCAGTCAGTTACGGAACTGTTTTATATATATAGATTCATATAATGATGTGAAAGACATAGAGCCGCTGTGTTCTTCACATTTAACGTATACTTCTATCATAGTCGGTGCTACTCGAGTCCTGACCATTTTTTGACTGTCTGGGGCACTACTGCAGGTCGCTCATAGACTTGTAGCTTATGCACGCTCGTTGGTCGTTCTTAACTTTGACATTTTGATCTTTCTTACATGTTTTAATCTTTCAAAATCTGCGTAGGCCTTTTTCCGGCGTAGGGGATGTGGGGTAACGTAGGGTCTGAAAATCATTAAAAAGTGGGAGTACACTAAAAAGGTTGAAAACCACTGCTTCAGTCGTTAGCGTCGAGAGCTTCCAGGGTGATGTTCCAAATGAGTTCGGCTTATCATAGTCTGCTGGATAGATCATTCAAATTCCGGTTAATGTTTCTATAGTGTGCTTCATAATTAATGGTATTAAATCACAAACCCGGACCAATCTCACGATAAAGTAGCTAACAAATACAAAATCACGGAAGGGATGGGCAAATGTACTTAAGATAAAGTGGGACCGCGATGGTAGGTACAAAAATTACAAAAATCCTCTTCACTGATCATTTTCAACACAATATTTTAGATTTTAAACATACCTCTTTATAGAGAGGAATATTAAAATTAGACTCAAAGTAACGTACTGAAATCAGTTAGGAAAATCTATAGTACATATGTTCAGTATTTCAGTCATATAATGTTGACATTAATCCTAAGAATTTAGTTTTTGCTAAGAGCATGACTAAAAGTGCATTTGATAATAAAATATAGATATAGATTTATAGACTGATATATATTTATTTGAGTAAATATAGATTTATGACAGATATAGATTTATTTGAGTTTTTTATGTCTTTCTGGATTAAATACACAACATCGTAAATTATCATCTTTTGTTATGACAAATATATATGCTCAAAGTACAACAACTTCGCTTGAATAGTTTTTTTTTATTTCAAAGCATGTTGTTATAACATATAAAGGTACGAAAAGTTGAAAAAAAATAAATAAAAATAAGGTACTTTATTTTATTGAACATAATGTAATAACGTACTTTAAAATCTTCTTATTTATTACTGTAAACCGTACAAAATTATTTTATGTGATAGTAAGAAAATTTATTTTTTAATTCTGTGAATTTTTCATTTATTATAAGGGATGATAAATTTTGCTAGTTTTAACAACTGACTGCGTATTTCGTGGTAATATGGTTTCTAAATTTCCGTTCTAAGTGCGAGAATTTTTTTTTTTTCTTTTAAAGTGAGTTTTAACACTTTAGAACCCAAAACCCATCTATTTTTATGTTCAGTGTTAGCTTCTTTGCCAAGTTTTCAGGGATGCGATCTTGAGAAAAGTTAGCTGAAAGATTTTATGCATTTAAGGGATAAACTGAATTCCTCTTTTTCAGAGCAAGTTTTATAAAACTAGTTTTAATGCAAAAGGAAATTTCATTATTTCTATGCAAACAATTTTAATTTTCTTCTAGAAATAGCTTTAGCATTTTGAATTCTTTCATATATAATAACCTTTGAAATAATTAACGTAAAAGAATATGTTTGCTGCAGTTTCCTAATTCAGTTCATCCCCAGATGATATCTTTTAGAGTAATTTCCCATTTAATCTGTGTAGATGATCATAAAGGTCACTTAAGAAGATTTATTACATCAATAATGCTCAATTTCTGATAGTTTCTAATGTAGTAGTTATAAAAGGCAAACTCTTATGTAGTGAAACGAATGAAAAGACATTCTTTACGTTACGATTTGCATATTATTGTTAATTTAAAACGACATGTCTATTTTTTTTTCAATGCTGCAGGCACTTGTCTCTGTCCACAGGTACTTCTTGACATTGCTTCATTAAGATCCGTGAAGTTTTTTCTGGTTACTTTATTATGGAAGCAATATATAGGTGAGCCAGCATTGCTCCCCATGACGGGTGCAACACTGATACTACAAAGCCTTATTCAGGATTAGAACACACGCCCACTGCTTGGCAGCTCAGAATGCCAACCACTATACTATGCAGACGTCAGCAGATATGCATCAAATTCTGCTATTTGACGTCAGTAACGGGGTATAAGAAAATAAAAACTATGTTTTCTCTTTGAATTCTCGGAACTGTAACATTAGACATAGTTAAGTTAATAAAAAGGACTTAATTAAGTTGACCAAATGCGTAGACGCCCATATTTCAGTGCTAAGATGAAATGACAAAGTTCAATAATTGTTAGAGATTATTACTCTATTTAAGCTTTAATACAGAATTAAGAACATAACAACCTAAGTGCCTGCCTTACATAAGTGCCTGCCTTACATAAGTGCCTGCCTTACAAAAGTTTCTTATAAGACTTCGTCCCATTTAAGTCCTAATGATCAATTCTGATCATACCGCTTACTCCTTTCAACAACATCATAACTCAAAAATCGGCGATTTTTAGTTATGCTTGTTTTCAGAATGCCCTGAAAGAGTAGTATATCCGTGCAAGATCGTAGTATCTTACTGCTTAATATTTAACAGCTAGAGAGCAGAATTAAAAATTTATTTTCAATACATTTCAATGTATTTTTAAACTTTCAAATCACTCCCCTGAAATATCTTGTTTATTGAGATATGACGTTGTTGAAAGTAGTGAGCGATATGTTAAAATTGACTTAGTCCTTAATTTGTGTTTAAGCTCCTAAAACCCAGACAGGCCTACCGTCTATATGTTTTCTCCCACGAAAGATGAGTTCTTGGCTTAGTTTATGAAACAGTTGCCTTTTTGGAGTCATAGAGCTTATATAGTATATATATATATATATATATATATATATATATATATACATACACACACACACACACATATATATATATATATATATATATATATATATATATATATATATATATATATATATATATATATATATATATATACATATATATATATATATATATATATATATATATATATATATATATATATATATATATATATATATATATATATATATATATAACTAAAATATTTAAAGCATGTGTTGTACCAATACTATTTCATTAATAAATACAGGCATTAATATCTATATTGTCAATATGCGCTAAGCTGCAATTATTAGACAATACTATATAAGATATAATTAAAACAATGATATAATGATACACCAAGATAAGTTAAAAAAGGATAGTGAATTTCTGAAGCAAAAAGGAAATTTTGAAACAAAAACGAAAATTTATGTATTTCAAAAGGCGTGAGGGGGATTAAGACCCCTTTATCCTGGTTAAAAGATCTTTTTACATAACTAAAACTTTCCCAGCATTCGTCATACATCAATTAGAAAATTTGAAAAGTTTCCTCAATTTGAAAAGTTTTAAATTTTCTAATTGATGTATGACGAATGCTGGGAAAGATTTTAGCTATGTAAAAAGATATTTTAACCAGGATGGAGGGGTTGTGAGATTTCCCCTCCTCATGGCCCAGGAAATTTATTAACCTCGGCTTGAAACAGAGTAAGCCCATCGGCGGACTGCGAAAAGGAAATAGTTTCCCCTGCCGAGGGGTGGCTTACAAAAGGGGTCAGCTTTTTGACTCGCAGGCGAGGTTCGACTTTACAATAGCGAGGCGCCCCGATGTCTACATCCAAGACAATATAACACAAAAGACTAACAAAGGCAGACCATCCCCCTGATTAGACGCCTTAATGACCCAAAATGTGCTGCCGATTTAAAGAACAAGCACCGTTTTGCACACGGCCTATCCGAATCGAGCTTGAGAGACGGAGGATGTTAGAGATCCCGCCAGAGAAAAAGGTTTTAAAAGCGGATGCAGGAGATTTTTAGAGGAGACGAGATATGAGACGAGATTCGAAGCCTGAGTTTAGGAGTGATAGCTGATCTCCTAGCTCCATTCACTTTGAGTGACTTTGATATTTTTGGAGGCTCAGCCCCCTGTGTGAAGAAGACCTTTTTCTCGCTGAGAAGGGTCGTTTGGAGATCAAAGCTTGATCTTTCATATTTTCGAAGTAGCTAGCTTCTTTGGTGAGAGCGTGGGACGAGCCGTCCACTACTCTGTGATAATTAGATCAAATTGCGTCTGGAGTTCGAGTTCGCCTCATTCCAGCCTGTTCCGACGAGTGGAATCCGTTCCCAGCAACTGAGACTTCTGCAATTAGAGCTTTATTGCCTGAAGGCCCGATCTACGATCCGTAGTGACAGAGCATCCTGCCAGCTGAACGGACAATCTTTAAAGTGCATCGCATACTGTAACGGACATTATTAATGTAACTTTGATGTTCCAGAATACGACCTAATCGTGAAGTATTTTAATCCAGAATCTCTAATAAATTGATATTCAGTGTAAAAAGTTCTTATTAGTAAGCTGTTTATCACTATACATAACTGGTGTGACGCTACCTAGCGTGTCGGCTTTGACACCTAGCACGGAATATGTTACAGGGTCTTAATCCCCCTCACGTCTTTTCAAATACATCAATTTTCGTTTTTGCTTCAAAATTTCTTTTTTTGCGTCAGAAATTCAGCATCCTTTTTTAACTTATCTTGGTGTATCATTATATCATTGTTTTAATTATATCTTATATATATATATATATATATATATATATATATATATATATATATATATATATATATATATATATATATATATATATATATATATATATATATATATATATGAATATATATAGCATTAGAAACTATTAATTTTTCCATTTAATATTCTATAACATTCAAAACTACATACTACCCCTTTGTAAACTCATAAAGTAGCTATTTCCCTGGAGCATCCGAATTAAATTCCAAACTATATTTCCAAATTTTAGTAGACTTTATCTCCTGTGAGCAAGATATTTTGTTTCCACGGTAAAACAAATTTAAAATTATACCCTCTTCAGTTGAAACTAAATATAAAAATACAGAAATTTAAAGTTATTTTTTTAAGATTTTATAAGAATTTATCCTTTTAAATATTCAAGCCACCGTAGACAGCAAAGACGAAGTTGTCAACCAAATGTCTACGTCAGATCAGTTTTCTGTAACAGCAGCGGCCGATATCGCTCGATAAAACTCCATTTTTTCTTTACTGCTGTCATGCGGAGAGGCATCGTCCAACTCGAGCATCCCTCATTTTATTTGTTTCTGAACATGACATGTGTCTTCTTTGCTACTCGTTCCAGGAACGATGTGTCCGCCAGGTTATTGAAGGGTCAGGGGGCATATAAAAGATTATGAATAATTACCAGATAAAAATAAATTTTTATATACCATGTTTTTAAATTTTCTGTTGAATCATATAAACTTGACAATTGTATGTATTAATAAATATTTAAAAAACAATTTTGACGAATTATCCCATCAACTTGAAAGAAAATGAATTGGAAGTTAACTTGCGTTTAACTTTTCCCATCCCGGCCGATAGATAGCTGCACCAGTCTACAAAACAAAATTAACGGAAAATGAATTCAATGTTGCTTAAAGATGGCTAAAAGTATTAAAGTAATGCATTGTCATCGTGTTGTGAGCTATTCTAAAAGTTTTAAATGTCTAGATAGTCGGGAAGTTAGTTAAAAATCGATTGCAAGGTTTGTACTGGACAAACACACACTCAAACAAACAAGAAAGCGAGTTAATAAAAACATGGTAAAAATAAACTCGTTAGCAAACATAATATAAATAGTGTAATAAAATGTTTTGCTTGATTTCAGTCCTGAAATTATATGTTGCCGAGAGTTTCAAAACTGTTCTTAACCACTATAATTTATTTTAGGTGAATTGCAAAAAAACTTTTATATATATTTTTCTATTAAAGGTACCATGTCAAAAAAAAGGAATGTATGGTAGCCACTCTTTCAAAAGAACGAATGTTTACAAAGTTAGATTTCTTAATAACTTGACTTCACAATTTAAAAAGAATGCATATTATGAACACTGAATATCTTGCTATCTTGTTGTCTTCAATTACTCTAGTAAGAAGCATGTTTTACATGAGTTTCAACTTACTGTTTTCAAAGTAAAATGTTTCATATAACTTGTACATTCACTCAAAATAATTCTAAGTTAAAATTTTTATCTTTAGAATACATTTTTTATGCATTTTACTGCAAAAGCAAATTTGAACTTCGTCGTAGAAATAATTGAGGCATTTTTAGAAAATCGCCAGTTTGTTAACTTTGGCGATTTATCTGACTTATGACCATTATTTGTCTTAAGGGGGCATTGAGTATATTATTAATTGAATTCACACACAGTCAGTAACTTGAGTATATTATTAATTTAATTTGACCAAAAATATTTTCTGTAAGAATATTTCTTAATTTTATGATACGCGAAACATCTAATGTTTTTTTTTTTTTGACATCCAATGATTTTTAAGGAAATACCGAAAACTGTTGCGGGAACCACATATTTCAACATTAGATTTCAGGAAGAAATAGACGATTTTTCTACATAAATTAGCTACACCCACATGCAGTCGTGCCACTTTAATCAGAAACCGGTGTTAAGTAATTTTGATTTAAATATTTGATTAGGATCGTCTTGAAACCTACCCCCTCATATACTGTCAAGTTTATGTCACTTTATCTCACTTAAAGTTCTCACTTTAAGAAAATACTCTCTCGAGCAATGAAAGCTCTAATTTTTGTTACAGCAGTATTTGGCTAGTTGATTGGATTGCTGTGGAATAAGCACGGCGGTAGCGCATGCTTTTTAGTTAGTTATTATGAAATATAGATCCTAATAATTTCCTTCCATGCCGTTTTTCTAACCTTTAGAGGGATACATGTTATAAGCATGTTCATTTTAATAATATAAATAGATAAGTGCCTAACCATTATTGATCTTATGTTCGGGTCTATGACACATCATGTAACCTTTCGAGTAATTTATTTGTGTCATTAAATTTTACTTAGTTTACATATATTTTCGGAACTTCATCATTTTAGAATCTGGTTTTAATTTAGCAATGTAAGGGAAAAAAAATTGCATAAAGTAGTGGAAAATCATCAAAATAAATAAAAAAATGGTATGATAATTTTTTCTTTAAGCCAAGATCTGGATATTTTCGGAACCTCATTATTTTAGAAACCGGTTTTGATTCAGCAATGTAAAGGATAAAAATTGTCATAAAGTAGGGGAAAAGCTCGAGCCTATGATAAACCATGCGTGCTTTCGAGTAATTTATTTGAGTCATTAAATTTTACTTAGTTTACATATATTTTCGGAACCTCATTATTTTAGAATATGGTTTTAATTGAGCAATGTAACGAATAAAAACTGGCATAAAGTAGTGGAAAATTATCGAAATTTAGAAAAAAATGGTATGATAATTTTTTTTAAGCCATGATCTGGAGTAGTTTGTAAATTAAATTTGACCTTAGTAGAAAGCTTAGAATATGAATCAAATGCTGATAATATTGCAAGGTATTTTAAATATTAAGTTGTAGCGTAGCAGGGCAAACTCAAAATTAGCTGAGAATGATTTATGCTAAAACGGTCTTCTAAAAATACAATTTTGCATTGATAAGTTTAAACTTAAATAAGTTATGGATAGTATACAGCTAACTGTAAATTTAAGGTAATTTTTTTTCAAATGATACGTTTTGAGATAATTTCAATATATATGTATTTCCAAATCCCAAGTAGTTATTTCGCAAAATCAACAGCATCTGTACAATTTGAAAGATTGGGGAAAATGCAACTTTTAGAGTTATGTTAAATTTTTATTCTGATTTACAGAATTTTAATATTTTTTAAAGATGCGAATATCAAACGGCTTGTTTTATGTAATTTACAAAATTTTTCTTTCAAATTACATTTATATTCTTTCAATTCAGATTTTCATTTAAATTTTACGTTTATACACTCTGTCACAAAAAATATATAAACCCAGAAGAAATTGAGTATTATCACGAAACTTGGCAGGAAGGTATTCTGGCAAGAGATATGCAAATGATTAAAATTTCGACGCCAATGAGACAAGGGTAAGCGCGCTATGCACATATGAGATGCGCAGCTGGGAGAGATTAAAAGCATGATGGCTCGTGCCATAGGGTTATTCAAACAAATCTGTCGACTTGGATGGACGGTATTGTGAATAGAGATGCCTCTGAGACGTAACTGGCGACAGTACGAACAATTGGCGGACTTTGAGAGGGGGCGTATAGTAGGCCTCAAAGAAGCAGGTTGGTCGAACAAGCATATCGGCTACCACCTCGGTTGGAGCGATATGGTAGTCACTCTGTGTTGGCAAAAATGGATCACAGAAGGGATAGTCTACAGTCGTGGAGGGTCAGGGCGTCCCAGGAACACAAACGCACGCAAGGATAGCGCAATCATAAGAGCGGCCACCTCCGCACCAACAACGTCGCTAGAATCGGTTCGACGCTATTTACCACCTTCCAGACATCCGGTGTTATCAAGGGAAACCATTCGGAGACGACAGGTTTTAATATGCCGTTAAATACAGATAATAGCCAAAATTATAAGTTTGCATAAGAATTAAATAACTGAATCATTAATATATTTACATAAAAAGCTTTGATTTATTTTTACAATTATTTAATCTAGAAGCGGGTTTGGAATTAAGTCATTTTACTTTATTTTTTCCACAATTTTTCTTCATAGATATTTTTATATATAGTTGCCAGTTTGATTAGCATTTGATTTGCTATTCAATTTTACTTAACATTTTTATGACTAATCAATTGCCTATCAGTTTCGTTGATTATTCTTCCCTTTTTGGTGATACTATATTACAGTAAATAAATGATCCTATGACAATATTTTATGGACAAATAAGACACAATAATTATTTTTAACAAATTGTTTATTAACTTACAACAATGAGCATATAGCAAAAGCGTTTTTTATAATAACATAAGAAAAATTGTGTAACCAATTAAAATTAATAATATACTTATAACCAGAATGTTTCATTTCTCAATATTTTATCTCTAAAAGTAAAAATTACGACGCAAAAATTATTCAAAAGGTGATTTTTGTTTTATGCATTAATACTTGTATACACAAGAGCGAAAAAAAAGTTATGTTTTAAAATATTAGAATTCGAATTTTTTGCCAACAAATCATTAAAATAAACGAGATACTCAAAATCTTTCATTATCCAACACGTTCTATTATTTCAAAGAAAACTGATATAACGAACATAGCTATAAATTTTTCTCTGCTTTAAAATTATTTTGATATTCCATGCAAAGTGGGTACATTAGGTGGAACGTATTTGGCACTTACATTTTATACCTAAAAAATTATTTTAAATGGGTTACAATTTCCTAGAATGTTCTAAATTGAAATGAAGTAAACAAGAACACGACTCTTATACTATTAGTATATGCAAGAGCACGTCATTAAATATATAATTACACTTTCAACCCGCTACTAGTGTTCTTTCCAGGTAATGAGTATTCATAAAAGCGGAAACCATAGAAATAATTGTGTTCGAGTAATATGATGAAGGTTTAAAATAACTAAAGAAAGGAAAAATGCATGTAATTTCAGCAACGATTTTATAAATAGCTTATTTGTCTATCTGATCATGTTTCTATTGAAAGTGTAATTTTTAGTTAAACGTCTTTCAATACTATTTTTTTTTCACTGTTCAGTGTTTTCTTCCAAACAATGGCCTACACTACGAAATATTTGTTTATATTGTCTATTTGTTTGTCTAGTTCACATTTTACACAATAATATTTAAGGATTTTAGAAGAGAGAATACACTGTTGAAAAGTATAATGATATTCGAATAAAATTTTACTTTTGTTATGCATTTTTAATCTTTTAAATGTGTTTGAAGCAAATTTATTTTTAACCGTAAGTCATTTATAATTTTGATAATAATATTTGAGATTATTTTTCTTGGTTTTTGTAGAATTATACAGAGAGATTTTTTTTTAATCTGACTCTACTCAGAACCATTTGTAGCGCGATCTGTCAGGCGGAATTCCGCCAAAATTGATAGATGGACTAAGGAAGACATGGGGAAGAGTTTCCGTGAAAAAAAAAAAAAGTTCCGAAAGTCGCCGATAGGGGATGATATAGCGCTTTTGTTGTCGGCGGACCCGAGAATTAGCATAAAAGGCAAGTAAAACATTAAAATACAAATTTCCGACTATCTAGCCGACAGCAGCGCCAGTTCAATTTATATATAGTAAAAATAAAAAAACTTACCTTGTTTTCATCAAAAACTCTAAATACTAAAGAGGCAAATTTGGAAGGATCTCCTTGAGGGAAGAACTGTTTATATATCCGAAGAAAACCCTGAAACGATTGAAAATCAAACAATGTTAGTTGAAGAAATAAGAATTTTATGTAATAAAAACATTATTAAAACCGGGGGGGGGGGGAAATTGCGTATATTGATATCATGATGCCCTGGCTATAGAGGGAATAACTCTAAAGAATTTAACTCGTAAGGGAATTCACGACTCTTAAGTCGAGGAAATAAAGCATATTTTCTTACTTTTTGACTCTTTGTAACTATTTAAATTTACTCCCAATTTTTCCAAATTTTATGTATATGATAAATTTATATATTTATTTTAATAAACAAATTTTCAACTCTTAAAATAATTTTAAATATTTAAAAAAAATGATTTAGATATACCTTGTTTTTATAAGCATTTTTATTGTATACAGGCTTGCACGCAGAACTATGAAATTAATTTTACAGTTAAATGTATAATTCCTGTTTTATATTTAAAATAAATAATTCAAAATACAATTGAACATAAAACATTCAATATTAAAATATTTTTTAATTTTTTTTAAAACTTGTCAATATATACTTAAAATTTCCTTAATTTTTTGCATTTATTTACCCCTGAAAAAATAACAAAATGTGCAGTGATTGCAATAATTTTACTTCAGACGCAATAAAATAACATGCAGTGATAAAAATTTCATGGAATTATGTTATATAGTTTTTGAGACATCAGTTGCGGAATGATGCAAAATTACGTTTTGAGAAAAATGAGTTTACAATTTTTCTTACCATAAACTTGATCAGTAATTAAATATTTAGAATATCAATATCTCCGGAACAAAGCGGAATATTTTCATGTGGTTTGCTCTGTTTTGTTCAGACATGATCAGCATTTAACATATATTTAAAAAAATCGAATGTTTTTAAGATTTAAGGGTAGTGAGTCAGTCCTCTAATTCAAATCTATAAAAATCCTAATATCCCATTTATTTGCATCACCATATTCCTGTTATTTCAACTGTTGTAAAAATTAAACGTTATTTTTTTTTTCTCGTTCCATCCATCCAATATTAGAAAAAAAAAATAAGAAAAGCCTATACAGCTGTTTAGAAATGCGTGATTAATCAAGTTGGATTATTAAAATAATGTCCGTTTTGTTACAAAATTGTATGTCAGGTCAGAACCTCCTTTTTGATTCAGGTGTAAACATACATTATTCTGCAGGTGTAAACATCAAAAATTCTAAACACAGCTTTCAAAAACGATTATGCTGATTTTTCACCTAAAGCAGAGCTCCCGCAGCCTTGTAAAACAATCAACATTTAGGTCAAGCATCTTTATGCAAAATATACAGTAACAAAAGCCATAGACATCATTTGTTCATTGGTAAATAACTTCTATAGGAGTGGTTTTATAGTACTAATAACCAATTAAAACCGTATTAACCTTTGAATGACCTCCGTAACTGAAGTAAATATCAATTTCCTTCAAAAATATTTCATCTTCAGGCTAAAGCAACGGAAATATTTGTCTGGATAGCCTCCATTTAAAAAAACAAATAATAATAACAAGTAAAAAGAGAGAAAATTAGCTTACCTGTTCTGTCAGTTGGCCGTTTGGACAATCCTTTAGGAAGCCTTTATACCTGGATTAAATGCAATAAAAAATAAATAAGAAATATATAATTATATGGGAAAACAGTTTAGAGCTTAACTTAATGGACATTTCGGAAAATTTTTTGTTTTAACACAAAAGAAAAGAATTTGACATACAATTATTTTTTTTCACCTTGAAAATAAAAGAATGTTAAAAGAAATTACGAGAGTTTATGTTTTTTTATGTAACACACGGAAACAAACGCTCAGACAATCTCACCAAAATTCTATTTTACAGTATTAAAAATAGTAAAAGACTGAAACGGAAGAAAGAAAATGACCTTTATGACTCGCAGTCAAAATATAAATGGAAACTGTGATCATGTTACTTTTCTTGTTATGGCACAAAAACTTATTTGAGTTCAAAAAATACTATATCCATTTTCAGTGAGACATAACATGCCAGTATTGGGTTTAAAATGATTTTTTTCGCCTAATCTAACATCGTTTTTTTTTCTTTTTTTCTCGTGGATCAAGAAAGTGATGCTTGAATAAGATAACTTATGTCGATGATTTCTACTAAAACGAGATACATGCTCCTGATAAACAAACATAATAAACAAAGTTTACTATAATTTAACGAAAATTATAATGCAAAAATTAGAAAAGAAATATTTTAGGCCATGAGTTGATAGTAAACAAAGAATCTTCCTCAAACGTACATCAAGCAATAAACAGTTCAAACAAATAACTATTAAATAATCATTTTTATTTTAAATCCTACGCTATTCTGTTTTTTTTTAAATTAATTTTCAAAGATTTTTAATCTTCGCGGATATAAACAAAGAATTTAAATTATGGAAATACTAAAAACATAATTTCAGGATGTCAATTACTTTTATTAATTACTTTTACTCTAATGACAGGAATATACATAGTACTAAGGCATTAACCTACAGGTTTTCCAATATCTTTAACAGCCCATTAAATTTTTTTGAGTTCACTATCTGTATCCAGGTGACTCCTAGTCGTAGACTTCCGGCATTGTACAAACAAAAATATGGGAATTCTCGTATTCAACATTGAACAAATGGCCATTGAGACAATGGTGTTCATTTAAAAGGCAGAAAAGTGTGACAGATCTATGAGTACGAGAACTTGAAATCATAGGTTTTGAATATAAGAGACATTCCCAGGCCTTGATTGATTATGCCAGCAGTAGATTATCTTTAACTCTGATTTAATGAAAATTTAGCTGTAAGAAAAGTTAATAATGAATTAGGCTTTTGGAGAAAAGTAGTACCTTTTTTTCAGAGATTCTGCTGTCAACAAAGAGCAAGAATTCATTGCAAAAGCTATAGAATTCTCCAGTGAATTTAAATTACATCTAATATTATAGATATGCTTAAAGTCACAAAATCTATTGTAACTTATAATATCTATATTGGCCTTGGAATATGATAACACTACAACCTTTGTAAAACTGTTTTTTCGGAAATTTAGTTGCACCAGGTCTAAAAAAAGAAATCACCATTGAAACTTGTGTCTTTCAAATGCTGTCATTTAGGGTTAAAACGGTTCACAATAGATTCGGGCAACGTACCAACACTTCTATCTAGTATCAACTCATCACTGTAAATATGAATCTTGATATCTTCAGGATAAACATTAAATATGGACTCAAGGTCAATTGCAAGAATTCGAGTGCTTAGGCTAAGATTAACTTGAATGTTACTGAAATCAAGACGGCACAAAGCACCCGTCAGTGAATCTGATTTTTAATAATATCTGGTGTGTTATTTGGTAGCTAGCCTGATTAAATCCCCGCTAAGTGCAAAGATTTATGCCATCTTGACTATTAAAGTTTGGACGCAAAACCTTATTAGGTAACCTACAAAGTTTTTGAGACAGGATAAAATATCTTTTATTAATGTCGTGATCAGTGAAAGATGGGTTTGTTAACAATTATATCAAATATATTTATTATTAGAAAACAATAGCACTATGAAGATATTGATTTTTTACATTTTAATCTATAATACATCTGAATGCTTACGTATTTTGTTTCAAAACTTGCAAACAAAGTTTAAAATATCATTCTCAAAAGAAAAAATTATTAAAAATCAGAAATAAGTAATATAAATGTCTCATAAGAAATTTAAGTGATTATACATACCCCTGGAAAAAAGTAAGCAGATGTTGATTATACATTTCAAAGTTTTGAAATATCGCGAAAAGGAAATTTTACCTTTAAGTAAAACCTGAATTTTCTCTAAATATTGAACCCCACCGCTATTCGATCATAAATAATTATGACAGGATTATTTTATACATGAGTAATTACCATTTATTAATAATCTATTTCGAAATATAATATATTAACTTTTTATACTGTATGTACAAATTCTTCCTTATAATTGTTTTGAATATGTACACACACACACACACACACACACATACATACATACATATATATATATATATATGTGTGTGTGTGTGTGTGTGTGTGTGTGTGTGTGTGTGTGTGTGTGTGAGTGTGTGTGTATTCATATATTCAATGGTAATTTAACCTAAATTAGTTGTTAAATATTCAATTCCTTCTGAATTAAATAAGTAGGTTAAATGCTCTGATATTGATTTTGCAGAAAACAACTATTATGCTCCCTGTTGTGAAATTTCATATTCATATACAGTACAGAGAATTAAAATGCAAGGCATATGTAACATATAACCTAATCTGGTAATTATGGTTAAAAATGAGTGTTTTGGGGTGTTTTAAATTTCGCCTGTAGAGCACAAAAAAAGGTAAAATGTAACACTGATTTGACACGAAACTAATTAGGTTACAATAACAAAATTCAGAAGGCGTAGATGCGATGGGGGACGAAGTAAAAACGAAAAACGATCAATAAAATATTAGTTCAGTGATACGCATTCCAAATGTAAAAGTTAACGAATTTTAGCAAAATTGGATATTATCCTAACAATATCTCAACAACTGAGTTGGAACAAAAGATGGAAAAATGGAAGTGTAACAGATGTCAAATTTCAGCCTTTGTCGAATTAAACAATTTCTCTTTTACATTCTTTTCATTTGTTTCCGATTAATAACTAGCTGTTATCTACGTTCTTCTTGTGGAATTCGATAACAAATTACTGGGAATTAATGGTTTTTTTTTGTTTCCCAATCAATATTTATGCTACTACTGCCTGGCTAGCTAAGAGATTTTAACTTCCTTTCTGAAGTTGGGGAAAATAACTGCATTAATTAAGTTTATGTTGAAGGTTCCTTTTTAGGAGAAAAAAATTAAACCGGCAAAGTGTTTTCAAGTATATATTTAAGTATTAAATGAGTGCTGCCGCGAATTATAATTATGTAATTCAAACACTGTGAACTCTAGTAATTACCATCTCGTTTCCTTTGAAATTTTCATTAAAGTTTTAAAATGTTTATCACAACTTAAAGTAATTAAAGTGTATATTCCACACATATGCGCTTAAAATATGAAGAGTATTTTTATTATTAATTACAAAAACTAGAAATGTATAAGCTTTTGAAACTTTCATTCTTTGCTCTGATTGTTTTTTTTCTCCTTTCAACTATATTAATTTGGTTTCCTTATTGTAATACACTCTACAACAAAAAATTCTACGCAACAAGAAGGGAATGTCCTAATGAAATTTCGTATGCAAAGTTGTTTTGACTGAAAATACAAATAATTAAAATTTGGTGTCCAATGCATGAATAGCGGGAGCTCAAGCGAATCAGAATTCTGTATCCAGCAGGTGTACATAAAGAGCGATTCTCGATTTGATGTTCAAAATGATTTTTGCATTTCGACTGCGGAAATCTTACATCGAGTGTAACAATGCTTCGCCGAAGGATTCGTGCTCATTACGAGAATGTTTCAGAGTTTGAAAAAGATCGTGTCATTGGATTGAAAGAAGCTGGTTTGGCAAATCGAAGAATCGCTCGACATCTCGGTCAAAGCAATGCAGCGATTAAACGGTGCTAGCAAGAATGTTTCAACAACGGCAGATTTAAGTATCAAAACGGCAGCTGTCAGCCTAAGAACACAGAACGGGAAGACATAGCGACTGTTAAATCAGCTCTCACATCATCGGATTTGTCGTTATCAACCGTCCGACCCGTGACCCGCACAAGTGTTCAACATGATCATTGGCAGCAGAGTGAGACAGCGGAAACTACGCTTGAGCCAATCTTTTCACCGATTATCGCTCACGCCTGTACACCGTCAAGTCCATTTGCAATGGTACTTAACTCGATCAACTGGGAACTGCCCTGACTGGGGACGTATAATCTTTAGTGACGTGTCTCGTTTCCAACTGCGTCCTGACGAGCATCGAAGCCTGGAGACGTCCTGGACGGCTTGAGGATCCTGCCCTTCATATCGCACTCCCCACAGGCCTACAACAGGGCTTTATGGCCTGGGGTGCCTTTTACTTTGATAGCCAGACTCCTTTGGTAGTCATAAGTCGCACACTTACAGCACATTTGTATGTAGACGACATTCTGCGACACGTTTTGTTGCCGTTCCTCTTGCGCCTACCCGGACATAATTTTCAACAAGATAGTGTCCAGCTGCAAACGGCACTTGTTGCTATGAATTGTCTTCAAACTTCCCGTTGTGGCATCACGACAGGTTGTTAAGGCAATTCTCTGAGGCTTTTTTTTTTAATTTACTAATATTGAATTCATGACCAAGAAAGACAGAGTCCTAATTATAATGAAAGGGTCAATTCTTAAACAGAAACTTAACAAGGAAATTTATTTACAAAAAAAAATTAACATTAAAAGGGTACAACATATTTAGTGAACTGAAGTGCAGGTTTCACAATGCACGCTCCGGGACCCAGCTAGTCCCAAACACGAGCTTAAAAAACACGTCTGTCTAGCTCGATGTTACATGACAATCTCCCTAAAATTCTCCAACTCTCTGACTATCTCTCGTGGTGTTTACTTTGTCGGCGTCTATCCCCATTCCTCAAAAATGCGTCTGTTTTTCAGAGAGGGGGCCGGAAGCTTTTTTGGTGACAGTTCTTCGTATGGATGCATAGTTAAGCCACCTTTATGACCCGCAGATGTCAATTCGAATGAAGCTATTACTAAGAGAGACAGATTTACGACTACGGTAGGAGACGCTTGCTTGAGAACCCGATACGCATGGGCATAACTTTCAAGCTAAAAATTCTGGCGGCATTCGATGGTATCGTTTTAATCCCCCACAGAATTTTAGAATTCCGGGAAACGCATGGCTTGTGTTTTCTAAATCTTGCAGCTGTGGAAGGCTCTTCGCAGATCATGGGAACCGCACAAAACACGTGACGTTGCACCGTACACTTCCTAAGCCCCCTAGGTCGCCCGATCTTTCCCCCATAGACCACATTTGGGACGTGATGGGAAGGCGATTGCAACTATCCCAGAATGCTGCTCATTGAACCCGACAGTTGAAGACAATTTGGCAAGAAATCACGCAGGACAGCATTCAGGAACTTTATCAGTTTATGCTGCGCCGAGTGACAGCTTGGATCAGGCCAGAGGTGGACCAATGCCGCATTGACTTTCTTACTTCGTAACAATCAAACTCTCGAATAAATCATTCAATTGTTCTGAAATTTTAATCATTTATTGGCAGATGTTCTTAACATGTGCCGATTTTTTTTCCGCAATCGGACAACTCCTTCTCGGTGCATTGATTTTTTTTGCTACATACTTTATTTTATTACCTTGTTTTTAAAGTAAATTTTAAGATTTCACTGATTTAATATTTAGAGTAAAATTTAAATAGTTTTTTCACTTTATGTTAACAAAACAAAAAAAAGAAATAATCATTTATGATATTTTAACTTTATTTCTTCATTATATAATTTTATTAAAAACGCAAACTGTGGAAAGTGTGTATAACCCATACGTTTAGAAATCGTTAATTTCCCTTAATTCAAGTGATTTTTCTTTTATTGTGAATAGATATATTGAGAGACTATACACCGGTATTTCGAAACTGTTACTTCAACGTCAGATGTAATTTATAAACATTTTTTGGGGATCTTGGTTTATAATGGTGTGGATAGAGAGATTCTTAAAGTTTAAAGCCATCAGCCTCACTATTCTTTTTATGTACATATTATAACTTGTAGCAGAGAGATAAGCAATTCTCTTTTTTATTTTTATGTTTCATGACGGAAACCGTTTTTAAAAGGAATTGTGGTAGAACTTCTTAAAGGAATTGTGGTAAAAAAAGTTAAATCATATTAAGACTTTGACTGCCAAGCCATTTTCAGAAATATAATCCCTGACGCCAGCTTTAGTCAGTTGCATTTTCTACTGGTTATTTGTCATTTATTTTTTATGGAAAAAACGAATCCAGGTTATCTGGTAAAGAACAGTCCACGCGTTCAAAGGTATGAAGGGTAAATATATTTTTAAAAACATTTTCGTTACTTCACTCGAACAAAATTCATAAATCAAATTCGAACTGAAAATTTGAGAAATAATTCCCGGATTGTTCGGACATTTTTGAATAATGATATGGTATATAACAGATATTATTCATATTTTATAATAAGTTTGAAAGAGCTGAAAGGTAGATTAATTTCAATAGTAACAGGTTTTCTCTTATGTAAAGTATATTAATTATGTGAATGCCCCAGATTAATTCTCAATCGAATGTGATGCCGAAATATTTGCAAGTCTACCTCTCTTGTTTGAGAGCCCATTTATGAATATGAATGAAGGATACGCGTTGCAGACAGTAAAGTACATTATGGAACATTCAATTGCATTATTTTCTCTCGCCCTTTAGGGAGCCTTTGAAGAACTTCCATATGGGATGCGTAGTACGTTATGCGATACGTACGAGCGTTTCTATTAAGCTTCAGATGTATTTCATATGAAATATCGCAACATAAACTTATGACCCATAAATATCCTTTAACATGTGCAGCACATTTTAAATCCATTGGAATTTAGGAATAAATATGCGTATGAAACATATAATGTATGAGTTTTAGAAATTTTCATTTCGTCAAACGTCGTCTACTACTGAATGCAACATAAATCACAACTCGGTTCCTATATAGTACGTGACTGCACAGTTTGTAATCTTTAGCACAAAACTTTAATTTAGGGCTAACGCGAACACAGAAATTCTTAAAATGTACTGTAAAATAAAGGAATGGCTGTATGTGTCTAACTACTTAATAGTTCATCATCAGGTCACGATGATCATGCTCATATGTCAATTCGCGTTTGTGAACTGTTAAAATAAAAATTCGACGAACTGTAAACAACACGACACAGAAAATATTATTTGCTTTCTCTTTAAATCCATACTTTAAATACGTTACAACTCATTCCGATCTAATTGTTTTTCAGTATGTTGCATTCTTTTTAATGTGTCATATTTTATTCAAGAATATACATGAATATTAAATCACTCTTTTTTTCCAACTATGCACGATTCATGTGATATACTTTAAAATATTTTTTCGTGTTAACCAAAGCTTATTGGTCATTAAGATCGGCAACGGAAAATAGTCCGTAAAACTTTCCTATAAAATACATAAATTTAATGATTTTTACTATTGAAATTTTCTCTATAAAAATTAGTTCAAGAAAACAAATTATCAATGGCACATAAAAAATGTGATAAGTGTAAAATCTTTTGGTGCTAATTTATTTTTTCCTAGTGTATGACATTTTGCACTTTAAATTTGCTACTATAGCTTTTCTTCTTAAAGAAAATTTCAGGCAATTATGATAATTCAATGACAACAACAAAAAAATCTGATGAATGCAGAAATGCGGATTAAATGTTTTCAGAGGGAATATCACCGCTGAAAGGTGTTACATTCTTTTGTTGTCTCTATAATCTTAGTTATCAATGTTCCTTTTACCGTATCAGACGTGACAGCTTACTAAAAGGAAAGTGTTTTTGAATCTTTTGTGGAGGAACAAATGTTTTTGACTTTGAAAGCATTTTCTTTTAAAAAGTTGTTCTTTAAAGTGTATGTTTGTTTCTGTGTTTCTCTCAAAATCGTGAGTCTTTCTTTTGGAAAGACTAAAAAGTGTAGTATGAGCGAGACATGCCATGAATTTTGTTTTACCCAGTAACTGGTATCAGGGTTTTCCTATTAATGATTAAATATAAGGTTTTAGATGGTATTCTTAAAAAAATCATATACTCGTGAATCATGAAAAAGTTTCTTGAAATTCATAAAGACATTCCTTGCAGATTCATCAACGAGTAAATTTGATGAATTTTAGATATTACACATAAAGGGAATTTTGGAATTTTATAACTGGTTTGACAATTTTCCCCTAAAATATTAAATAAAAATACGTAGATGATATCGTTAAAAAACGTTAGAAACTCAAGACCCCTGCAAAGTTCCATCGACTTCATAAAGAGATTCCTTATTGACTCATTACTAGCAAATTTCACGAATTTTTTATGTACACAAAGGAAATTTTATATCTGGATTCACATGTTTCCATTAAACGATTAAATAAAAGTACTTAGATGATATTCGTAAAAATGTTCTAAACTCGTGACAAAGTTTCTTTGAGAGTTTCATAAAGGGATTCTTTGCAGATTCATCAACGAGTAAATTTAATAAATTTTAGATATTACACATAAAGGGAATTTGGGAATTTTTTAAATAGTTTTACAATTTCCCTCTAAGCGATTAAATAAAACTACTTAGATGATATTGTTAAAAAAAAGCTAAACTCGTGATCCCTAAAAAAATTTCGTTGACTTTAAAAAGAGATTCCTAATAGATTCATTAACGAGTAAATTTAATGAATTTTTATATTATGCTTAACGGTAATTTTATAGCAAGTTTGACATTTTCCTTTAAACGATTAAATGAAAGTATTTAGATGATATTCTTTAAAAAGTTATGAACTCGTGTCAACTTTTCTTTGCCTTCATAAAGTGATTCCTTACAGATTTATAAACGAGTAAATTTAATGATTTTTTGACATTATAAATGCAATTTCTTTTTTAAAGAATGTGAAATCACTCACCACTGCCGGACTTCTTTTTCTGTAACTGTAAAGGAAAAATATTCATGTATTCATTAATATCCTGAAAACATCTCGAGTAAAATAAAAATTAAATTATTAAAAAGCAAATACACATATCTTAAATGTCAGACGGTACAGTGGGGGGTCGGATCCGACCCAAGGGTGTGTCTTCTCCCTCCCGTACCTTACCCTATCATTGCAAGAGATCTAGCTGATAAGAATCCTACCAGATAGACCTACTAGACCCTCTTAATAGATATATAGGAATAAGTAAATTCGAGTGTATTTGTTGAAAAACATTAGTCCTGAACACTAGTCATTTTTAAAATTTTTTAATTTTATATTTTTTATATTTTGTATTTCGAGTTTGAAGGCCAAAAAAGTCAGTATATATATTATTCTTTACATTATTGTGCTCGGAAAGTTGGTTTCACTAACTTCTAAAACTAGGTAGACTAAGATATTTTCTTTGTTTAGGAAAATTACAACTCGTTGGACTTTTTTTTATAAAAAGTGTTTATTTCATGTAAAACATTATCAATAAATGTTATTATGCAACAAAAATGCTTATTGTGTACTTATTTCTATCGAAATCCTCATCAAAAAAGAGTACCATCTATTTCGTCTCAAACCACTGTACCATTTGAGAGTTAAGAACATTTATCAACTGACTGTTTAATTATAAATGATGTTTAAATTTTTAAAAATATGCATATCTTATTTAAAAATCCTGGTGAAAATTTCCCTAAAATAAAGAATTATTTTGTACAAAAGTATGTTAAGTATCATAATAAAGGAAACAAATGGAAAATACTTGAATTCATAAATCTCAGCTGTTAGTTTTAGTTTAAAGTCTCTGTATATAAATGAAGAACAGATTCTGGATATTATAAAATTTATCAAAATCCTAAGCCCCTTTACGTGATATTTTATTCAACAATGTACTTGAATGCTTCGTCATCATTGTTATGGCATTTAACAAACTCTGAACATTTCAAATAATGCATTTTTGCATATTTTCAAGTCTTTGTCTAGTAGTTTGTAGTTTAGGCTAGCGACTGTAGATGGTCGTTCAAATATTTCAACAAACTATTTATTTGAATAAAATAATAAACCTATAACAGCATACGATTTTATACCTTAGTAACTGAAAAGGAGAATGAAGGGCAACGAATGTAAATTCTATTCTCTAACTTAATGTGGTTTAGAATTTGTACTCAATAGGAAAATAGCTCGAGAGACAATGGAAAGAACGTGGGAGAAATTTTTCCGATTCATGCATCTCGTACCGTCATTCAGCGTCGCTAAAACTTATTTTTAATTAACAGCTGCTTTCATTCCAGCTTGATAGTTTTAACTCTTACGCTACAAATGAAATTAAAATGAAACATTAATGCTATCTCAGTAAAAATAATGAAATTTTCGCAAGAAGTATTAGCGACTAAGTTAGTAGTTCCTTTATTAAGGGGACAGTAGACCTTCAAACCTAAATTCTTTTGTTTTGAATGGATTTTCTTGAAATTTGATTATGTGACTAGTACTATAGATATGTAAAAGTGGTTGAAATTTAAAGATGAAATATTAATAATTTATGAATTATTAATTATTAATTATATCAAAAATTGGCCTAATTAAAAAATTTTCCATGCACATTTCTTTTGCATATAATATGGTAATTTTTATTTACAAAAAATTTTTATTTACAAAGGATACCTTATAGAACTGACAATGAAACTTGTTGCTTATTTTAAGCATTCATTAAAAATATAAAGAGAAAAAAATAATAATAGTGAAAACACCCTTTTTATTACGCAAACTACCTATAAATCATCTATTCAAGTACAGAATTTAGAAATTCTGAGCTACGAAGCATAATTTTTTTCAATAAGATATATTTGATATACAGTTAAGTAAATAAAACTTAAATTTCAAAGCAATACGATAATTAGAAATGCCTTTACTAACGACCAGTTTTACATTGATACCTATCTGAGCGATGTGAGAAATTGATATTTTATTAAAATTCTATTTCTCTCCTGTTCCCAAACTTTTTTTAAAAGGCCAATGACGCTGGTAACTTTTTTATACATAATTTATCATTGATTATTTCACTATGGTACATTTTTTTTCCCCACCGTGCATTTTTCTCGCCGGTCATCCTCATTTCTACATGCTTTTGGGATGATCTGCCTGGGCCGGTATTCCCACCCGAGTCTCTTAACTCGTTGGCTGGTAATCTACGAACTGAAATTTCTTAAAGTTGTGAAGAATTTCTAATTTTGATGGTCTTCTCTCTCGAGCATTAATCTGAAGGTGGGAATATTACTGATGAGTTACTAAAATGCTCGTCAAACACGCAATCCTGTAGATATGCGTTTGAATAATAATTTTGATTGTTACGCTTCCTCTCAGATTCGAATTTGAAAATCCTCAACAGACTGGGAGGGTAGTTTTCATCTGTTGACAATTAAGGCGTAACTGTTACCCGAATATCCTATATATCCGAAATGGTGCAAAATCCAGAACTTACCACGCGCACACATTAATGACATCAAGAGTGGAAAATTTCCGCACTTGTATCTCACATGCGACAGAAATTCTGATGCTTACAGAAATTCACTTTGATACCAACTATCATCATAGTCCGCCTTAGGAGCATTATTGACACTGTTTTCTCCTTTCTTTGTGTGTGTGTGTTCTATAAAGCAAGATGTTGAGTAAAATGTCAGAAAGAGATACAGATACCCCTAAGATATTAATGGAGTAGTTTGAATATTCGAATGATATGAAAATTTTTATTTTGAGAAAAACACATTTAAAGTTATTGCTATTAGTAACCACACAATATCTAAATTAAATACAAATGCCTATAACTAGGAAAGTAATCACATAAATAATATTTTTTTTTGTAACACATTCTTACTCGTCCGTAGTTTCACAATTCAATAAAATAAAAAAATTGAATTTTTGGACAAATTTCACAATTTTGAAAGTCCAATGTCCCCTTAAACGACTAAGGTATGCAATAAACGTTCTCGGTCAATTACGAAGAATTCATTAAATGCAAGTTTTAATACGGGAAGCTTCTAGACGCAATTGGAAATATTTTGAATTTTCAAATTGAACTCGGACCTAAGATTTTTGTCATCCGACAGAGCTTGTTCTCATGACCGTAAATCGCCTCTCACAGGAGTTCCACAAAGAAGAAAGTGACAGTTGGAAACCCTAAACTATATACATTTCTAACTGTGATCGAATATTTAATTCTAACGATCATAAAAATAAAATAATAACAAAGATAGGAAAGAACAGAGTTGGAGGAAATTAATACGATCCGAGCGTTCAGGAGTCACAACAACATTGAAAGTGGATGTTTAAGTTAAGAACTAGTAGAAAGGTTAATAAAAAGATTATTTTACAATGACGAACTTAACAAGAAGTTAGTGTAGAAAATACACAAAATTCTCAGTCGCATTCTGAACGTTGGTTCCCACATTCAATGGGCATAGAGGGAAAACGAGTAGACCAATGGGAAAAAGTTAAGAAAATATTCTTTTGGGGTACAGATTTCGATTAGATTCAGAGCTTTGTTTCTTTAACCAATCCAAAGACAGTATTTAAACTAAAAAAATTAACTTGATTCAGAGTGTTCGAGATGTATTAGGCACTAAGAGAATTTTAATATTTTAGAAAAGGAAATAAATTTGGCAAGACATGTATAATTTTTTTTACTATTTTCTTTATATATTTTTGGGGATTTTTCCTTGATTTTATCAAGGAATGGTCCCCACACTCTGCTATTAGAGAATTGTGGTTAATATCAGATGTATATTTTAAAATGGAATACAAAATCGATGTACCTTAATCATCATCTTCTAATACCATCACTAGTAATCGTAAAATAATATGCCGCAGACAAAAGAATAAACGAACAGAGGTATTGACAAAGATAAAATCAATGTACCTCTGCAAAATCCAACCTAATTTTACAGAAACATTTGCCAAATTTAACACTTTAAAACCATACTTATATAAAGTCAGTTTATATATATATATATATATATATATATATATATATATATATACAGCAATTCAATCTGGCGATTGACGAAGAACCGTTGGACAATGCGTGCCACGTCTGGTCGCGCATTATCCTGTTGAAATATGGCTGTGGGCAAGCCCTGAAGGTAAGGAAGGACAACTGGCTCCAACACCTCGGAGATGTAGCGCTGGCTGTTTAAAGTACCGGGAATGCGTACTAGAGGTGTGCGAGAGTGATATCCAATACCGCCCCATACCATAATACCCGGTGCAGGACCAGTGTGGCGGTGCATAACGCAGTTGTTCAGCATCATCTCTTCACGGTGTCTCCAGACTCGAATGCGACCATCGTGGTGTTGCAACAGAAGCGTGACTCGTCAGTAAAGACAAT
This sequence comes from Dolomedes plantarius, assembly GCA_907164885.2. NCBI lineage: Eukaryota > Metazoa > Arthropoda > Arachnida > Araneae > Dolomedidae > Dolomedes > Dolomedes plantarius. The sequence goes on from OU015493.1 coordinate 28,396,683, forward strand.
TTCATTCCATTCTGCCGTCTACATCCTTCTGTCATCGCACCATTGGCGGCGGAGACGTCTGTGGCTCTGCGTCAAGGGTAGACAAAGCAATGGACGTCTTGCGGACAGAGCACTCTGCTGTAAACGGCGTCGAATGGTACGCGCAGACACTGGATGATGCGTTACAGACTGCATGTGCTGTGCTATGGTTCGTGATGTGACTGAGCGATCCGTCACTGCCATGCGCACAATTTGCTTGTCATCACGTGAAGTGGTGCGCTGAGGTGGATGCCACTAACACGCCGGTCCGTCGTACCCTCCTGCATCCAACGATCACATATCCGCATTACAGTTGTTTGGTTTCGTCCAACACGACTACCGATTTCCTTGAAAGATAATCCACAATCTCGGTAGGCTACTATGATTCCTCTGTCGAACTTGGATACTTGATCAAAAGATGATCGCTGTTTTCGACGAGGTATAATTGATCGTTTTTTTTAAAAAAACCACAAGAAAAACACAATTGCCGAACTTGAAATCGTCGAATTCTCCAAGCCTTAAATAGCGCTTTGAAGTGGCGCCACAGGCGCGCGTGATGTGCGTCTGCGCTGAAATTCTAATCATTTGCATATCTCACCTCCGCTAATGCATGTTGTAAATTTCATGTTATTTGCATGTTTCCTTCAGGGTGTTGCATTTACAGTGGCCAGCAGTGTATATATATATATATATATATATATATATATATATATATATATATATATATATATATATATATATATATATATATATATATATATTTCTCACATTTAGAAGCGTGATAGGGACAGATTGTTTCTTGAATTTTCTGGAATTCTGGTTATTTGTTCAATCGTGGTGTTAACTTCATGCATTCCCGCGACCAACTTACAGTTTGGTAAGTTACTGTTACCAATGGTCTGTCTCTTAAGATTTCTGAAGCGCAAAACCAACCATTTTTGCAATCTACAATTCAATATATATCTCGAAACAGAAAGACTTAATTCCTAGTCTTGAATCTTTTATATTCAACATACCCCAATAATATATACATTAATTACATTGATTTTCCAATTTAGATGCAATAAGGTTTTACTGCTCTTTATTCCCTTATAAGGGTGTCCTATATAACGCGTTTTATTTGTCAAATGTGCGGCGTGCAATAGATGTCATTCTTGTCAATTTACTCATCAAAAGTTTACCTCCTAAAAACTATCACACAGACTTAGCGTGGTCAAAGCGCAATCCAAATTCGTCGTTGTAAGCTATCATTTAACTATTTTCCAACTACGATCTAGCTTGAAACCTAGTGAAATGAAGGAGAAATTTAATCAGATTAATTTGTTTTCTGTTATTATCGACATTTCTTTCGGTAGAAAAGGCTTTCAGAAACTAGAATTTGATGCCGCAGTATGTCTGCTAACATCTCTAGCCTAAACTGAGTTGATACAACACTGATGTTGTGGAGCACATACTCCATTTACTTTACTTCCATTCAGTTGTTCTTAACGGTGTATTCGTTTTATTTCCAACATTATTAACGGATCAGATTTACAAATGAGAAAATGTTATTTATTAATGGGAATTATGGATGACGTCGATAAAAGAGCACTCGCGATATTTGTCCGAAAGCAACTCATGTTCTAAAAGGTTCGCTGTTCAAGACAAACATCCTTTCGTTTACCAATGATAACAATTTTTAATTATTAAAGAAACATTGAAATTCTATTGCTAATGTTCGTTCTATGGCGGTAAGGATAATGTCCAAGAAACCATCTACCGCATTGAAAGAAAAAAAAACAGTTCGTTTTTTAGCCCTGATCGTAGAAGAAATAAATGAATAGTCCAAATGCAGCGTCAATTGAACTCATAAATCTGGATATTGGCCATTCATAAACCAAATCAGTTAAGTATAGTTTTTGAAATTTTCGAAATTTTGGTGTCAAAACACTTGATTGACTCCTAACTTTATACATTCATAATAATTTTTCCAAATAATAAGGATTAACAGCACTCAATGGCAATTTTTTTTTTGGGGGGGGAGGTATCGAATAATAAGTAACTTTTTACAGAAGTCAATCCAGTTTAGTCTATACTACAGTGTAAATCGTTGAAATAATGCAATTCAAACGTAGAAGCAAGTACTTGATGATAACGGTAAATCATTTAGTGTTGTTTCATCACAAAAAAGGTAAAATAAATGAGATCAGTCATACATAAGTCTAACTTCTTCAGAAGTAAGTATCTTTTACTATATTAAATAAATAATTTGAATAGTGAATTGGATGTCTTCAAATTATTTCTTCTGAAAATTATTTTTTAATTACTATATAAGAATTATCTAAAGAGTGTGACGTGTGGTTAATATCCAGATTGTTATACCAGTACACTGCCGATTATCTTCATGAACCCAAATTTCAATTTCTTCATCTCCTCATGCGAAGGACATAACTCTTCATGTATATCTTCCAGTTTGTAAAAAAAACTTCAAGTTCTCCAAAATTCGTCAGAATGAAATGCACATCATAATACTTTTTATTGGTTTTATGGACTTTACCGATTCGAAAGTGAGTGTCTCATATATAGAAGTGGTGACGTATGAAGTGGTGACGTATCGATCTTTTCCACATGCTTAACCGTAATAAATAGAAATAACAACAGCTATACACACTTAGATAAATCTTAGGGTCTTTGAAAGGAAACAGTTTGTTAAGCAAATGTCAGGAATTATCAGTTATGCACGAGTCAAGAAAATAACCGGTTCTGGTTACGTGTCTTCCTTTAAAATCAACGTGGAAAAATCAGGAATTTGACATTTTAGTGAAAGGGGTGGCAACAGATATAATTCACGTGTAACGAAATATGGAAACGAAAAGCAATAACCTAGAAAGCATTATCATCTACGTGACCCATTTTACACAGAGAGTGAAAAATGTGAGGCACATCAGGTGTTTCTTTTTACGTTTCAGGCGCTATCTCTTTCAGAGTATTTGGATACTTCTTCAACCGATTCTTTACGGATACGTCGATTTCCCCAGGAAGCGCGGGGAAAATAATCCTAGAAATATATCACGTTTATATATCTTCTTTCAACACCGTCAACATTTTAAGACACTTTCCAAACCCAACATTTATTTAGTCGCATGATGTATTTTGAAGTACACCCGACTAGATTCGTTTCATCATTCTTCCCTTTTATTTTTGTAATCATCCTTTTGACACGAAAACAAATAAGCACAAGTATAAAAGATTACAGTAATGTGTGTACACAAAATTTATGACGATTTCTTTAAGAGTTGCTGTTTTGCAAACATATCGTTTATTACATTGTTTTATGCGACGGTATTCACAAGAAATTTGAAACTTCGGTATTTCCCTCACTTTCGGCATTAGTGCCACAAGGTTTACTTTCAAATGCATAAGGTCTATAATTTATTTACATAAAAAGGAATTGCTCTTATTATAATACCATTTCTAAAATGTAACTGAAATATCAATTATTTTTACGAAAGGTATCCTTCTCAGTTCAGGGACGTTTAAGGCATTCCCTACTGCTCTTTTGAGCTAAAAACCTAGAGAAATATCGTAACTTGAAATCTTGTTCTTTTAAGATCCCATATATATTATTTTTCACACACACACACACATATATATATATATATATAATGAGAGAGAGATCGAGAAAGAGATGACTTGAATGATAACATACCCTGTAGCTCGTTATATTGAGAATTACTTCTTAATTTCTGTACAAGAATTCTCTAAAGAGTATAAAGTGTGGTTTAATATCCAGATTCTTATGTAATTACATTGTCGATTATCTTCAAGAACCAAAATGTCGATTTCTTCATCTCCTCATGTGAAGGATACAATTCTCCTTAGCATATCTTCTAGTTTGTAAAAATAACTTGATTTTCTCCAAAATTCGTCAGAATGAAATGCATATTATACAGTAGAGCTCTGATAGCTATCTTAGAAGAGTCGGTTTCGACAGTTATTCGAGGGAAAAAAATCGACTAACCACCTAAGGACACTTTGGCACATAGCAAACAATGACTGCGAACACTTACAGGTAAGAAAGATTAGCTTGCAGAATTCCTAATTGGGTTGTACATGCAGCCATTGATAAGAGGCCACGTACATTCTTTCTCCATTTTTTTTTGGATAATATCATCCGATTCGGAATAAAACAGATTATTCGTTGACTGATTATCCAAATCCGAGATGTGAAGAGGAACTATATTTGTAAATCTTAATCAAACTCATTTATAGAAATAATCTTTGTCTTATGATAGATAGAATGGATATTGAAAACTTTTAAAAATATGTTTTGAAATAAGTATTTGAATTTTATCTATAACTAGCTGAAAACCCGCACTTCGCTAAGGAGTACATTCAAATTAAATACAACGGTCAATGTATGCAATTAATACCAATATATATATATATATATATATATGTCAAGGATTTAGTGGGAAAAGAATGTTTATTCTAAATTTAAAGGGGGCTTAGTAATTAATTTATTGTCGTGGCGTAATTCGCCACTATTCTCATATCTTGGTTCGAAATGCATCGAGAGAAATCGGGGAAATTCCCTTTGGATTGACTGACATCTGTGGCCACACCCATGGTTCATCTCCGGTGTTTGCGTCACAGAGATCATGTGGGCATGCGCGGTGGCTTTGGATGGCAGATAAACAATAGCGTTTAATCAGACGGCGGGAAACTCTTGATTAAGACAGTCACGCTTCGCGCGGGAGCTTGGTGACTCTTGGATTTAATTTATCAGATTGAATCAGGTAGCTTAAAATTTTAGAAATAAACGATGTTAGATATATTAATTGTAGTTCTTTGCCACAGGCCTTTTAACTCATTGACTGCTATAACTTTAATAATTAAGTAAAGATAGATTAAGAGGGAGAAAAGTTTGGAGGTAAGACGACGTACTGGGAAGGGTGTAAGTAGCGAGCGTGTCAACATCCGGCAGGATTTTGGGATTGCGCGAGGGAAAATAAATCACCCCACAGCCTTTAAAAATGTAAGTTAAAAATTAAAATTTTATCCAAGTTCTCGTCATGCTCCCTCGTGACTGCGTTGACGCGTTGGAGGAGAAGTAAAAGTAGGTTTGGAGCTGCAAATTTAATGCTGATGCTTCGTGCTGATGAATAGCGACAGCGAGTGCCGACGCCGATTTTACACTTCGGATTAACTTGGATTTACATGGATGCTGGTCACCATCTTTCATCTATCACCAGTGATGTGGTTGATTTTGTCTACTGAAGTTTGTCCTCTGAGGAAAAACGTCCAATTGTGCCAACACCGTTGCGCGGCGAGGATAACTTTGCCGTTCCGATTTTTTTCAGTCGTTGAATCATTGCGGACGCCATTTGTTCTTAGTGTGACGCAGTGAATATCGTTTTCTCTATGCGCTGTTTTTCGCCAGAAGACCTTGAATCGTGGAGTGTGTATTTTTTTTTCCACGACGCTACAACCAACGAAAGAGGAAAAATGTTTTTCATCGGTGGTGCTGTATTTCGTGCACGTCACGGATTTTCGGGGTTCTACAGTGTTTACAAAAAGGAATATGAACCATCACAAGTGAAAACTACTGTTATCAAACATCATCCGGAGAACAGAAGATTTTGTGTAAATTAAAAAAAAAAAAAATTCGTGCAGAAAAAGTAAAATTTTTTTTTAGTTTGACGGGATAATTAAAGTCCGGTAAGCTCCGTTTTATTAAACATTTTATGTGAAATGAGTTAAGCTTGGTTTTCGAAAGAACTGTTTGATTAAAACGAATTGTTTGATTAAACGATGTTTGTATTGATTATAATACTGTGTCAGAATGTTAAATGCGATATGGGTTTTTTGAGGAATATTATTTTTGATGAGATTAGTTTTAAGTTGATGAGTATTTTTGTATTTTTGAAACCCATACAATTTTATAAGCACAGAGCTTTCCCACCCAGTTTCACTGAAGAGTATGTTAAACTTTAGTCACAACTTGAGGATTGGGTTATATAATGAATATTAACTGACACATTTTAAAAAAGATCTGTGATAAGATATGTAAAATTTTCATATTTTTCTCAGCGGATTTAATGACTGCTGAAAAATTGTTGTTTTTGTGAAGGTTTTGTTGATTTGATAAGGATTTTGAGTTTGACAGACTTATTTCATGTTTCAAGAAAAATTAATGATATTTAAACAATTGGGAATGTTTTAAAGTTATAATATTATGAAATTAAATTGTGTATCTATCTTGTTCTTGGGGAAGGGGGGGGGAAGCAAAGTAATGTACAAAATTGGGAGCAATTTTAAAATTTTTGCAGATTCTGGTTTCCTGGTGCGACGGTGGTCATTTTTATTCCTTGTATATATTTTTGTGTTTATTTGAGTGTCATGGAGTAGTATTTTAAGTTACATTTTTATAAATATCGTTTTAAATGTTTTTATAGTGTATATTTTTGGTCGACCGGCAAGCTTAATGAGGAGGGCCTCTGATTGTTAAGTGTATATTACTATATCGAAATAATAATAAAAATAAAAGAGGTGTGGAATTCGCAGGAATGTAAGATGTGAAAGTTACGAAATATTGTGGCCTTGAAATTTGTAAGATTTGAATAGCATATTGAAAATGTGAGTTTTAACATGTTTTGTCAATAAATAATAAAATGATTAATGTTTTGACCAGGCATGAGCCTGTTTCACATGCCTCCTCATGTCATTACGATTAGTTTTAAGTAACTCATTGAGTGATCAGGAAAAGAGCGTAATAAGCATTGAGAAAGAAAACAGTTTAGAGTGTATAAAACTTTGAAAGTTGATTCCATACATTTAGATTCCAGTTTACTGTTTCTCATATATTTTAAAAATTCAAATTGTGTGTTGTTTATTATAAAAAGAAAAAAGTGTTTAAACTCTTTTTTAAGCTACTTTGTGTTTTTTTATCAATTTGGATCTCGTAAAACAAGTGTAATATTATGGTGTAATTTCGAAAAATATGTTTTTTGGGTTTTGTGTACAGATGAAGAGTGATGTACAGCGTCCGATTTACAGAGTTGATATTTTTATTTTTGGTTGTACAGATTTGGAATTCTACATTTGTTAACAAGAACTGAGTGGTTACTATATTTACCTGTAGTTGAGACATTTTCCTGTTTTTCTTTAATAAGATTTGATGATAATTGTGTTTTTTAGTGATTTTTGTAATTTTGGAAATTTATATTGTGATGATTAATAGCTCGTCAATGGCAATTGTGTCTCAAGTGGAGACTTATGTAAAATGTATCAGTACCTTGATTCAATCTGGCTAGGCGTGAATAGATAAAATTTTAGGTTTGGTTTAATTTAGTTTGTGTTGACTGGGGAGACGTCCCTACTCAACAATCCTTTTCGGTTGATAGTTATTTGGGATTTTGAAATATAATCTTAGTGTTTTCTCTTCTGAAGACTTGCCGGATGGAATTAGCTACTCCATTTGTGTGCGTGCCTTCAGGGGGGCGGAGGGGGAAAGTTGTCAAGGATTTAGTGGGAAAAGAATGATTATTCTAAATTTAAAGGGGGCTTAGTAATTAATTAATTGTCGTGGCGTAATTCGCCACTATTCTCATATCTTGGTTCGAAATGCATCGAGATAAATCGGGGAAATTCCCTTTGGATTGACTGACATCTGTGGCCACACCCATGGTTCATCTCCGGTGTATGCGTCACAGAGATCATGTGGGCATGCGCGGTGGCTTTGGATGGCAGAAAAACAATAGCGTTTAATCAGACGGCGGGAAACTCTTGATTAAGACAGTCACGCGTCGCGCGGGAGCTTGGTGACTCTTGGATTTAATTTATCAGATTGAATCAGGTAGCTTAAAATTTTAGAAATAAACGATGTTAGATATGTTAATGTAGTTCTTTGCTACCGGCCTTTTAACTCATTGACTGCTATAACTTTAATAATTAAGCAAAGATAGATTAAGAAGGAGAAAAGTTTGGAGGTAAGACGACGTACTGGGAAGGGTGTAAGTAGCGAGCGTGTCATATATATATATATTATTTATAATAAATACGACGATCAATGTATACAATTGATGTAAAAAAACAAAAAAATATATTTATAAAAAAATCGTAAGGGATATTATTATAGACAAAATAATGTAGAAGAAAATATTCAAATTAAATGTAATAGGACATACTAAATAATATAGTACAGTTAATATAGTACAGTTTGAGAAACATATCTTTTACTATATTTTT